>CM061245.1:104350847-104950847 GCA_030848705.1 Heracleum sosnowskyi
ACCCAGTGTATCACCGTGGGGAGCCCCGGTGTTGTTCGTAAGAAAGAAAGATGGTAGTAGGAGATTGCGTATCGACTATAAAGAGTTGAGCAAGCATTACCATTAAGAATAGGTACTCGTTACCTAAGATAGATGGTTGTTTGACCAGCTGAAAGACGCTGGGTATTTCCAAATTTATTCAAGAACTGGATATCACCAATTGGAAGTTAAATCCGAGGATATACCCAAGACTGCGATTCGTACTAGGAATAGACACTTCGAGTTTTCAGCGAGGTTATTTGGGTTAACTAATGCACCCACAAATTTTATGGAATGTAATGAAGGGGCTTGAGTTACCCGTGATAGTAGATAGCATGAGATGGAGGAATGGCTAGAATTGACCTAGAATTATGACTGTGAGATACACTACCATCCGGGGAAGGCCAATGTGGTGGCCGATACCCTTAATTAAAATGAGACAGAGATGGATTCCGAATGATCGAGAATTAAAGGATGAGATTTTACACAAAACCCAAGTTAGTCCAACAAACTGGAAGGACAAAAGATTTCACCAACAAGCGGCTAGTGACAACCAAGACAGATATAGAAAGTATGCGGACTAAGCCCGCGAGTATAGAGATAGTACTGCTACTGATAAGCTAAATGGCATGTTGATGGATGACAAGCAAGTTTATGTTGGTGTATTTTCTGTACAAACAAGATAGAGAGTATGAGGTTAGCGATTCGTGATGCTAAAGGTATCTCCATGAAAAGAATTAATAAGATTTGGAAAGAAAGGGAAGTTGAGCCCGAGATTTATTGGGCCATCTGAGATTTTAAAACGCGTCAGGAAGGTGGCCTACGAGCCAGCCTTACCCCCCAAACTTGTAGGATGGTCGTAACGGGGTTCATGTGTCAATGCTACGTCAGTATACTATAGATGTCCGGCATATGTAGAGTACGAGCAGGTAGATATAACCTGGTCTGACTTACAAAGAACAACATGTGGAAATCACGGATAGAAAAGAGCAAGTGCTAAGTGACGAGGTTGCCAAGCTAGTGAGAGGTTTGTGGAGAATCAAGAAGTGGAAGAATCCACTTGGGAGTTAGAAAGTGCAATGGAAGAGAAGTACCCCCAGTTATTCCTAAGTTGATTCCGGGACGGAATCCTTTTAAGGAGGGGAGACTATAATAACCCGAATTTTTGGAAAAATTTAAAACTTTTCTTATTATGATTAAGTGCATCAGTGAATAGTGAAATTGGTAAATGAATAGTGATTTTGAGGATTAAGAAAAAATTTCATGCCACTTATGTACGAGACGTAGTGTGAATATTCTATTAGTGATCTACGGAGTAAATAAGTGAATGCAAAGGCGATCGGAATTCAGAAATTCCAAATTTTATTTTGGTGTCGTATTTGACCGGGCAGTGAATTATATATTATTATATTCAAGAAATGAGATATTAAAATTGAGGATTTGAGGATTTAATATTTTGGAATTTTATTATTTTATTAAAGTCGATTTAAGGATTCGATTGTTGGAATGAATAGTGAGTAGTTACTATTCACTGCGAGAATCGCGTAGAGTTTTATTCGCCCTTTAGGAAATATTTCGAATCGTTTTAAGAGGAACAGGGCAACATTTACAGGATTAAATATAGACATGGAAGTAACATGTAACAAGATTAATTCGAGGAATGCAACATTTGGATCATCCATGTGAAAGGAAAGCGAACCAGTAAAGTTACTTTATTTGAGCCAGTGCATGCTTGACAAGTGTCAAGAGATGAGGCAACCAAGGGTGATGACTCACCACTTTTTAACAAAAATCAGCATTTCAAGAAAAAGTAACCAAAACCCAAAAACCATTTTTTTTCTTCATTTCGGCAAAAACAGAACTGCCGGATTGTAAATTTCATATCTCCTTCATTTCTCGGTGGACAGTTGCGATATATAGCTTGTTGGAAAGGTCTTGAGATAACCTACATTTCGTATTTCACAAGTTTCTTCCATTTGATCAAGGTAAGACCTTCATTTTTCCAGTTATTTAAACCGGTGTATAGTAACTCCGAAAGTTTCATGACTTGTTCTTGATTTCTTTTGCAAGTTTAAGGATGATAACCATGGATAAAGACTCTCTTAAGGCTTAAAAGCTCTGGTTGTGTGTTTAAGGATTCAAGGAAGGTATACCACTCATCCACTCTTTGATTTATGTTGAGATTTAAGTGAAGTTTCTAGTAATGTTTAAGAATGAGCATGTTTATGGAGTTTGGAGTATGTATGGTTAATTCTTGATGGATACTTGTTGTTGGTTGATGTTGGTGATATGTTCTTGAAGTATATAAACTGATTATGTTGTAGAAATGGTTGTGTTGTTGAATTGATTTGGTTTTAAGAGGTTTTGACATAACAAAAACCGGGAAACGTTACGATTATAGCCGTCGTAATGCCCATTTGATTTAAGGCTGTTTTGAGCAAGAATTACGAACTGTTCTTGGAATATTTTTGAACAACACTGACCATGAACATGTAGGTCTTGTTTTAAGGTTTGTTTTGGTATAAAGATCATGTCTATACGAATTACGGTTTAAGAGAAAAGTGAGTTTTAGTAAACGCCGTTCGGAGGAACAACCCATCTCTGGTCAGTCACTTTGAGGCTATATTTGGACCACTTAGAAGTCATATTAAAATGTGAAACTTTGAGGAATAATGATAGAGACAGTTAGGAAGGCTCACGAAAAAGATTCGGATTAAAAAGATTATTTTTCGATTTTATAAAAAATGTTTTAGCCGAGGTCGCGCAAGTGAAAACCACTAAGAACATGACTTAGAAACCAATGTTGTAAATGGTTAAGTATAACTTGTATTCGAGGATCGATTTCGGACTAAACCTACGACTTAAGTAATTGTCGACTAAACGTGGACTTAGTATGAGCCTATAACGAGCTAGTAATTCTTTGGTTGTGTTTCGCTTACGTGTTTAAGCATTGAGTACAAGTGGATTGTCCAGGGGATTAATCGTGTGTTTGCTTTGACTTTGTCTAGATTGTCTGGCATCGTCGCGAACCCCTATCACTTCTCAAGAATCAGGCAAGTTTACTAACTCTTACTCTATTGTTAGAGTGGGCATATTTTCGAATTTTTAATACTTGTTGATTCAAAAATATATCTATATATATATATTCTTTGTTCCAAGTATCGTGCAAGTTTTCTCATTACATGTTGTATTTTAAAGTACCATATTCTGATGTATGCATATACTAGATGCAAGTTTTCAAACCTATACCTCTATAAACTGTTGTTGTGATAAATAAAAGATATTGAGATATATGCTATGTGTTCATGATTTCGAAACGGTACTTATGATGCTAAGTAAAAGTTATTAGTACAAGTTGGATTTACAAGCTATGGTTATGGCAATATTCATAAGCCAATATGTTAAGAAAAATCCCTAAGTAGGGGGGTATATATACTCTGTATTTATTCTACGGACCGGGAATGGTATCAGTTGTTATCTAGGGTTATATTATTATTATTATTTATTACCCCTTCTTTTGTTAAGAAAGTAATTGAGGATTACTTCTAAATAAATATTCTTTATTAAATATAGTTTTCATTAAGTATTTAAAACCCTACTTCTTGAGGAAGTATTTTGTGAAAATTATTCTTTAACCCTAGATAACTAATAAAGTTTTATTCAGACAATTATAAATATAATTAGGGAAGGTTCCCACATCTATTTCCCTTTTAAGTCTATATTCGGAAAGACTTAAATGTTCGCTCAAACTACAAGACTCATGGGACCTCTCTCAAGATTTTAATGTTTGTTTCAAGTGAACTGCCCGGTCCTAAATCTTTTTGAAACTATTCATTTAACAGCTTTGTATGCTACCATCAAAATGATTTTGATTACTTCCTCAAGACTCGAGGAGTAAGATCAGTGGAATAAGTTGTATCCATGAACAAGCATCAGCTTGGGAAATATGGGTGAATTTTCCTTTCCAACCAGATATGACTACTTTGTGGAGTCGTATACTAGGGGAAAAAGGGAAATGAACTTTATGTTTCAGAATTATGGATTTTCTTGAACTCGGAGAATATGTAAGGGACTGAGTGGCGCCTGTCCCCTAAGGGAATTACGCGTAGACCGACGGTCTATGAACGGGTCTGTTTTTCCCTTAGATTATCAGTATGTGCCCGACCGTAGGGTAAGAGGAGGGAATTACGCGTAGACCGACGGTCTATGAACGGGTCTAATTTTCCCACCCAGAGAAGAGTATCAGACTGACGGACTATGAACGGGTCTGCTCTTCCCCCTACAACCGAAGGCGGGGAGGTAGGTCAGTTAGCGTCTGTCTATTTTCCCTTCTACGTAGAAAAACATCAGTGGGGATTCGCCATGCGACTGATCATCGTAGGGGTATCCTTGTCGCCTAGAATCTCCGTCTACAGTTCATCATCCATGAAAGAACATGTTTTAAGCAAGTTTCCAGAAAAGAAAAGTTTATTCAAGTTTATTCAAGTTATTCAAGTTATTCAAGTTATTCAAGTTCATGCAAGTTTATTCAAGTTCAGAAAATGGATTAGAAATATTTTACATTGTATTTATTTCCAAATTATGATATGAGGTAAATGTTTGATATGAAAGATGATATTGAATTTTCCTTATAACTTCATCTTTTAAGTTATATGTTGATAGTCTGCTTATATTCTATATAGCAGATATTTTACGAAAAGGATATACCGAGTTATCTTGCTACTTCTTCGTTTATAATATACTAGAACTTTGTTCATAATATGAATATCGAAAGTTTGAAGAATATTATGGAGATGATATTTGAAATACAAAAATGGTATTTTTGGAAGACATTCCGATAAGGAAATGATTTCAGTATCGAGATATTGTTAGAAATGAATACTACTAGAAACTAGACAGAGGGGGGGTGAATGGATAGTTTGATGTATTTTTCGATTCTTGAAACTAAGTATAAACTGTATATGATTATGATATGTAATATGCAGAATGTAAATAACACACACAATCACTTTAATCTACTTTGTATAAGCAAATTAAATACTACAGCTTTCCAAGAAATTCACAATCGAATTTCTGGCTTCTAAACAAGAACAGTTTGTACTTGCTTGCTTACAGAGAAAAGAGCTTAGCAAATAACTATGTGTATCTCTCTTACAGCTACCAATAGGATGTGCATGATATATATAAGCCCTATACAAACTAGTGCACACACCTATTTTTACACAGTTACCCCTTGCTGAAAGTCCAACTTGTCCTGCCATAAAACGTTAACTATGTCAGGAAGGACCACCTGCTTTTCGGAGTCTTTCCCGTTTCTGTAGCTGCTTGTCTCTTATCTTTCTCTCCAAGTTTAGCTGTAGATTTGCCATCTGTTCTTTGGACCACCTTGCCAGAACAAATGCTTCAGTATTTGTCTCTTTTGATTCTTGGTTCTGTACTTTGATTTGTCTTGTTGTAAACGGCTAAGTGTTGATATCGTGAACTCCACTTCATTCCTGACTTCGCGATCTCCCTTGTGAGGACTACGCGATATAGTCTTGGAAGACTTTGCGACATAGGTCATTTAACGACTATGCGACATAGGTCATTTGACGACTATGCGACATAGGTCATTTGATGACTATGCGACATAGGGCTTCTGAGGACTTCACGATCTAGGCTTCTTTGACATTGCTGACTTCAACACTTCACGACATGTGTCTTTAGGACTTCTCGACATAGTACAAAATGGACTATGCGATGTAGCACTTCACGACATAGATATTGGTGACTTCACGACATAGCTATCTTCTGACTTTGCTGTATAATGCCTTAGACAAATTTCTGCAACTTATTTCTTCATGGCCTTATTCATCTCTATCCTGCTGCATGAACACTTCTGAACTTCTACCAGGACAATTATTCAATGGCCTATATACAATCTAGATGCAAGAAACTTTACTAATCTCATTATAACTTTGAGCATACATGATCAAGCTTATGTTCATGAGAACAAGACAAGTACATTTAGAGACCTATACTATATCCCAGTGATAGAAATCACTAGGTCATGTAGTGTGACATAGTCACATAGTGTAGGCTTGTTAATAGTGGTATTCAGGCATGTCTTGAGCCTAACAATCTCCCCCAAATTGTGAGTAAGACCCTTAGGCACAATTTCATGTCTGATAACAAGCCTAACTAACATAAAAAGAACAGATATAAAGAAGATACAGTTAAGCACAGAATTTGATAACAACTTGGAAATTTAAGCTTACAGAATTCTTCCTTGAGCTACATAGCTTATGTTTCCAATTGTTTCTCTAAGAAGTCATCATAGACCTTCTTCTTCCTTATTTCTTCATTCTTCTTTATTTCAGAGATGGCCATTAGAATTTCATCTCTAGCAGTCATTTCTTCAATGAGAGGAGAGTCCTTTAGATCTTCAGCTGCTGTTCTAAGGGCACTTTCCACATATGAGTGTATAAACTCCATCCTTATCTTGCTTTTTCCTCCATAATGATTTTTGTACTCCACAGTATAAGGATTTTGCTTTACCCTGCACAGCCCTTTCTTTCTCAACTCCCTTGCTCTTTCTTCCATCTCAGCCATCTCCTTCTCTTTCTTACACCTCCTTTCTTCATTCTCTCTCTTCAGGCTATCTTCGTAATCAGCATGCATTTTCAAGAACCTGGCAATATCTATTTTCCATGTCCTTTCTTCCTTTTCTTCAAAATTCAGTAAGGCATTTATCCTTTCAAGCTCATATCTATAGAAATGTTGCCAGCCTCCTTGCTTCATAACCTTCTCCCTTCCATCAGTGTACTTGATCTCTAGATGATCTAGCTTCACCTTGACTTCAAAGATTCTTTGAGCTCTCAAGAATGCTAGGGCATCTTCATCATAGTCTTCATCAAGAGGAAGGACTTTGATCCCTACAACATTAGTGATTACCCCATTCTTCTTTGTTATCCTTGTCCTCTTAGCTGCCCTCTTGATCTTCAAGTGCTTCACTTGAGGTAGCTTTGTGGAGCAGGGAGAATTAGTCTTTAGTGCCACATCATTTGGAAGTAGCTTCATTCCTTTCCCCTTCATCCACTGTAGCACTCCACTAGCTGTAACTTTGTGGAAGTGTTTTCTTGAAATTACTTCAGTGGCTTCATCTTTCTTCTGTGGCAATTCAGGTTCAGAAGTCATAGATAATGATTTTGGAGGATCATTGTTAACAGTACCCACCCTAGACTTAGATTCTTGTGTTGTGGTTAAAGTACTGCTAGCAATGTCCTTGACTTGCTGAATTCCACTCCTTGTTCTCTTGACAGTTTCCTTTTCTCCTTTTGAGTCCTTCTTGTCATCACCAGTATCTTTTGATTTCTTTGAATGTTTGCTCCTGCTGCTTTCACTGGATTCATCCTTATCCCTTCTTGACTGAGATCTTCTTTTATAGGTTTTCTCCTCATCATCATCATCCCCATCTTTCTTTTTGCTCTTCTCTTTGACAGATTCAGGAATGACTCCATGGATCAGAAAAGATTGAAGAGTGTGAATCATCTCTAGTTCCTCAGCTGTCCTGACTCCCCTCTTGGCCCTTGGCATTTGCAGCACCTGGTTGATCTTTGTATTATTCTTTCTTGTCAAATCTGAAGGGATCACCAACTGGTCAATGCTGCTGTCTTGAGATAGACTTTGGAAGATTATTGTCTTTGGCTTTGAGATAACCTCAGGCAGTCTTTGATCTTGATCTATCTTCAAGTCATCAAACAGTCTCTTGTTGTTAGCCCCACCTTGTTCTATTAAGTCCATTATTACTGACAGCTCAGTGAATCTCAGTTTTTTTAGAGTTTGAAAAGCTAGGTGCCACAAGCAGTTGTCCTTGCACACCATGATTATCTCTCTTAGATGGACATCCTTGATTTTCCTTACTGCAACTGTGAAGTACTTGATGTTTTCCTTGAGCTTCATTCTGTAGGTCCTTACATCTCCTTGTGCATCTCTGTAAGTGGCTTTCAGAAACTCCAGGAAGGCCTCATCATGATAGATGTGAGAATTGGCAACTTCCTGTAGCTTGGCCTCTGTGATGATTATAGCTTTGATAGGTTGAGCCTTGGGAGTAGGTTGAGCAGGTTGAGGAGTGGAGATATCTTTAGGCATTGTGGATGGATAGAAGGTGGTTGAAATTGTGCTCTTTTGACCTTCTGCACTGATGACATCTACAGGAGGGAGGATTATTGGCTTTATTGTTTCTTCAGAAATTTTGCCCTTGCCCTTATGCTTTGGCTGCTTGGTAGGTACTCCCCCTCTCTGTTTCAGAATGACCTCCTTTTGTTTCTCCCCCTTAGGCTTGGGATCAGACAATGTGTCTTGAGCTTCCCCAGGGATAGGCAGGTTCATATGTCTCATCATTGAGGTCATCATTTGTTGTTGTACCAACAGAATATTAGAAGTGGAGTTGGTTTGATCATCCATCTTAGCATTAAGCTGCTCCAAGGAGAGAGAGAGACCTTTGTTTTCTGCTTTCAGATCAGCTACCTCTCTTTCCAAGTTGTCCACTTTGGAGAAAAGTTGTTGAGATTTGAAGGAGTTAAGAGATTGATCTTTGAGTTTGGAGAATTCAAACTTGGAGATATCAGAAATAGGAACCTCATCAACCAGCTTGTTCCCATACTGATTCTTCCAGAGTACTGTAAGCAAGGAGTTTGAGTTGATGTTGGCCTGCACTTGATTGTCTAGCTTGGTAGAGAGCTTCTTCATATTATCTGAAACCATAGCTAGAGTGCAGTCCATTGTGGTGACATGTGAGGCAGTTTTCTGGATTTCCCTAAGAATGCCATCTACCTTGGGAAAGCTTGAAAGAAAACAATTCTTGAGTTGAGCATTAGAATGAGCTGTTTCTTCCTGAATGGTGGAGATTTCTGACTGAAGACCCTTCCCAAGAAAATGCATAGCTTTAAGTTGGCTCTTGTAGACATCATTAACTGCATCATAGATTTCAGCAGGAGAGAGACCTTTGGCATTTGACCCCAAGGCTGTAAGATAGTCCTCCCTGATAAAAGCTAGAGCCTCCTTAAGCTTGACTGTCCTCTTGCCATCCAGCCAAGCATCCACATTTCCAGCTTGCTGGGCTTCATCCACAATTTTATCCTGTTGTGCTTCAACATCCTCCTTATGAGTGAGAAGAATAGCCTCATAGTCAGAATTTGGGAGATTTGCAGTGAGGAGATGTTGAGCAATTCTAGAGAGCTCATCAATCTGTGCCACATGAAGATCTTGTAATTCTTCTTCCGTCAATTGTGGTGGCACAGAGGATGATCCTGAAGCCCTGTCATGTGGCACAGGTTTCAGCCATTCAGTGATTGTGGCCTGAGCCAAGTGAGAGCTAGTGCTTGGCACATCATGGGGAATGGTTGAGTGAGTTGCCTCCAGCCTTGGAATAGCTGTAGAGTCTAATGTTGTCTCCATTGAAATGGGATGTGTTACAACATTAGCCCTATTTGTCTGTGAAGACAGTTCCACATCCCTAAGGATGGGAGAATGTGGCACAGAGTCTCCAGTGAAAACTGGTGAATTCTCCATGTTTGTGTTGGTGTCATTAGGATATGCCCCAGCATGCATTCCCTGACCAACTAGGTGTGGTTCCTGGGTGGTGAGCACAGTGTCATGCACCATGTCACTTGAAAGTGGCTCAATCACAGGAGAGAATTGTGATTGATCAAAGGCAAGATTGTCATTGGAATGACTCTCTTGTTCAGAAGAAATTTTTATGGAAGAATCTGAGAGAGAAGTGGGGTTTAGATTAGATTTTGGCAACTCCCCCTGAGAAATAGGAGGAGTTTCAACAGTGATGTGCTCTCCACTCTGTGTATGATCAGCCTTATCACTCCTAGGGTCAAGAGTGAGGTCTTGACCCTGTGCAGACTCTGTACAGATTGCAGTGGGGAGGCTGCTCTTTTCAATGCCCATGACCTGTTGAGAGGCCATGGACAGTAACAGGTGTACCCCTTTTTCAACATCTGAATCTTGTTGGGAGGATGCAGTGGTGGCTATAGATTTTGATTTCTTCTTTTGTCTGGTGAGAGGTGACTCAGGATTCTCACTTTCTATTTCTACAGATTCATTGATTACTGTAAGGGCTCTCTTCTTGGTCTTCTTTTTAGTAACATCAACCTTTTGAGAGATTGATGCACTTGGCTGCCTATCTTCTACAGTGGTGTTTGCAGTAGGGTTGCTGGATGGGATAGGAAGGCTGGGGTTAGACTGTGTAGCACCTTCAGTCTTAGCCTCCCCTGTCCAGGAAAGTTCATGGTATATGGGCTTATCAAGTGGATAAGACTCAAATGTGTCCTGCATATGCTTGGTCACACTTAGAATCACATCCACTTGATTCCTTGTGTCCAATGAACCAAATAGTATTTTGGACATGGACTTGGAATAAGCCATTTTAGTTTTATCTATACCCTCCAATTCATGGATATTTGCATCAAGAGAATTTAAAATAACTTGAAGAAAACGAGGGTAAAAGATGTCATTACCTCTCCCACGAACTGTCTTCCCTAGCCTTTGAGCCAATTCCTTGAGGATGATTGCTCCAACATTAATTTCTTGGTTGTAGGCTAGGGAATAGGCCAGCTTCACAGCAATGTGACTGATATGGTCCCATCCTGTTTTCCTGCATAGAAACACCTTCTGGAGTGCATCAAATAGAAATGACCACTCCCTCCTTACAAACTTCTTGTTTAGCTTTCCAGTATCTATTTCATCTGCATACAAAATGAAGGTCATGAAGTCTACAATTTGAGCATCAGTAGCTTCTTGGTCATGACCCTCCACCTTGAACCCCAATGCTTCATTTATTTCCTTTTCCCCAAACTGGAAGTGTTTGCCTCCAATTGAACAAGTAACCTCCTGGAATGAAGTGCCATCTTCTCTAGCCATTGTTGATACCAACGCCGTTCGCCAAAATCCTTCCAACACATCGACATACAGTGTAGGGTTCAGGGTTAGGGCTTGGCTTAGGTAAGAAGTGTTCAAGAACCGTACAAAACACTTGTACCTTGGTTTAGCCTCAGCCTCAGAGGGAATGGTGAGAAGATTGGTTTCTTTGGGAATGGTTAAAGGGATAGAGAATGATACTGTTTGAGATTTGGGTGCCATTTCAAAAGAGAGTGAAAAAGAGAGAGCAGAGAATTTGTGCTTAGGTTTGAGAGTTTGAGAGCAATAGACAAGATGAAAAGTTGTGAACGGTTAGAAAAGGGTATTTATATGATAGAGACACTGCGATATGGAGTTATGAATATGTACAGTCTATCTGTATGTCGCGAAGTCAAAAATGGCCTGTACCGCAAAGTCTTGCAAAGTATATCGCATAGTCTCAAAAATGAACTATGTCACAAAGTCCTCAAGATGAAGGATCGGGGAGACTTTGCGATATAGTAGAAATACCCTGTCTAAAGCTCTCTTTTAGGAATTTTAAGCAATTTGTCAGACTTTTATCAAATTTTGAAATAAAATTTATTTAAATCAAAAATTCTGTCAAATGGGGAGACTTGTCGATATAGTTATTCTAAGTCGCGAAGTCATAAAATTAACTATGTCGCAAACTCATGAAATGAACTATGTCGCGAAGTCTCACAATCTCAACAGTTTGCGATATAAGTCTGTTTGATTTGAACTGTGTCGTGAACTCTGAAAATCATCTATATCGAGATGTCTCAAAAGCTCACAACTTTACCAACAAATATGATTTTGAAAAATATGCAGTAAAGTACTGAAATATTTATAAATCATATCTCAGCTAATTTTCACTCCAAATAAATAGAGCATTTAATACAGTGAAAATTTACTGCTGCAACAATTAGCTAGCATACTTACTTAGAACAACTAAATGAAGGATTGAGCATTCCAATTTCACTCACAAGTCTGTTGAAGACTGCTTCATTCAGAGGTTTAGTAAATATGTCAGCTAGTTGTTTCTCAGTTGGAACATAAGAGACTTCTATGGTACCATTTGCAGCATGTTCCCTAATGAAATGGTACCTGATCTCAATGTGCTTTGTAGTAGAATGATTAACAGGATTGGCAACTATGGATATTGCACTGGTATTATCACACATTAGAGGAATGTGTTCTAACACTAGCCCATAATCCATAAGTTGATTTCTAATCCAAAGCAATTGAGCACAGCAACTTCCAGCAGCAATATATTCAGCCTCAGCTGTGGATGTTGCTGTGGACTGTTGTTTCTTACTAAACCAGGACACTAACCTTTGACCTAGGAATTGACAGCTTCCAGAGGTGCTCTTTCTGTCAATTCTGCATCCAGCATAATCAGAATCTGTGTAACCAACCAGGTTGAACCCAGTGCCCTTTGGATACCATAGCCCAAGATTAGGAGTCCCCTTCAGATATTTGAAAATTCTTTTGATGGCCATCATGTGAGATTCCTTGGGATCAGACTGGAACCTTGCACAAAGGCATGTGGCAAACATGATGTCTGGCCTGCTAGCTGTGAGATAGAGTAGGGATCCAACCATTCCTCTATAGACCTTGATATCAACTCTCTTGCCTTTCTTGTCTTCATCCAGCTTGATTGCAGTAGACATAGGAGTTTTAGCTGGGGATGACTCTTCTAAACCATATTTCTTTAAAAGATCCTTGACATACTTAGATTGGTTTATAAAGATGCCATCCTCCCTTTGATGTACTTGCAGGCCTAGGAAGTAGGTTAACTCTCCCATCATACTCATCTCATATTTACTTTGCATCAACTTAGAGAACCTTTCACAGAGTTTTTCATTTGAAGAGCCAAAGATGATATCATCCACATAGATTTGAACAAGAATGATATCATTTCCATGCTTCTTGAAGAATAGGGTTTTGTCTATTGTACCCCTGGTAAATTGATGCTCAAGGAGGAATTGAGATAGAGTTTCATACCAGGCTCTTGGTGCCTGTTTGAGTCCATAGAGTGCCTTGAGCAGTCTATACACAAAGTTTGGGAAGTCTTTACTTTCAAAGCCAGGTGGTTGAGACACATAAACTTCTTCAGCAAGATCACCATTGAGAAATGCACTTTTCACATCCATTTGATACACCTTAAAATCTGAGTGAGCTGTAAAAGCCAGGAAGATTCTTATGGCTTCCAATCTAGCTACAGGTGCAAATGTCTCATCATAGTCAATGCCTTCTTGCTGACAATATCCTTTGGCAACCAGCCTTGCTTTGTTTCTAATTACCACTCCTTCTTCATCCATCTTGTTTCTGAACACCCATTTGGTGTCAATAACATTCTTTCCTTTTGGAGGTGGCACTAGTTCCCATACCTTGTTTTTCTCAAATTGATTCAACTCTTCTTGCATGGCAACAATCCAATCAGAATTCTTCAAAGCTTCCTCAATTATCTTAGGTTCCTCTTGTGACAGAAAGTAGCTATACAGACATGTATTCATTGTTGCCCTTCTTGTTCTAACTCCCTCACTAGGATCTCCAATGATTTGGTCCCTAGTGTGGGCTCTGTCCCATTTCCTTGTGTGCCCCTGTTCATTTTCTTGATCTGTTGCAATCACATTTTGGTTGACAGTTGCATTCTCTTCTTCTCCCCCTGTGTTTGTGAATCCTTGCACAGGTGTTTGAAGAAGATTGTCAACTTCAAGAGTTCCATTTTCTAGAACAGTTTGAACAGGTGGTGCATCTTCACTTTCAGAATCCTCAAGATAGCCCTGATTTTCAAATCTTAATGGCACACTGTCTTGATCACTTGTTTTAAGTCCAGGAGTCTTCTTGTCATCAAAGGTAACATCCATGCTTTCCATGACTTTGTGTTGCTCAGGTACAAACACTCTGTATGCTGTCCTTTCCAGAGAGTATCCAATGAAGATACCTTCAAATGCTTTTGCATCAAACTTTCCAACATGCTCAGAGGTATCTTTCATCACAAAGCACTTGCTTCCAAACACATGCAGATGCTTGAAGGATGCTCTTTTTCCAGTCATTAATGAGTAAGGAGTTTTGCCAGACTTCTTATTGATCAGTGTTCTATTCTGCACATAGCATGATGTGTTAACAGCATCAGCCCAAAAGCTAGTAGGTAGCTTTGCATCCAACAGCATTGTCCTTGCAGCTTCAATGAGAGTTCTATTCTTTCTCTCAACTACTCCATTTTGTTGAGGTGTCCTAGGAGCTGAGAATTGTTGAGAAATTCCTTTATCTTTGCAAAACTCATACAATGTTGAATTTCTGAACTCAGTCCCATTATCACTTCTCAAAGCAACTACAGAGGAACCAGTGCTTTGTGCTTCTCTATCAACTCTCTTGATATGCTCTATTATGACTTGAGGTGCTTCATCCTTGGAAAATAGGAATTCCACCCGAGTATATCTTGAATAATCATCAACCATCACTAGAGCATATTTCTTTTTGGAAAGGGACATTACATTCACAGGGCCAAATAGGTCCATGTGAATTAGTTGCAGAGGTTTTGAGTTTGTATTGAGCAACTTGTTCTTGTGACTTGATCTTTTAATCTTCCCTTTCTGACAAGCTTCACATGCTCCATCTTGCACAAACTCCAAGGCAGGCAAATCCCTGATGAGTTCTCTCTTGGTTAGAGAGTTCATTGCCTGAACATTCAAGTGAGACAGTTTCTTGTGCCACAGCCAGAATTCCTCATTTGTGGCTTTTGTGTAGAAGCAACAAATTTCTCCCTTATCTGCAGCCTGGAGATTAGCTACAAACAAGCTTCCTTTCTTCACACCAGTTAGAACAACTTCACCACTTTCCCTTTTTGAGATTGAACAAAGGTCTTCAACAAATTCCACTTTGAAACCCATGTTGGTAAATTTTCCAATACTCAAGAGATTATGCTTTAGTCCTTCAACAAATGCTACATCTTCAATAATGACATTTCCAGATTTAACACTGCCATATCCCATTGTATAACCAATGTTGTCATTTCCAAAGGTTACTGATGGGCCAGCCTTTTCCTCAAAATGTGATAGCAGGGCTATATCACCAGTCATGTGACTTGAGCATCCATTGTCCAAGATCCATATGACTCTTTTATTCCTGTTGCCCTGCATTCACAAAGTGACTAAGTTGTTTTTGGTACCCACACTTGGTAGGGTCCAGTTGATTTAGAAACATTTGTGTTGACAATTCCTCTGTCATAGATTGCATTCCTCACAGTAGGGGATCCTGTCCTGTGAGTGTGTACATGTGTGTGTGATTCACAAGATTGTGCAGAGTCAAGTTTATGCTTAAGAGATAAACAGTTAGCAATCACAGTCACATAGCATGTCATGCAATTTGGCTTGCCACAGAAGGAATCATGACTAGAATGTATGCTAGCAGAATGGTTACTCAGGTTATCAACTTCAACAATCTCAGGCTTACTACACTTATGAGTTAAATGATTGAAAGATAGGCATTTTTGACATTGCTTCCTAGGAGCATTTGGCACATAAGCATAGTTGTTTCCCTTGTTGACACCTACCTTACCATTTCTGTTTTGTTTCTTTTTCTTGACAACTTCTTTCTTTACAACAGGACTCTTGACAAGGTTGTCTTTGGTCTCTTTCTGACTGACAGATTCAGGAGGGGAAGAGGTGTCTTTGGCAGCCTCATCTTCTTCAAGAAGTTGTTGTTTGATGACCAAGAGTTCTTCATTAAACTCAACAACACTCTTTTTGAAGATGGGCTCTCCAACCTTAGACAGAATGGTTGGGGCATTTTTGTTTTTAAGAGATTCTTTTCCTTTGCCTTTTGCCTTCTTCCTTCCTTTATCATTTTCATAGTCAAAACCAATTCCAACCTTGCAGTCTTCAGTGTGTTCCTTGTGATAGGTTTGAATAAGCTCAGATGAGTTTTTGTAACTTCTTAGCTTTAGTTCATTTTCAGCAATTTGCTCTCTAAGGGCCTTTTCTATTTGTTCAGCACAAATTACTTTGTTTTTGAGATACCCAACCTCCTTATTCAAACCATCAAGGCTCACAACCATTAACTCAAGTTTCTCATTCTTTTCTGTAAGCTCAAGGTTCTTAGCAGTTAGCCTGTCAATTTCTTCATTAGCAACTAACATGCTAGTATGAATATTAAACATCTCAGTACTCATGTCTTCAACAGTTTGCTTATATTGAGAGGGAGTCATGTCAAGAGAAGTAAGAATAGGTACCTGACTTGAAGATTCACCATCATCAGAAAATGCCATCAAGGCATAGTTTGAGTACTCTTGTTCTTCTTCTTCATCAGAGTCATCCCAGCATTTTCCCTCAGCAATAAAGGCTTTACCTTGTTGTTTCTTGAGTAGAGCTTCATACTTGGCTTCAAGCTCTAAGTATGCTTTATCCTTCTTGATCTGTTTGGGCTTCTTGCACTCTGTGGCAAAGTGCCCAAGTTCATTGCAGTTATAGCATCTTATTTTGGACCTATCCACACTCCCAGATTTGTATCCTCCTTTAACTGCACCAGCAATCCCTTTTCCCTTGTTGAAGGAGTTTGAGCTACCTGAACCACCAGCATTTCCACCATTGAACCTGGACTTGAATGGCTGCTTCCTCTTGAACCTAATGTTAGGATATCTCCTAGCCATATAAGCAAAAGATTTATTTTCCATCTTGTCCAGCTCATCTATGCTGTAGAACTCATCCTCCTCAGGCAAATCATAAACAACCTGAGTTTCATCACCAGTGTCATCATTTTCCAGTTCCTCAATCTTGACTTGACTGACTTTCAGAGATTCCATTCTTTGACCTAGATTGTCAGCAATAAGGGCACAAGAGGTATTGGCCATTAATCCTTGTTTTGCTTGAATAGATCTCTTCTGAAACAACTCTAGCTCATATGTCTTCAACACACCATACAAGACATCAAAACCAATCTTTGTTAGATCTCTTTCTTTAAGGGAAGAGATTCTTGGTTCTAAATGGTCTGGCAGAGTTAGTAAGAACTTCATGTTAAGCTCTTCTGTCTCATAGTGCTTGTCATAGAGTTTGAGCTCATTTATCAGCTTGTTGAACCTCTCAAACACTTCTGTGATTCCCTCTTTTGGCTGTGCCATGAAGGCTTCATATTGTGAGACAAGAATCTTCTTCTTGTTCTTTCTTACTTCAGTAGTTCCTTCACAGAGCACTTCTATGAGATCCCACATTTTCTTTGCACTACTGCAGTAAGCAACAGTGCCATACATGTTGAAATCCATAGATTCACAGATGATAAGTTGGAGATGTCCATCCAGTGCTACTTTCTCCTTTTCAGGATCAGTGTATTTTGAGGGGTCTTTGGGCACATGTTTTGCTGGTACTATCTCAGTGCCATTGGTTGTTTCACCAATCTCGATCAATGGAATAAAGGGACCATGCTTTAGAATGTCTAAATACATGGGGTTGGAAGCTTTGATGAAAAGCAACATCTTCTTCTTCCATAAACTGTAGTGCTCCTTGTTAAAGGGAGGAATCTTGATACTGCTTAGTTTCTGTGAGCTCATTCTTGATCTTTTACTGTTTGTATGTTAACAGCCTGCTCTGATACCACTTGTTAGAAATGAATACTACTAGAAACTAGACAGAGGGGGGGGTGAATGGATAGTTTGATGTATTTTTCGATTCTTGAAACTAAGTATAAACTGTATATGATTATGATATGTAATATGCAGAATGTAAATAACACACACAATCACTTTAATCTACTTTGTATAAGCAAATTAAATACTACAGCTTTCCAAGAAATTCACAATCGAATTTCTGGCTTCTAAACAAGAACAGTTTGTACTTGCTTGCTTACAGAGAAAAGAGCTTAGCAAATAACTATGTGTATCTCTCTTACAGCTACCAATAGGATGTGCATGATATATATAAGCCCTATACAAACTAGTGCACACACCTATTTTTACACAGTTACCCCTTGCTGAAAGTCCAACTTGTCCTGCCATAAGACGTTAACTGTGTCAGGAAGGACCACCTGCTTTTCGGAGTCTTTCCCGTTTCTGTAGCTGCTTGTCTCTTATCTTTCTCTCCAAGTTTAGCTGTAGATTTGCCATCTGTTCTTTGGACCACCTTTCCAGAACAAATGCTTCAGTATTTGTCTCTTTTGATTCTTGGTTCTGTACTTTGATTTGTCTTGTTGTAAACGGCTAAGTGTTGATATCGTGAACTCCACTTCATTCCTGACTTCGCGATCTCCCTTGTGAGGACTACGCGATATAGTCTTGGAAGACTTTGCGACATAGGTCATTTAACGACTATGCGACATAGGTCATTTGACGACTATGCGACATATGTCATTTGATGACTATGCGACATAGGGCTTCTGAGGACTTCACGATCTAGGCTTCTTTGACATTGCTGACTTCAACACTTCACGACATGTGTCTTTAGGACTTCTCGACATAGTACAAAATGGACTATGCGATGTAGCACTTCACGACATAGATATTGGTGACTTCACGACATAGCTATCTTCTGACTTTGCTGTATAATGCCTTAGACAAATTTCTGCAACTTATTTCTTCATGGCCTTATTCATCTCTATCCTGCTGCATGAACACTTCTGAACTTCTACCAGGACAATTATTCAATGGCCTATATACAATCTAGATGCAAGAAACTTTACTAAGCTCATTATAACTTTGAGCATACATGATCAAGCTTATGTTCATGAGAACAAGACAAGTACATTTAGAGACCTATACTATATCCCAGTGATAGAAATCACTAGGTCATGTAGTGTGACATAGTCACATAGTGTAGGCTTGTTAATAGTGGTATTCAGGCATGTCTTGAGCCTAACAGATATTTTGACAAATCATTGTCTTATACCCGCTTTATTTCTGGGTTGAATTAAAGGCAGAATTATGCCATACTTTCATTACCTTGCTGAGCTATCGCTCACTCTTGCTATTATTTTATATATATTATATAGCAGCGAAGCAGGATGCCAATGGGACGGCACATACCTCGCAAGGCGTTTCCATAAACAGTTTCTAGCAGTGATCCTGAGAGTAGTACGAACCAATTGAATCAGGCTACGGCTCTTGGTATTCAACTTATGTATAGACATGAATGGTATTAGAGGATTGTGAGCATTAGAAGGCTAAGTTGGTAATGTAACAATACTTAGAAATTGTATCAGTATCAGATTCAAAAGACATTTGGGTATTGTAATAAAAGTTATTTATTCCGCAGTTGTTGTAGTGTGTCGTTTCTGAGACTCTAACCTGTGTGTGTGTGTGTGTGAGACATATATTGTGGGGTCATGAGCAGGTGAATTATGAATGGTGTGAGTAATACAGGTAAGGTAAGGAGTACATGGATCGTGACAACCCTAAATCCCTGACCCCGGATTTGGGGCTGTTACAGAGATGGTATCAGAGCATTAGGTTACAGTCCTCAGAAACGATAGGAGATCGAGTCTTACAATACCCTTAATAATGATAAGAACATATAGAGCTCAAATTGAGTTCGTAGTCGGGTTAGAGGACATGACCCTGACTGTTTAAGATGAAGCCCGAGAGGGGACTTCTTTTGGGAAACCGTACTTAGGACTTCATGGTTAGTCACCTCGAGTCGTATGAGTTATAGACTGATGGGATTCTGAGATACCAGACCCCGAGGCCTTCGAGTAGGCAATTGATGATGCGTTCCGTAAAATGGACGGAGACCCGATAAAGGAAGATCCATAGGAGGATCTAGAGGAAGACCCCATAGTGGGTCAAGGAAAGAATCTTGTAAAGGACAGGTCGATTGATAAAGATGTAGTATGTTACTTGAGGTCGTACAATAGGACCGGACGAACCTTCGGAGGTCAAATAAGTGCCGATACAAGAGTTTAGGATCGTTATGATTCATCAAGAGATATGACAAAGAAAATGGAGTAGAGTCTCCAAAGCAGAAGAGGTAGAGGCAGTATAGCCAGTATCAGTGGATTGATTCGACTTGAACGAAACCTGTTACTCGTAGTCGGTTATAGTTGCCCATAAGGAGGCGGCATACGTAAGAACCAAGGTGTTCAGATTTTTACGAATGATTAAGGGTACTTAGTTGCCTAAGAATAGTGAAAGGAATTGCTTTGGCTATGAGGTTTCAATCCCCCACGACCGGCGATTCCACTGGAAATAGTGTCCATTACATCATTGATGGATTTTATTATCTCAAGGAGAATTTTGGGCATATGTACCATGCAAATGTTATTGTAAGACAAGCACGCTAAGACGGAATCGAGAACCAGATTTACCACCCTCAGGAAACCAGGAAGGAATTATGAGGATAGAACAGAAAGGTCGGAAATCAGATCCGAGCATTACTAGTAGGTAACTAGATTGATCAAGTTTCCCTGATTTTGGAAAGAAGTTCAGCAAATTTTTGGCGAACCTTGTCTTTCTGATTATCAGAGGATGTCACCAAAGAGAGTGGAAATTAGAGCGAACCCTGTGGATTGGATAAGATAGCCGTTATATGGGTTGGTGGACAGACCCTGATTGCTATAATTGATTGTAGAGATAAAATGATGAAGTTGAGATTGGACGGTAAAGGTGAAATAAATTTAAGGACCAAGACGGACTGAGAAATTCCGGGATTGACTTAAATGAAAAGGCTATTGTGCCAAAAGTGTTAAGCTTATGTAGCACACGGGATTGATATGGAAGAAGGAATATTGGGTATAAGGATGATTGAAATAGAGACCGGATTTAAGCTTGTAGTTTCTAACGATCTACCGAAGTACCGCCCAGTCGACATGTGGAATTGTCATTGCTATGGGCGGCAACGGTATCGAAGTCTTCTTATAGAACAGAACGCTTACTTGAGATGTTTGCGCCTAGTCGAATAGAATTCCCTGCGATTGCAAATGTTGATGGTTGAATTCTTAGCGACTATTATAAGTCGGCAATGACGTAAGTATCGAACAACTTAGGGTGCGTGGAAAAGAAAAGCTTTGGAATTGAACGATTATCCATTAGAGGAGCCGACATAAAAGGCATCCGTAGAGACTTTGGTAGTACCCTCCCCATTTGCAAATTATGTGGGGTACCTCCCCAATCTATGATCTATCTTGACCTCTCTCCGGGACAGAATTCTGATAAAGGGTATATTCCCTCTTCGAAGTTGTCTTATAACACTTGTGTTAAATCATATTTAATTTCAATTGTGTTAGAGGCTGTCACGATGCCTATTTTCAGGTTTTCAAAGCCCTGTCAAATGATGTTATTTAAGCTTTCACTTTTCTTCAAATAATGAATGACCCTATGGTGATACCTCACCACTTGTTTGTTAAATACCAGTATCTTTATGGCTATCCTTTTCTTGTAAATCGCACCTTTGGAATATGTTCAATTTTAATCCAAGGTATTCCTTTGAGAAATATTGTCGAAAGGCGATAATCATTAAATTGATCTCGAAATTGCTTTCATACTTTTCAACTTCCACTAAGATGAACAACCCTATATTTATAGGGGCTACAAGGACTATCTGTCTGTGTGATAGAAGTCTGATGGGACGCCATCACTTGTAAGTTGTGAAATACAAGAAGGCTAATTACCTTTAGTAATGTCTCAATTGAGGCACACAACGTTGAGTTCTTATGATCATATTGATCTCTCGGTAAAATTCTCTTACCTCCAATAAGGTTACCTTGAAACTCATAGCCTTATGATCACCAGTGTGTGACTTTTCCTTGATATGGGAGCTGTCTTTTCAAGGCCCCATAATTTTAGTTATCCTCATTGAATTCCAAGGGGAGGCCAACCAGGTCAAATAAGTCAAAATTCGCTGATAGGATTTAGATTCGCAACGAAATCGCCTATGACAGGAGCGAATCCCTAAGACGGATAGAATGTTAATGACATATCAATGAAAGTGTTTTATTCTCCCAAGGATATTATGATAATGGGAAGCGTGTCAATTGATATATGTGAAAGGAATAGCGATGTGCCGTGAACTCCAGTGACGACGGTGTTAGATAGATGCCCTACAGTGGAATTGAGATTTTGGAGGAGTTGTTTACGAATGGACACTACCTCTGGGTTAGCAAGATAAGTACTGACGATGGAGTCAGAGGGAGCTGGTATTGTGACTTGGGAGAGGTGCAGCGTATGTTGTTTTAAAGGAATAATTTTCGGAAATATATGGAGACCCGGATGAAAATGAAAGTTAAAGAGTTAAAACAAGAAACCATGACTATGACCGAGTATGAGGTCAAGTTTTCCGAATTATTGAGGTTTGTTCCAGAGTTTGTGAACACAGAGTAAAAGAAAGCCAGTAGGGTTCAACCAGGGCTACCTTCAACCAGCAGCCCACTGTCAGGACCTTTAAATAGCAGGTGCCCTTCTATACTGTTTAGACAGAGCTAATGTATCGTTGTATATCAAGAAGTTGCATGACAAGTAAACCTTAAGGCCGAGCTATTAAGGGAATAATTACAAGTAGAAATAGTCAATCGAGGGATTTTCCCATAAGACTGGTACATCCAGGTTGTGAACTAGAAATATGAGGTCGACACTTTTGATAGACCTGATTCCTTTCAAGTTGGGAGAAGTTGATATTATAATAAGAATGGGTTGGTTGACACCCAATAGGGCCCAGACTGATTGTAAGGGAGAGAGAGTAATAAATAAAGAATGGAGACAGATTCAGAGATCCTTGATTATAGTTCAGACTAAGATATTATTATGCCAGAGATATGAGGCTTAATTAGCTCTTATGGTTGACGCCAAGAAAAGAGATACCAAGTATAAACAGAACTACAATGGTTTTGGGAGATTGTACAAGGTTTTAATGAGCTACCAGATATCGATTTGGATGACATGAGAATGAATACCGAGTATTCAGAGTATAGTGGGAATGAAAGAGTTAGTGACTCAGTTACAAGAGTGTTGTATAAGGGTATGGTAGACCTAGTGTATCACCGTGGGGAGCCCCGGTGTTGTTCGTAAGAAAGAAATATGGTAGTAGGAGATTGCGTATCGACTATAAAGAGTTGAGCAAGCATTACCATTAAGAATAGGTACTCGTTACCTAAGATAGATGGTTGTTTGACCAGCTGAAAGACGCTGGGTATTTCCAAATTTATTCAAGAACTGGATATCACCAATTGGAAGTTAAATCCGAGGATATACCCAAGACTGCGATTCGTACTAGGAATAGACACTTCGAGTTTTCAGCGAGGTTATTTGGGTTAACTAATGCACCCACAAATTTTATGGAATGTAATGAAGGGGCTTGAGTTACCCGTGATAGTAGATAGCATGAGATGGAGGAATGGCTAGAATTGACCTAGAATTATGACTGTGAGATACACTACCATCCGGGGAAGGCCAATGTGGTGGCCGATACCCTTAATTAAAATGAGACAGAGATGGATTCCGAATGATCGAGAATTAAAGGATGAGATTTTACACAAAACCCAAGTTAGTCCAACAAACTGGAAGGACAAAAGATTTCACCAACAAGCGGCTAGTGACAACCAAGACAGACATAGAAAGTATGCGGACTAAGCCCGCGAGTATAGAGATAGTACTGCTACTGATAAGCTAAATGGCATGTTGATGGATGACAAGCAAGTTTATGTTGGTGTATTTTCTGTACAAACAAGATAGAGAGTATGAGGTTAGCGATTCGTGATGCTAAAGGTATCTCCATGAAAAGAATTAATAAGATTTGGAAAGAAAGGGAAGTTGAGCCCGAGATTTATTGGGCCATCTGAGATTTTAAAACGCGTCAGGAAGGTGGCCTACGAGCCAGCCTTACCCCCCAAACTTGTAGGATGGTCGTAACGGGGTTCATGTGTCAATGCTACGTCAGTATACTATAGATGTCCGGCATATGTAGAGTACGAGCAGGTAGATATAACCTGGTCTGACTTACAAAGAACAACATGTGGAAATCACGGATAGAAAAGAGCAAGTGCTAAGTGACGAGGTTGCCAAGCTAGTGAGAGGTTTGTGGAGAATCAAGAAGTGGAAGAATCCACTTGGGAGTTAGAAAGTGCAATGGAAGAGAAGTACCCCCAGTTATTCCTAAGTTGATTCCGGGACGGAATCCTTTTAAGGAGGGGAGACTATAATAACCCGAATTTTTGGAAAAATTTAAAACTTTTCTTATTATGATTAAGTGCATCAGTGAATAGTGAAATTGGTAAATGAATAGTGATTTTGAGGATTAAGAAAAAATTTCATGCCACTTATGTACGAGACGTAGTGTGAATATTCTATTAGTGATCTACGGAGTAAATAAGTGAATGCAAAGGCGATCGGAATTCAGAAATTCCAAATTTTATTTTGGTGTCGTATTTGACCGGGCAGTGAATTATATATTATTATATTCAAGAAATGAGATATTAAAATTGAGGATTTGAGGATTTAATATTTTGGAATTTTATTATTTTATTAAAGTCGATTTAAGGATTCGATTGTTGGAATGAATAGTGAATAGTTACTATTCACTGCGAGAATCGCGTAGAGTTTTATTCGCCCTTTAGGAAATATTTCGAATCGTTTCAAGAGGAACAGGGCAACATTTACAGGATTAAATATAGACATGGAAGTAACATGTAACAAGATTAATTCGAGGAATGCAACATTTGGATCATCCATGTGAAAGGAAAGCGAACCAGTAAAGTTACTTTATTTGAGCCAGTGCATGCTTGACAAGTGTCAAGAGATGAGGCAACCAAGGGTGATGACTCACCACTTTTTAACAAAAATCAGCATTTCAAGCAAAAGTAACCAAAACCCAAAAACCATTTTTTTTCTTCATTTCGGCAAAAACAGAACTGCCGGATTGTAAATTTCATATCTCCTTCATTTCTCGGTGGAAAGTTGCGATCTATATCTTGTTGGAAAGGTCTTGAGATAACCTACATTTCTTATTTCACAAGTTTCTTCCATTTGATCAAGGTAAGACCTTCATTGTTCCAGTTCTTTAAACCGGTGTATAGTAACTCCGAAAGTTTCATGACTTGTTCTTGATTTCTTTTGCAAGTTTAAGGATGATAACCATGGATAAAGACTCTCTTAAGGCTTACAAGCTCTGGTTGTGTGTTTAAGGATTCAAGGAAGGTATACCACTCATCCACTCTTTGATTTATGTTGAGATTTAAGTGAAGTTTCTAGTAATGTTTAAGAATGAGCATGTTTATGGAGTTTGGAGTATGTATGGTTAATTCTTGATGGATACTTGTTGTTGGTTGATGTTGGTGATATGTTCTTGAAGTATATAAACTGATTATGTTGTATAAATGGTTGTGTTGTTGAATTGATTTGGTTTTAAGAGGTTTTGACATAACAAAAACCGGGAAACGTTACGATTATAGCCGTCGTAATGCCCATTTGATTTAAGGCTGTTTTGAGCAAGAATTACGAACTGGTCTTGGAATATTTTTGAACAACACTGACCATGAACATGTATTTCTTGTTTTAAGGTTTGTTTTGGTATAAAGATCATGTCTATACGAATTACGGTTTAAGAGAAAAGTGAGTTTTAGTAAACGCCGTTCGGAGGAACAACCCATCTCTGGTCAGTCACTTTGAGGCTATATTTGGACCACTTAGAAGTCATATTAAAATGTGAAACTTTGAGGAATAATACTAGAGACAGTTAGGAAGGCTCACGAAAAGGATTCGGATTAAAAAGATTATTTTTCGATTTTATAAAAAATGTTTTAGCCGAGGTCGCGCAAGTGAAAACCACTAAGAACATGACTTAGAAACCAATGTTGTAAATGGTTAAGTATAACTTGTATTCGAGGATCGATTTCGGACTAAACCTACGACTTAAGTAATTGTCGACTAAACGTGGACTTAGTATGAGCCTATAACGAGCTAGTAATTCCTTGGTTGTGTTTCGCTTACGTGTTTAAGCATTGAGTACAAGTGGATTGTCCAGGGGATTAATCGTGTGTTTGCTTTGACTTTGTCTAGATTGTCTGGCATCGTCGCGAACCCCTATCACTTCTCAAGCATCAGGCAAGTTTACTAACTCTTACTTTATTGTTAGAGTGGGCATATTTTCGAATTTTTAATACTTGTTGATTCAAAAATATATCTATATATATATATATATATATATTCTTTGTTCCAAGTATCGTGCAAGTTTTCTCATTACATGTTGTATTTTAAAGTACCATATTCTGATGTATGCATATACTAGATGCAAGTTTTCAAACCTATACCTCTATAAACTGTTGTTGTGATAAATAAAAGATATTGAGATATATGCTATGTGTTCATGATTTCGAAACGGTACTTATGATGCTAAGTAAAAGTTATTAGTACAAGTTGGATTTACAAGCTATGGTTATGGCAATATTCATAAGCCAATATGTTAAGAAAAATCCCTCAGTAGGGGGGTATATATACTCTGTATTTATTCTACGGACCGGGAATGGTATCAGTTGTTATCTAGGGTTATATTATTATTATTATTTATTACCCCTTCTTTTGTTAAGAAAGTAATTGAGGATTACTTCTAAATAAATATTCTTTATTAAATATAGTTTTCATTAAGTATTTAAAACCCTACTTCTTGAGGAAGTATTTTGTGAAAATTATTCTTTAACCCTAGATAACTAATAAAGTTTTATTCAGACAATTATAAATATAATTAGGGAAGGTTCCCACATCTATTTCCCTTTTAAGTCTATATTCGGAAAGACTTAAATGTTCGCTCAAACTACAAGACTCATGGGACCTCTCTCAAGATTTTAATGTTTGTTTCAAGTGGACTGCCCGGTCCTAAATCTTTTTAAAACTATTCATTTAACAGCTTTGTATGCTACCATCAAAATGATTTTGATTACTTCCTCAAGACTCGAGGAGTAAGATCAGTGGAATAAGTTGTATCCATGAACAAGCATCAGCTTGGGAAATATGGGTGAATTTTCCTTTCCAACCAGATATGACTACTTTGTGGAGTCGTATACTAGGGGAAAAAGGGAAAGGAACTTTATGTTTCAGAATTATGGATTTTCTTGAACTTGGAGAATATGTAAGGGACTGAGTGGCGCCTGTCCCCTAAGGGAATTACGCGTAGACCGACGGTCTATGAACGGGTCTGTTTTTCCCTTAGATTATCAGTATGTGCCCGACCGTAGGGTAAGAGGAGGGAATTACGCGTAGACCGACGGTCTATGAACGGGTCTGTTTTTCCCACCCAGAGAAGAGTATCAGACCGACGGACTATGAACGGGTCTGCTCTTCCCCCTACAACCGAAGGCGGGGAGGTAGGTCAGTTAGCGTCTGTCTATTTTCCCTTCTACGTAGAAAAACATCAGTGGGGATTCGCCATGCGACTGATCATCGTAGGGGTATCCCTGTCGCCTAGAATCTCCGTCTACAGTTCATCATCCATGAAAGAACATGTTTTAAGCAAGTTTCCAGAAAAGAAAAGTTTATTCAAGTTTATTCAAGTTATTCAAGTTATTCAAGTTTATTCAAGTTCAGAAAATGGATTGGAAATATTTTACATTGTATTTATTTCCAAATTATGATATGAGGTAAATGTTTGATATGAAAGATGATATTGAATTTTCCTTATAACTTCATCTTTTAAGTTATATGTTGATAGTCTGCTTATATTCTATATAGCAGATATTTTACGAAAAGGATATACCGAGTTATCTTGCTACTTCTTCGTTTATAATATACTAGAACTTTGTTCATAATATGAATATCGAAAGTTTGCAGAATATTATGGAGATGATATTTGAAATACAACAATGGTATTTTTGGAAGACATTCCGATAAGGAAATGATTTCAGTATTGAGATATTTTGACAAATCATTGTCTTATACCCGCTTTATTTCTGGGTTGAATTAAAGGCAGAATTATGCCATACTTTCATTACCTTGCTACGCTATCGCTCACTCTTGCTATTATTTTATATATATTATATAGCAGCGAAGCAGGATGCCAATGGGACGGCACATACCTCGCAAGGCGTTTCCATAAACAGTTTCTAGCAGTGATCCTGAGAGTAGTACGAACCAATTGAATCAGGCTACGGCTCTTGGTATTCAACTTATGTATAGACATGAATGGTATTAGAGGATTGTGAGCATTAGAAGGCTAAGTTGGTAATGTAACAATACTTAGAAATTGTATCAGTATCAGATTCAAAAGACATTTGGGTATTGTAATAAAAGTTATTTATTCCGCAGTTGTTGTAGTGTGTCGTTTCTGAGACTCTAACCTGTGTGTGTGTGTGTGAGACATATATTGTGGGGTCATGAGCAGGTGAATTATGAATGGTGTGAGTAATACAGGTAAGGCAAGGAGTACATGGATCGTGACAACCCTAAATCCCTGACCCCGGATTTGGGGCTGTTACAGTGAGTATCAGTCAGATGACTCAGATCTCCACGTTCATGTTTTTTTAGTACATGATGTGCATTACATAGTCTTTTTTTATTAATGTGCATTACATGGTTGCTTTCCCTGAGATCTGTTGCGTGCTTTAGTAATTTTTTTCCTGAATACAGGGTTTGGTTCTGCTCTCAATATCGAAACACTAGTACCTGCTACAGAGCAAAGGGAAACTGTAATACAGGTATACGAAACATGTGTTAAGGGTTGGTAGCGGTAAAAATAATACAAGTATTATTTCACTACTCAATACCATAACAAATGCAAATTTAATGCTGCAAAAGCTGTTAAGAGAAGATGTTAATAAAATAGATATATTTGTACCTGACTTATTGAGCCCGATGATATTAGAGGTACCAAACCACAATCTGATACATGCACTGTGAGTTCATCGTCAAGGAGAATATTAGAAGACTTGAGTTTCTGTGAACGACAGGTGGCTCACAAAACTCATGCAAGTACCTAGAATAATTTACAACAGATTGTTCATGGTATATATATGTCAGTGTGTTATGATAATGTCACAGTAATTTAATTTTTCAAGCTATCTATTTTAACACAAATTTGATTGTTGGTTTGTATGCTTTAACAGTTTACCCTTAATTAATTTGATGTGACTAGATGAAGATATCTATGCCAGGCCAAATATGGGTCTTACTTTGTGATCAACGCATAGAAAGATAAACAAAAAAAGTGTTTGCAAAGTAGCAGGCCAACTCTTAAAATTTAAAATTGCATCTTATGTAAGACAGTTTATCTAAAAATTTAACTCCAGTTCGGACTTGAGATCATTTCTGGCTATGTTTAAGAATGTAGGAAAATACAATCAGAACTGGAAAAAGAGGACTGAGCATGGTTTGCTGAAATTATCAATTTAAACCAGCATGAACTACTGGAGATGTTACTTCTTGATGGTTTTATAGCTCTGTTTTAGGTTGCATACATATATTACAAAAATATTTTTCATTTTTGCTTGTGGCTTGGAAAACTCTTTTCTAGTAGAGGAAGTACATATGAATCCTCTCAATAGAAAATAACGACAACAAAAGTTATATAGATAGGGCCTGTATTAGTAAAACTACTTGAGATGAGTGCTTTTAGGACCTTCTGATGAGCCTTTCTGGACGTAGTATTGTCCCTGGTCCCTGGAGTTTTAGCGTCGTGCATACATGTACAATGTTAGATCAGAATTCAATGATCGTCAGGATCTAGACTCAACTGATCAGGATTGCTGACGTCATCAGTAAAACATATATCAGGATTGCATGGTCGTCAGGATCTGGATGATATCAGGACTGAGATCAGGATTGATCATCAGTATTGGAAGCTGATCAGGATCCTACTTCGAGTTATATTTGGAGTCTAGTTAAACATGGAAGTTTATTCTGTCGGTTCCTGGTTTGTAGAATGTAGCTATTGATTAAGGATAGGTTTCAATCTTTGTAATTGATTAGGACTTATCTTATCATTGATAGAGAAGCTGTGTAGTATATAAACACAGTTTATGTTTCGATTTGAGAGAGCTCATCGAATCAGTTGTATACACGAGTGTTGTGTAAATTAGCAGCTCTCAAGAACATCAGAATTTCTTGAGAGAGTTTGTAACAGTTTTATATCAGATTTAATAAAGCTGTTATCTTTCTTTCATATTTGTGATATATACGTTAAGAAGTCGATTATCTTATACTATTGTATTCAATCCCCCTTCTACAATAGTTTATTACTGGGCAACAATTGGTATCAGAGCAGACTGATTTAAATTTGAATCAGATACGATCAAAGATGTCGACAACCAAGTATGAAAGCATGAAGATTCCCATCTTGAAGAAATCAGAATATCCAACATGGAGGGTAAAGATGCTGATGTACCTGGAGGCTATGGATCCTGACTATTTGGACAGGATTCGTGATGGACCATATATACCTACAAAGTTCATAGAACGAACAGAAGATGTACCTGAACATTATGTGGTCAAGGCTAAAAGTGAATGGACTCCAGAAGAAAAAGCTCATGTACTCAGAGAACCAAAGATAAAGAATATCTTGCACAATAGTCTTGATGCTGTCATGTCCAACAGAGTGATTGCATGCAAGTCTTCAAAAGAAATCTGGGATACTTTGGAAACACGGTGCCAGGGATCTGCATCTGTCAAAAAGAACATAAGGGCTCTTTTGATTCAAGAATATGAACAATTCGATGCAAGACCTGATGAGAGCCTAACTGACTTATATGATATATTTCTGACACTCTTGAACAGTCTGTCTTTAGTTGACAAGGAATATGAAACTGAAGATTCAAACACCAAGTTTCTAAGAGCTTTACCTGAAGAATGGGACACTCAGACCTCGATCATTAGACATCAGTATGATCTCAACACTGTATCTCTTGATGAAGTCTATGGAATGCTTAGAACTCGTGATCTTGAAGTTCAACAGAGAAAGAACAAGAAAAGCAGCAAGGCAAAGTCTATTGCTTTGAATGTAGAGGCTAAATCAAAAGGAAAAGCTATGGAGGTCTCTAGAAGGAAAACAAGTATAGTTGAGTCAGATCCTGATGACTCTTCATCAGATACTGATGGCAGTCCTGATGCCAATACTGATGATGATTCTTCTGACTCAGACATGGAAGAGATGGTTGCTATGATTGTCAGGGGCTTCAAAAAGATGAAGTTCAGAAAGGCTAGAAGACCAGGCAACTTCCAGAGAAGGACTTTCAATGCTGATAAAGACAAGTATAACAAAAAGGACAGCAAGGGTAGCAAATTTGACAAGTCAAAGGTTAGATGCTACAAGTGTAATGGTATGGGTCACTTTGCTTCTGAATGCAAGAAGACAAAGGCACTTATTACATCAAGCAAGGATGGGATGGACTCTTCTTCAGAATCTGATACTGAAGTGGTCAACTATGCTTTAATGGCCAATGCTGATGTAACTGATGCTCCTGATGATAAGGTATCAAATACTGTCTTTGATTTTGATAGTGATAATGCTTCTGAGTTAAGACGTTTTCTAAAGTCATTGCATATTAGCTTTAGAAGTCAAACTGCTGAAAATACTAGAATCTTATCTGAGATGTCTGAACTTAGAAAAAGGAATGAGATATTAGAAGCTGAATTTTCTCGTATGCAAGAAGTACAAAAAGAATGTGATAATGCTAAACACATGTACTTAGAGATGAAATCTAAATGTACTTCTCTAGAAAAGGATCTTGAATATGCTAATGAGAAAATCAGAACCTAGACAGACTCTGGTAGGAAATTTCATGAAATTAATACCTCTAAGAATTGGAAAGAGTGTCTAGGATATAAGTCAGATGAAGATAAGAAATTGAAAGAGAAAATTGTCATAGATGAGACAGTCAGTCCAAAGACCTATAGACATGTTTTAGATGAAACCAAAACTAAGATTACTCCTGTTAATTTTGTTTTTGGTAAGGATTCCAATTCTACTTTTGAAAAGGGATCTACTTCTGCTCAAAGTATTAAAATTATAAAGTCTAAACCTGTCATGTATAAAGTCAATAAGAATGTAGGTCTATTGTCTCAGAAACAGCTTAAGGATAAACTCTATGAGGTAACAGATAAGAAAAAGGAAGCTACTATTAAGAGAAACAGGAATGGTAAAGTTGGGATCAATAAAGAGAATGGTTATAAATATATCCCAAATGCACCTAGAAAGAGTTATTTTAACTGTGGTAACTCTAATCATCTTGCTATTGACTGTAAGAAGAGTGATAAGAAGGTTACTGAAATTCCTATGTCTGATGTTAGGAATAGATCAGTATTTTATAAACCACAGAAGTCCTGTTTTCATTGTGGTAGTGTATGGAATTCTATTTATACTTGTAAAGAGTATCATGATTTGTACTATAACTTTTATGATCCATTGCCTAAATTTGATAGGAGTACAAAGTCTGATAGAATTGAGAATGTCATAGTGAAGCATGCTTTTGTTAATACTGATACTGACAAAGCAAATCCTGATGGAGTAAATCTCATCAGGACTGCTAAAGTCAAAAAGTCTTCTGCTGTGAAATTTAATAAAATGCATGACATGGGGACCCAACAAGTGTGGGTTCCTAAACATTCTAACTAGTGTTTTGGAATTCTGATGCAGGGTAAAAAGAAAAATGTGTTAGTCATGGATAGTGGATGTTCTGTGCACATGACTGGAAACAAGACCCTGTTATCAGAATATGAAGAAAAAGCTGGCCCAATTGTGTCTTATGGAGATGGCAACATTGGACAAACCTTGGGATATGGCAATATAATCATTGGAAATGTCATCATTGAAAAAGTAGCTCTAGTGAAGGGACTAAAACACAATCTGTTGAGTATTAGTCAAATCACTGACAGAGGTTATCATGTCAATTTCTATTCCACACATTGTGAAGTAGTCAGCAAAGAAACAGGAAAAATTGCATTGACTGGTTACAGGCATGGTAACATATATGAAGCCAACATTCTCTCAAATACTGATGACTCCCCTACATGTCTCATCAGTAAAGCATCAGTAGATGAAAGTTGGAACTGGCACAAGAAGCTTTCTCATCTCAACTTCAGCAATATCAATGAGTTGGTTAAGAAAGATTTAGTGAGAGGATTACCTAAAGTTTTGTATACTCCTGATGGACTATGTTATGCATGTCAGAAAGCAAAACAGAGAAGGACATCTTTCAAGAGTAAATCAGAATCCTCTATTGAAGAACCATATCACATGCTACATCTTGATCTATTTGGTCCAGTCAACATCATGTCCATCAGTAAGAAAAGGTACACTCTTGTAGTTGTTGATGAATATTCTAGATTTACCTGGGTGTATTTTCTGCACAAAAAAGATGAAACTCCTGAAGTTCTGTTGGATCATGTGAGAATGATTGAGACAACCACAAAGTACAAAGTCAAGATACTGAGAAGTGATAATGGTACTGAATTCAAGAATTCAAAGATGGAAGAGTTCTGCAAATACAAAGGAATAATTCAACAATTCTCTGCTCCTGGCACACCCCAGCAAAATGGAGTAGTAGAAAGGAAAAATAGAACTCTTATTGAAGCTGGCAGAACTATGTTGGAAGAAGCTAAATTACCTACATATTTCTGGGCAGAAGCAGTCAACACAGCATGCTATACACAAAATCTCACATTGATAAACAGACATGGTGTTACTCTTTATCAGTCACTCAAGGAAAAGAAACCAAGTTTAAAGCATCTGCATGTGTTTGGCTGTAAATGTTTTGTTCTCAGAACTCATCCTGAACAGCTAGGAAAGTTTGAAACAAAGGCTGATGAAGGAATTTTCATAGGCTATCCTGCATCAAGAGCCTTCAGAGTTTTTAATTTGAGGACAAGGACTGTCATGGACTCAATACATGTATCTTTTGATGATAAGAAGATAACTGGAATCAATGAAGACTCACATGATAGATTTATTTTTGAAAATAAAGCTACCAAGGAACCTGAAGAAATTGAATCAGAAGCTGTCCATTCATCAGATCCTGATGAGTCACCAAATCCTGATGACACACCAGATACTGATGGTACTAATACTGATGATGCAAATAATGGTAATACAACTAGTAGAGCTAATTTTGAGGGGGAGCAACAGCATTCTACTACAAGTTCAGAGTCAACTCAATCATCAGGACAGAATTCTTCAGATACTGATTCAAGTGATGATCCTGATAATTCATCAGGAGGTAATAGCAATAGCTCAGGGGGAGCTTCAAGTCAAGCAAATTCTTTCAATCAAGATAACACCAATCCAGGGGGAGCATCTACTTCAAGAAACAATTTGACACCAGCAAGGAGATGGACAAAAGACCATACTCCTGATTTGATAATTGGAGATCCTGATGTAGGTGTTCAAACAAGAAGTGCAACTCAGAATGAATGTCTTTATCATAACTTTCTATCCAAGGAGGAGCCAAAGAAAGTTGAAGATGCACTTAAAGATGCTGATTGGGTTACTGCAATGCAAGAAGAATTAAATGAATTTGAAAGGAATTTGAAAGGAATGAAGTCTGGAAACTGGTACCAAGACCAAAGAATAGATCAATAGTTGGTACAAAGTGGATTTTCAAGAACAAGACTGATTCTGATGGTGTAATAATCAGAAACAAAGCAAGGCTAGTTGCAAAGGGGTATTCTCAACAAGAGGGAATTGACTATGATGAAACTTTTTCTCCTGTTGCAAGACTAGAAGCCATCAGGATATTTCTTGCTTATCCAGCTCATAAGAAATTCAAGGTTTTCCAGATGGATGTCAAAAGTGCTTTCTTAAATGGTGAACTGGAGGAAGAAGTCTATGTTGAACAACCTCCTGGTTTTATTGATCCTAAATATCCAAATCATGTCTACAGATTGGATAAGGCACTTTATGGACTAAAGCAAGCTCCAAGAGCATGGTATGAAACTTTAGCTCAATTCTTACTGGAAAGTGGATTCAAAAGAGGTGCTATTGATAAAACTTTATTCTATTTGAATCATGGTAAGGACTTGCTGTTAGTTCAGATTTATGTTGATGATATCATTTTTGGGTCAACAAACAATAAGCTGTGTGAAAAGTTTTCCAAGCTTATGCAGTCCAGATATCAAATAAGCATGATGGGAGAAATGAGTTACTTTCTTGGTCTTCAAGTTAAACAGACTGATGAAGGGATTTTTATTAATCAGTCTAAATATACAAGGAATTTATTGACAAGGTTTAACATGCAAGATAGTTCTCCTGCCACAACTCCCATAGCTACAGCTACCAAACTTGATCCTGATCAAGGTGCTGAGGTAGATGTAACTCACTACAGAGGAATGATTGGTTACTTATTGTATCTCACTGCAAGTAGACCAGATATCATGTTTGCAACCTGTCTGTGTGCAAGATTTCAAGCAAAACCTAGAGAACCCCATCTGATTGCAGTCAAAAGAATTTTCAGATATCTCAAAGACACTCCTTCACTTGGCCTTTGGTATGCAAGGGAATCAGATTTTGGGTTGTGTGGTTATTCAGATGTTGATTTTGCAGGATGCAAAATAGACAAGAAAAGTACTTCAGGAAGCTGTCAGTTTTTGGGTGGAAGACTAGTTTCATGGTTCAGTAAAAAGCAGACATCCATTTCCACTTCAACTGCAGAAGCTGAGTACATAGCTGCAGGAAGCTGTTGTGCTCAGATAATGTGGATGAGAAATCAGTTGTTAGATTATGGCCTGTCATACTCAAAGATCCCTATTTATTGTGATGACCAAAGTGCTATTGCAATGACAGGAAATCCAGTTCAGCATTCTCTTACTAAACACATCAGTATTAGATATCACTTTATAAGAGAACAGGTTCTGGAAGGAACAATTGAACTTCATTTTGTTCCTACTGATCAACAACTAGCAGATATATTCACCAAGCCACTACCTGAAGCTACTTTCAATAAATTGGTGAATGAACTTGGAATGATGAATTTTGAGAATTACTGAGGAAAAGCTACAGAGAGGAAATCCTGATAACTGTCAAATCCTGATGGTTATTCAGAAAGGTATGTATTTTTGATCAAATCCTGATAGGATTTAATTCTGACAGGAAGTCAAATGGTCAATCCTGATGTACAGGTCAGTATTCAATTACTTTATTTGTGCCTAATTTTTCGTCAGTATATGCTGATGGACGGTTGAGTTTTAGTAGGACAACTGTATGCGCGCGTGTGTTGCACTGTTATAGATATACATATACATACACATAAAAAGCGGTGCAGTTTTATTTAATTACACACGTAATCTGTCCACTAATTATTTGTGCACAAATCATATTTTGCCACCTGTTATTGAGAGTAATATTTTGTTTTAACAAAATACTTTTCATTGTTCTGCATCTTTAATTACTCTCTCGTCATCAGATTTTCGTTTTTCTATCTCTCTCTCTGTGCTTTCAAACCCTAATAGTTTCAAATCTTAATTCTCAAGTTTTCAAAAGCATTACAATGGCGTCTTCATCATTCATGAACAAACAAACAGTGATTAGTGGTGTTACTTTTGCCACTAACAATTTTGTGGCTATTCTAAATCATCAGGATTTACCCAATGAGTTTCATATAATTCAAGATTTTCTAGCTTCAAGCCCATTGAAGTTTGCTTTAACAGAACCTACAAGTGTTTCTTTTAAGTCTGTAATGCAGGTGTGGAACTCAGTTACTTTTGATAAAGGGTATTCTGACACTATCTTGATGAGTTTTGAATATAATGGAACTACTCACTATGTGACTCCTGCAACTGTAGAGGAAGCCCTGCATTTACCCGTTCTTGGTGATGCTATTCCTGCTAATGTTTCAGACTCTACTCTTTTTGAGTTTGTTAAAAAGTTGGGTTACAATGGTGAAGTCAAGAGATATGGTAATCTCTTCAGGACAAAGCTTAAGAAGGAATGGAATTTCTTCTTTGACACAATCAGTCGCTGTTTCCTGAACAAGACATCGAACTTTGATGCTCTTCCATCAGGATCACTCAAAATTGGGTACTCTCTTATTCATTCTACAGTGTTTGATTATGGGTCTTTTATCTTAAAAGCTTTAAGTGATAGGAAATCAGATAAGTTGGGTTCTGTCTGTTTTCTTAGATTTTTACAGTTGATATTTAATCACTTATGTCCTAATGTTGTTTTTGAGAATGATGTAGTTCTACCAATCTGTAGAATTACTGAGAATAATATTAAGTCCTTAGTCAACAGTGATAAGGCAAACGGTTTCATAGGAAATGTTTTTATTCCTGATGAGGTTAGGTTTTTCTTACATCAGAAAATGCCTACTTGTTATGGATTACTTTCTAATGATATGGGGCAAGGCCCAACACACCTTGTTCCTGACATAAGCATGCAACCTAAACAGTCTAAACAGTTAACAGCCACCTCTACTGTCTCTCAAAAGACTTTAGTTGTAAAATCAAAGAAATCAGCTAGAACTGATGTGTCTGGAAGGCAATCAGGTTCAAAGGATTTTTCCTCTACACCACTCACTAAACAGAAGAAACAAGGGGGTGTACAAGGGGTCCTGGTGAAGAAAGCTGATAAGGTTGTTAAGGATGTTCCTGTGAAAAGGAAGTTAAGGTTAATTGATGAAAGTGATTCAGAGGATGATTTACCTATATCCTCTGTGATGAATGTGAACAAGGAAGTTGCTGATACTGCTACTGAAGCTGTGGTACCTTCATCAAAACCACAGAAGACAAGGAAATTATCAAAAAGCAGGTATCATATTCCTTTGACAGTGCAAATGAAGGATACTGATATTCAGACATCAAATCCTGATGAGTCATCTACTTCTGATGCTCTAGCAAATCCTGATGTTAGTATTCCTGATGCAACAACAAAAGTTGTCTCTATATCAGACTCTCCGGCCTCTCCATCTCAGACGATCAGAGAAATTTCATGGGAGAAGGTTTCTAAAACTGCTTCCTTGGTTGGACTTACACCTCAGTCAAAGAAAAAGAGGAATGCATAGGAGTTAGTCTATCAGAGACAAAAGACGCTGAAAGGATCAAGCCCACAAGAACCTGAATTTTAGAGTGATTCAGCAGCTACTGATGATCCTGCCACACAAGAACCACTCAATCAAAGTTTGGGTGAAGGCTTAGCTATTGGAATGGTCACACAAGAACCATTTTCTCAAAGGGAGAATGAAGACATCAACATTCCAGCTACACAAGAACCATCTTCTCAAAGTGAAGATGCAGGCAAAGCTACAGCTTCTGGTGAAAGATTGGTCGAGAACATTGTCAATGAGGGAAGCACACAAGAACCTTTAACTCAAAGTGTTGAAGCAGCTTCTGAACCTCAAGCTCCACAAGAACCATTGGTAGAAAATACTGATGCAAGCATATCAAATCCTGACGGTGTTCATCCTGACGCTAGTGGTGCTCCTGATGCTGAGCCTATTCTGATACAGCCACTTCGTTCAAGACCAATGGATCATCCTATCACAGATTCACAGGATAAACTGAAAGGTATAGCTATTCCTGATCCTGATGTTACTCATAGTACTGATAATGATGACTCTGATGATAGTGATGATGATGATGATGAGAATCGAAAAGAGAAGGATCAGCTTGCTACAGCACTTAAAGTTAGTCTTGGAACTAATTTTGGTTCATCAAGTACATATATGGCTGGCAATGCTTCCACTGGGAAAGATCAAAGACAAGATTTTTCAATTCATTCCTTTGATCCTGCTGAGGCATTTAGACAGAATGAATGGAACAATTCATGGCACAGCTCTGCTGAATCGATCAGTTTTTCTTCTGCTATTGATCATGCCTATAATGCAGTGAAATCTATAGAGAATCAAGACTTGAAGAATCATCTGAAGGCTACTAATCTGTTATCCAAAAGCCTGAAAAGTGAGATTGATTCTATTAAGAGTTCAACTGATAAAGTGAGGACTGATATCTTTAATAATTTTACAAAGGTGCCTACTGCTTTACAATTGAGGGTAGTAGAATCCCAAGTGAAATCTGTTGTTTCTGAACAAACCTCAATCAACCAAAGAATTGATTCTCTGGATACTAAGGTAACTGACATTCAAGCCTCTCTTTCTTTAATTTTGCATTTATTGTCAAATTCTGATGTCAAAAAGGGGGAGAAGGTTAGTCAGACAAAATGTACACCTGATCTAGTATTAAGAAATAATGATGATGATACTGGAGATGATGGTGGTGACAAAGTGATACAAGGAGAAACCTCTGATGCTGCAGTTTTGAAGTCTACAATTCAAACTTCTCGAAGTCAAACAACGCAGTCAACTCATGTTTCTGATTCTGGAGTTAAGACAGTAAGAACATTGATGCAATCTCAGATCCTGACGGAAGAACAAATTCTGACACCTGGTCATGGACATACTCTTGCTACAATTCCTGAAGGTGATGAAGATGTGATTATTGATAATCTTGAAGATGCATCAAATTTATTCCAGAAGTTCACTACACAGGACGGTAGAATTGTTACTCTTTATCACACTGATAAAAGGGTTCAACAATTATTTGCTAGAAAAGCACTCTCTACAGCAAGTGAAGAATATCCAGATCTCTCACATGAAGAATTCTTGAGACTACAAAGAGAGACAATGGAAAGCTATACTGCTTCTACTAGAGGTAGAGGAGGCAGAGGTAGGAGAGGTGCTAAAAGAAGTAAAAGAGGTTCTTCAACTCAAACAGTACCTAGACAGACAAGGTCTAGAGGGTTAAGAATTGAAGAAATTCCTGAACCTATTCAAACTCTAGTAGTTCCTGACAGATCTACTTTTGGTGATGATGGAAATATTGAAGAAGAATCTGAATTTTTAGGACCCGAGCTAGTACAACAAACGAAGGAAAAGATTGAAATCATTCGGAAAAGGCTAGTTACGGCACAAGACAGACAACGGAAGTACGCTGACCAAGATAGGAAGGATCTAAATTTTGAAGAAGGAGATCAAGTGTTGTTAAAAGTGTCGCCATGGAAAGGAGTTACGAGATTTGGCAAGAAAGGGAAACTTAGCCCGAGATATGTAGGACCATTTGAGATACTGAGGCGTATCGGAAAAGTCGCATATGAGTTAGCGTTACCACCGCACATGGAGCACATTCATAATGTTTTTCATGTTTCGATGCTTAAGAGATTTAATCCTGATGCGAATCACGTGATCGAATATGAACCTTTTGAGATTCAACCTGATTTGTCATATGTAGAACAACCTGTAGAAATTCAGGATCATATGGATAGGAAATTAAGGAATAAGATTGTTAAGCTAGTTAACGTTTTGTGGAGGAATCCTAAAGTTGAAGAATCGACTTGGGAACTTGAGAGCGAGATGCTTGAAAAGTATCCGCATCTATTTTCATAAGGTTAGATTCTGGGGACAGAATCTTTTTAAGGGGGGAAGGTTATAACGACTCGGAAAAACGCTTGTACAATATTAATATTTAATAATATTTGAGTTCTATGATATGTGATTATTGTGTGAAAGGTGGATATTTGAAAATGTGATGATTAGATGTTTATTTGGTGAATGGTATGGATTAAAATACTTGTGTATGCTTTTAAATGCATTTTACATGAATTTCTTATTAAAAATTAGTTCTTTTTGACCTTCCGGGAATTTTATAAAATCATCGGAGACTCTTTTTATTGTGAAATCTTTTTCACAACCTTTAGTTTATATTCTAGTATTTTCTAAAATTAGTGGAGGAATTTATTTTTGGCTCAAAGGATTTAAAACGATTTTATGAGTTAAATGTCATTTAAGTGATCAAAACTTTGAAAATTCATATTTAATTCAATTTTGATCATAAAAATATTTTAAAAATATGGGTGAGCTTGTAAATTCGTATTCTTTATTTTAAAAATAAAATTTTGATTTTTAGACATTACCTTCAGTTTATTTCGAATTATAGAAAAGCATTTATGTTGATTTTGGTTATTAGAAAATCAGATTTTTAATTATGATATTACTATTTTGCCCCTGGGCTTATAAAACCCAGCACTCAGTTCTTTTCCCCTCTTTGTCACTCCCGACTCAACTCTCATCTCTCTCTTTTCTCTCTTCTCTCTCTCGGTTATCTCTCCCTCTCAATTTTCTGTAAAAATCTCTCCCTCTCTCACATATGTTGATGATTATACATACATATATATATGTAATCGTGTGTGTATGTATGTGTATGGCCGTGTGTGCGTGTATATGTGTGTATCGGTTTTTGCATGCAAGGGGTTTCGGCAATTTTTGATTTAATTCAAACCCGAAAGCTTGCTTGTGATGATTTTGTGATTAGTTGGTCGATTAATATTGCTTATTGGTGAGGTTGTGAAGGAAACCCGATTTTTCCGGGCACCTCCGACCATTGCCGCCGTCGGCAATGAGCTCCGGCGAGCCGACGGGGACGATGATGATGCTTTTGAGTCCGATTATTGTATTGATTAGCTATGTTAGTTACAATTTTGGTTGCATGTAAAAGAAATCGAAATGCATGTATATTTTCGATTTTTCCCCTTTTATAAAATCGGTTTGAAAATTTGTTTATGTTGATGTTTGATTGTTAATCTCGGTTTATAGTGATTGCATGTTGATTAATTATGTTGGGTATAGATAGTTCAGAAATTTTGATGTTAAAAGTTTTGATTTGGAGATTTTAGTGAAGTCCCAAGTATTTGAATTGTTAATTTGGGTATTTGATAAATGCATGTAAAAGTTTTGAGTAATTTCTTGAGTACACCTCCTTAAGGTTCTGATTTGTTAGTGTTGAGTATGATTACTTGATGATTATTTGTGGTAGAGTTTATAATGGTGGAATGGTTTTGTGTAGACATACATCATGCTGAAATTTCCAGAAAACTGTCTGCCCTGTTCTGTTTTGCTATATTTCAAATTGTTGCTGCCTGTTTTAGACAGAGGGCTTAGGATTTCAATGTTCTAAATTGAATCTAGTTTGTGCACGCGCTGATTTTGTATCGATAGGATTTACGAATAAAAAGTTATACTTGTTTTACTAAAAGTTGCGCAGCTGAGATTTTTCTGTGCTTAGTACCTACTTTTTACAGTTCGTTTTTATACTAAATAAAGTGTTCTGAAGTTGAAACTTTTATGCTAAGTTGGTTTTGTAATCAGGAAGTAGCCTGTCAAATTTGGTAATTGTTTGATTATTTTTGGATTTATGAAAAATGTTTTGGTAAAGTTTGCGCAGTTGATTTTCTGCTTTTTGAGATGAAACATTGTTGCAAAAGTGTTAAGGTTATGGATGGCATGATCAAATTGAGTTAAGGGATACCCAGTGTGGTATGATTTGGAAAGATATATGATTATATATATATAAGTATAAGGAGCATGTTATGTGTATTGAAATGACAATGTGCGTTTATATGGTTGATTGCCTATTATGTGGTTATAATTACTTTGTGGTATAACTATTATGTGTTTACGCGTTTAGGATGCGTTGGGTAGTTTAGAATAAAGGATTAGTATCTTAGAGAAGCATTCTAAGATAGAATATACTCTTTTGTAGAGTTCAAGGAAGTGGAACTTAGAGAGTTCAAGGAAGTGGAACTTAGAGACAAGGGAAAAACTAAGGCGGAGATTCAGTGATTGCTCATTACCCCTTTTTTAGCTACTTAAGGCAAGTAATACAAACTTGCTTTCGTATTTCGATTTCCATTGTTTCATTTTGACATATATGAATTGTTATCTTGCCTTGATATACCTTTATTTCTGATAACACTTATTGTTCATTGATAGCCCTTACCTTTATTCATATATACCATGCTTTGTTAGCTCTTTATCCATGAACCTTTATATACCCTGTTCATATCCATGAATTGAAACCTGATGACCTATGATTCTATAACTTGAATTTGCCCATATACTTATGCATCCCCTCTTTACTTGAAAGTGAATACACCTAACTTTTATTCTAATACATTCCCAGAATAGACCCGATGATAAATATTTCTTATATCCCACTAATAGATCCAGCTCAGGTAGGTGATGACCACTGGTAGAAGGTGTTTTGTAATAGAGAACGTAGAACTTTTAAGAATGGTTGTAATAACTTTTGAGACTTATGTTATGTATTAATGAATTAGATAGTGGATGCTTGTTTCATACCATCAACTGTTTAAAGATCCAGGGTAGAGTTGGGGTCAAGTCTGCATGCTTATATTATTGTTCATGGGTTTATTATATATAGAGGTTGTAGTGACTCCCCGATCATGACCCCAGATCGGGAGGGCGTCACAGGTTGGTATCAGAGCTGTCAGTTTTGGTCACTGAAACAAGCCAGGATTAGGATCCCTATTAATAAAGGATTAGGATCCCTATTAATAAAAGGTGATTAAGATAGTTATGTAAGGAGTAGGAATCTGTTAAGATATTAGATTAATAGATGCTAAGTAGCAACGGTAGGCGTAAGTACTTTCTTTTAAGTTAAGTTTTTAGGATTAAGATGACCTGTTATTATATAAGTATCTATATCTATATTATTATCGCAGGAGATGGACGTTGTTGGTGGAGACACACCCCCTCACCCATCTATCACATTATCTGACCCAGTGGAGATAGGTAGTCCTAGTGTTCAGCCCGTTGAGCCACTATTTGCACCTGTACCTGTTCAGACTACTATCCCTTGGAGAGCAGCATCTGTTGATTCTCGTGTTTCAGTCATGGGAGATCCTGCACCCATTTTTCTTCATGCACATGTAGATCTTGCTAGAGACCTAGAGACCCTTTCCGGACAGAATGCCGAGCTTCAGGCCCTTGTAGACCAGATGTCTGATGAGGCAGACTGTCGCGTTGCTGTTACCGAGGCGGAGTGGCAGGATAGGATTCGTACTGTAGAGGAGTCAGCGCGAAAGCGCCTAGCTGAGGGACCAGTCACTGTTGATGCTTTAGAGGAGGCCAGGAGAGTGACTAGGATTGTTAGCTGGATGCTGTGTGAGCTGAGAGCTGTTCGTGGTGATCGAGACTAGAGATGGTTGGTTTCTGAGAGTGGGACATCTGTTAGAGCCCATTGGTTTTAGTATTGGTTATTTACACGTTCGACTACTAGCTACTAGGATGTTTTCCCTTTTTCCTAGTAGACATTATTATATTATCTGCTTTGACTTTTTGGGGTGATCATGTACCCTATCATCTATTGTACTTGACTCAAATCTTTATATTATGCCCGTACTTTTCTTATACCTTGCTTTAAACTGTTATACCATTTATTGTTAACCTGTTCCTGTAATACCTATGTTTACCCTGTTTACCCTGTTACGGAGACGAGCAAGTTATCTAACAATATGGCTAAAAGTTTTAAAAAAAAAATTCATGTTACATACAGTTTTATAAACGTTTTCAAAAAGAGTTTACATTGTGGTATATATATGCATATTGTTTCATAAATTGCTTATCTCTTATCAGAAAAATGCCACCAAAGAAAAGAACTACTGCTTCTACTCAACAAACAACAGATACCGGAGCCCAGAACCCGGTAGACCCAACAATAACTCAGATACTTCAATTACTTCAGCAACAAACTGCTGCCTTGACTCAACAACAACAACAACAACAAAATGTTCAACCTTTGACAACTTTTAAATCATTTCAAGCTGTCCACCCACCTGAATTCAAAGGTACTCTAAACCCTGTTGAGGCGAAATCATGGTTAATCGACATTGAGAAAGCGTTTGCGTTAGTTAAGGTTGGAGAAGATCAGAAAACTGAGTTTGCTAGTTACTATTTGAAGGCAGAAGCTAATTTTTGGTGGGAATCTGTGAAGTTAGGAGAAGGAGGGATTACTTGGCAAAGATTTACGGAACTATTTCAGGAGAAGTATTTACCAAGGTACCTACAAGATCAGTTAGAAGTTCAGTTCTTAGAGTTAAAACAAGAAGGGATGAGTGTGGCGGAATACGAAGCCAAATTTACGGAATTGGCAAGATTTGCACCTAGGTACGTAGGAGATGATGTCAGTAAAGCTAGAAAGTTTCAGCACGGATTAAAGCCATGGTTAAGGAGTAGAGTTGCAGCTTTTGAGTTGAGAAATTATACTGCGGTAGTACAGAAAGCGATGATCATTGAGGGCGAAAGCGAATTAGTTCAAAAGGAGAAATTTGGAAAGAAACGAAAGTTTGAAGGATCTGAAAGAAGCCAAGGTGATGAAGGACAAGGAAGTTCTCAGAATAGGAAAAGGTTTGGAAATCAATCAGGAGGAGATAGGAATTTTCAGAAAAAGAGGAGTGGATTTGGAAGTTCAGACAAGAAACCTCAAGGAGGAAAGCCGCCAACTATCACGGGAAAGCCATCGATACCAGAGTGCAAGACGTGTGGTAAAAGACATTCGGGAATCTGTAACAAGTTGAATATCACATGTTTTAAATGCAACAAGAAGGGACACTATGCTGATGGATGTCCAAGTTCAAAACCAGGAGGACTAACATGTTTCAAGTGTGGAAAAGCGGGACATTTTGCGCGGGAATGTAAGTGTTAGATATAATTGCTGACGTTTGTTTATCAGTGTTTAAGCAACAGGTACTGACAAGAGTTTATCAGAAGCCGGTCAGAGTTTAGTTAAACTCTGACAGGGTGAAGAGTTTAATGGAAGCCGGTCAGAGTTTATTTAAAGTCTGACAGGGTGATAGTTGAATTAGCTGTCGGTGCAAAATTGAAGATTCTAGAAGCAATATATTCTGAAGATGGAAAGAAGCAGAATATATTGATACAGCTAAGGAAACAGAATGGAAGATAAGAAGCAATCCTTAATTGATATAACTTGTATAGCAAATTTGTAGGAATATCAATTAGATAAGGATTGTATGTAGCTGTGTACTATAAAAACACAGATAGGTTATCCCTAGAAGGGACGCGATTATTGAAATATTATTCTTGTAACCTAGAAGCTCTTTGTGATTCATTAACATCATAAAGAGAGAAGCTGTTAATAAGATTACGGTTTTATTGATTTATAAACAGTGTTCTTGATTGTTATTCTCATACATATTTGATTATATATTGTGTATTCGACCTAACAATTGGTATCAGAGCTAAGGCTGTTTAATATATACAGTTTTACGATCCAAACACAGTAATAATCATGTCTGAAGAAAATCAAAATCAAGCTCCTCCCACGGCTGAACAGGTTAAGCCAAATTCTGTGAGTCGATATGAAACAATCAGGGTTCCAATTCTCAGGCCAATAGAGTATCCGATATGGAGGGTGAAGATGACCATGTTTCTGGAGGCTACAGATCCAGAATATCTTGACAGAATTAATGATGGTCCTCATTATCCAACCAAGCTAGCCCCTGTAGTTGCTGGTCAAGAACAAAAGACTGTTCCAAAGGAAAAGAAAGATTACACTCCTGAGGACATCTCATCTCTTGCAAAAGATGCAAAGGTTAGACATCTTTTGCACAGTGCTTTAGATAATGTTATGTCTAACAGAGTAATTGGTTGCACAACTGCAAAAGAAATCTGGGATGCTTTGGAAGTCAGGTGTCAAGGAACCACTGCTATAAAGAAAAACAGGAAGACAATACTCACACAGGAGTATGAGCACTTTGATTCAAGATCAAATGAAACCTTGACTGAGACTTATGACAGGTTTTGCAAATTATTGAATGATTTGTCTCTGGTTGACAAAGAATATGACCTTGAAGAGTCAAATCTCAAGTTTCTCTTATCTCTACCTGAAAGATGGGATTTGAAGGCGACGACAATCAGAGATAATTATGATCTTGCTGATACAGATCTTGATGAGATCTATGGATTGTTAAAGACTCATGAACTTGAGATAGAACAAAGGAACAGAAGATCAAGCAAGAAGACAAAATCTGTTGCTCTCAAAGTTGAGGAGAAGCCCATTGAAAAGAAGGAATCATCAAGGAAGAAAGCCAAGGGAAAGGCTTTAGTCATTAAATCTGAAAGTGAGTCATCAAACTCTGATGATGACTCAAACTCTGATGAAGCTTCTGACTCTGAGGATGATGAAGAACAGTTGATGCAAATGGCTGCATTGATGGTGAAGACCTTCAAGAAGATGGGGTTCAAGAACTTCAAGAAAGGAAAGAGATTCTCAAGGAGAGATTCAAATTCTGAGAAGAAGAATTTCAGAAAGTCTGATGGAAGGGATACCAAGTCTGAAAAGAAGGACAAATCTGAGATCCAGTGCTACAAGTGCAAAGAGATGGGTCACTATGCTCCAGAGTGCAAGAAAGGAAAAACTGGAAAGGCACTCATCTCTAAAGGCAAAGACTGGGCAGATACTTCAGATTCTGATGATGGAGAAAATTATGCTCTTATGGCAACTGTCAAAGATGAGACTGAATCATCAGAAAATAAGGTACCCCTAACTACTTATGCTTATGATACTGATAATATTTCTGAATTAAGAATTTATCTTAAGAACATACATGTTAGTTATAGGGATCAGACTTTAGAGAATGAAAGGATTAAATCTGAGAATCTTAGTCTTAAAGAAAGAAACAAGTTTCTTGAAAGGGAACTTGAGAATATGAAGCAGATTCAAAAAGAAAGGGATGATGCTGTTTATATTGAACAGGAAGTGCTTAAATTAAATAAGCAGCTAGAATCTGAACTTGAAAAAGAAATAAAAATTATTAAGACTTGGACAAACTCTGGAAGAGACACTCATCAAGTGTTTCAAACAGATTCTGTAGGTTTAGGCTATTGTGAAAACGATGAACTTAGGTTTAAAGACAAAGTTAAGGTTAAACCACAACTTAAACCTGTGATATTTGTTCCAGAGTCCACCAAGCTAAAATCTGTAGTTGTGAAAGAAACTGTTATGGAGCCAGTTGAAGCTTGTGTTGAACAAGTGGATATTGAATCTAAAACAGAAAAGCTTGTTGAGCTAGAAGCTGTTAAAGAACCAATTAGAGTCTGTGAAAAACAGGTTAATGTTGGTTTAATGACAGGAAAACAGTTTAAACATAAGCTCAAAGAGGTTAAGTCTGCCATGAAACCTAAAGGGTCCAAGAGAAATAGGAATGGAAAAGTAGGCATAAATAATAGAAATAATCATATGCCTAATGCTGGTGCTTCAAGAAAAACATGTTATAATTGTGGTAGTTCAAATCATCTTGCTAGATTTTGCACTAAGATCAAACATATTAATTCTTTACCTTCTACTTCAGAAGTAAAGAATGATTATGTTAGAGTAAGACCACAGACCTTATGCAAACATTGTGGGAGCACTTGGCATTCTATTTACACATGTAAGAGTTATCATGCAATTTATCATAATTATTATGAGCTAAAACCCAACTTGAAATGGGTTAGAGCAAACTCTGCTAGTGTAAAATCTGACAATGTTAGTTTAAACTCTGATAATGCTGATTCCGCTGCAAAAGCTAACACTGTTAAGAAAGGCAAAGGATCCAAGCAAGTCTGGATCCTTAAAACTAACACTTAGTGTTTGTTTGTAATTGCAGGGCATAATAGAGAGCACACTTATCTTGGACAGTGGATGCTTAGGACACATGACTGGAAATAAAGCCCTGCTATCAGACTTTGAGGAGAAGGCTGGCCCAAAAGTTTCCTATGGAGATGGCAACATAGGACACACTCTGGGATATGGCAATATTAATCTTGGAAGTGTCATCATCACAAATGTAGCTCTAGTCTCAGGACTCAAGCATAATCTGTTATCTGTGAGTCAAATCTGTGACAGAGGAAACCATGTAGATTTTCATAGTGAATACTGTGAAGTTATCAGTAAATCTACTGGAAAAGTTGTTCTAGTTGGACACAGGCGCAACAATATTTATGAAGCAAGTTTGGTAACAAACTCTGATGGAAAAACAGTGTGTCTGACTGCAAGAATGTCAAATGAAGAGAGTTGGAATTGGCATAAGAAGCTCTCTCATCTAAATTTGAACAACATCAATGAGCTGATAAGAAAGGATCTTGTAAGAGGACTCCCAAAATCAATACTCAGTCTAGATGGCCTATGTGATTCTTGTCAAAAGGCCAAACAAAGGAAGTCATCTTTCAAGAGCAAATATGAATCTTCAGTAGTGGAACCTTATCATCTTCTACATGTTGATCTCTTTGGACCAGTGAATATCATGTCAATGGGCAGAAAGAAATATGCTCTAGTAATTGTTGATGAATATACTAGATATACATGGGTGTATTTCTTGTCAAAGAAGGATGGAACTGCTCAAATTCTGATGGATCATGTAAATCTACTGGACAAAGGATCACAGCACAAAGTCAAAATAATAAGGAGTGATAATGGAACTGAATTCAGAAACTCAGTTATGGAAGCTTTCTGCAAGGAAAGAGGAGTGAAACAAGAATTTTCTGCACCTGGAACTCCACAGCAAAATGGTGTAGTTGAAAGAAAGAACAGAACTTTAATTGAAGCAGCCAGAACTATGCTTGAAGAAGCAAAATTACCAACTTATTTCTGGGCAGAAGCTGTTCAATCTGCTTGTTTTACTCAAAATGCTACACTGATCAACAAGCATGGGAAAACACCATATGAGATGGTGAAAAATAAGAAGCCAAATTTGAAATATTTTCATATATTTGGATGCAAATGCTTTGTGTTGAAGACTCATCCTGAACAGTTGACAAAGTTCGAGTTAAAAGCTGATGAAGGAATCTTTGTTGGCTATCCATTGTCAACAAAAGCATTCAGAGTTTACAATCTAAGAACTAAGGTGATCATGGAATCCATACATGTGTCATTTGATGACAAGAAAATAATTGGACTTGAAGACAAGGATGGATATGATCAACTACGTTTTGAAAATGAAGATCTATTCTCTGATATAAACTCTGATGAAGCAGGGTTGACAAACTCTGACGGAGCATACTCTGAACCTCTACTGGTAAATACTGAAGAAACTGAAAATTCTCAAATTGAACAAAATAGAGAACCAGTTGAGGGGGAGCGTGAAGAAGCTCAACAAGACACAGCAAGTGAGTCAGTTGAGGAAACTGATTCAAACTCTGACAGTTCAAACTCTGAGCCATCCAATTCAGGGGGAGCCTCAGAGAATGTAGAAAGTCAACATATGAATCAGGAGAGCATGGATCAAGGGGGAGGATCCAATAATGATGCAAGAAACCACTTACCAACAGCAAGAAAGTGGACACAGGCACACACACCTGATCTCATAATTGGAGATCCTGATGCTAGTGTGAGAACTAGAAGTGCAACAAACAATGAGTGTCTGTATCATGCTTTCTTGTCTCAAACAGAACCAAAGAAAGTGGAAGAAGCTCTTCAAGATGCTAATTGGATTACAGCAATGCAAGAAGAGTTAAATGAATTTGAAAGAAATGAAGTCTGGACACTTGTACCTAGACCAAAGAACAGATCAATTGTAGGTACAAAGTGGGTTTTCAGAAACAAGACTGACAGTGATGGTGTGATTACAAGGAACAAGGCTAGACTTGTGGCTAAAGGTTATTCACAACAGGAAGGAATTGACTATGATGAAACCTTTGCTCCAGTTGCAAGGTTGGAGGCCATAAGGATTTTTCTGGCCTATGCTGCACACAAGAAGTTTAAAGTTTTTCAGATGGATGTAAAAAGTGCTTTTCTCAATGGGAAGCTTGAAGAAGAAGTTTTTGTTGAACAACCACCAGGATTTGTAGATTCCAAGCATCCAGATTATGTCTACAGGCTTGACAAGGCATTATATGGACTAAAGCAAGCACCAAGAGCATGGTATGAAACTCTTGCTCAATTTCTTTTAGAAAGTGGGTTCACAAGAGGTACAATTGATAAAACCTTGTTTTATTTCAATTCTGGTGATGACTTGCTGTTAGTTCAAATTTATGTAGATGATATAATTTTTGGATCTACTAATGACAAACTTTGTAAGAAGTTTGCAAAGCTTATGCAATCCAGGTACCAAATGAGCATGATGGGAGAGCTTAGTTATTTTCTAGGCTTACAGGTCAAGCAAACAGATGATGGTATTTTTATCAATCAAGCAAAATATACCAGAAATCTTCTCAAGAAATTTGGTATGCTTGATAGTTCATCTGCTACAACTCCCATGGCTACTGCAACAAAGCTAGACAAAGACACAGGAGCCTCAGTAGATATGACAAACTACAGAGGAATGATAGGGTCTTTACTGTATCTTACTGCAAGTAGACCTGATATCATGTATGCAACATGTCTTTGTGCAAGATTTCAAGCAGATCCTAGAGAACCTCATCTAACAGCTGTAAAAAGGATTTTCAAATATCTCAAAGGCACCATAACCTTGGGTTTGTGGTATCCTAGAGAATCAGAGTTTAAGTTGATTGGTTACTCTGATGCAGATTTTGCAGGCTGTAAGATAGACAGAAAAAGTACAAGTGGAAGCTGTCAATTTTTAGGTGACAGATTAGTTTCTTGGTATAGCAAGAAACAGAAGTCGATTTCCACATCCACAGCTGAAGCAGAGTATATAGCAGCTGGTAGCTGTTGTGCACAGATTTTATGGATGAAGAATCAATTGCTGGATTATGGGTTAAGGTACTCTAAAATACCTATTTTCTGTGATAACCAAAGTGCTATTGCTATGACAGGAAATCCAGTACAGCACTCCATGACCAAGCACATCAGCATAAGGTATCATTTTATCAGAGAACATGTGGAAGAAGGGAACATTGAGCTTCATTTTGTGTCTACAGACCAACAACTTGCAGATATCTTCACCAAACCTTTGAGTGAAGCTACTTTTACAAGATTGGTAAATGAACTTGGAATGATCTCTGGTTCTGACTAGAGATACGGGTTAGACTCAAAATTTATACATGTTTAATTTTTGTTGCTCATGATTCTTTGCATGTGTTAACTGTTATGAGTACCAGTGTCATAAACTCTGTTGGTTAAACTCTGATGTTAAACTCTGTTAGTCATAAAATGTTGGTCATACTCTGAATGTTACAGTTTAATGCTATACTCTGATTGTAATTTTGTCTGGAACATATGGACCAATGAAGAAATTTGTATGAAGCAAAATTCTCAGTAAGTAATTGTGAATCCTTAAGAGTTGTATAGATTCTGATCTCAAAAATGTGCAGTAAGCTAACACAGCATGATACTGTCTCTATATTTATAGCATCTCTTAGTTTATTGATCCTATACACTGAGTCTGTATTAGCTGTTTGCATTTTCTCTCATAAGTTAATTATATTTACTGATGAAAAGTCTAAACTCTGATTATTAATTGCAAATAATTCACCCTCAAATCAAAAGATGCCAAAAAGAGCACAAATTCCTTTGAGATCATGTTGAGCCTAGGAAGATCCAGGAACTTATTGTATGAAATAAGGGCTAAAATCTTTGATTTTTGGTGACTAGTGCCAACCACTGATTACTGGAAAAATAAAAAAAAAAAAAAAAAAAAAAAACAATAATAAATAAAGGGGGTGAAAAATAAAAGACATATCCAAATGAAAGGATATCAGTAATACAGAGTTTAGATATAAAATCAGATTTTATGTTATACATGAGAGTTTAGGCAACCAGTTTTTACTACTTTAGTTTGTGGATTTTATGCACTTTGAGATGATCTAAATACTGATTTCGGTAAACTCTGCTACTCCACACACATATTTTCACAACTGTACAGATTGAGAAAAGAGTTTATTGACAAAGAAGGACAAATGGTAAACACTGATGTATTGTGTGAAATACGCCGAGGTTACTTTGTTTTAATCTCTGATGGTTAAAATAATTTCTTTGTTTCAGACATTTTATGATTTTGGGCTTAGTCATTTGTTTTTCGAAAAAGTATGATTGAACAGAGAAAAGAAAGAGTGTGTTTGATAAGTCCTGATAGTAATTAGTAATGCTGCTGAGTATGTTAGTTTATTGTTCAAAGTGATATCTTTTCTTTCACTTTACAATTACTATGCAATATTGATAATACTGAAATGTAAAGCAACAAAATGGGTCTTTTTCATTAATTGATTCAAACTCTATATACATTCAGACAATTACATACTCATGTCTAGCTAATCTTTCTGGTACATACTAATCACTATGGTTACAAAAGAGAAGATCTATTTTAACCAGGATAAGTATTTGAATGCTATATCTGAAGCAGAAGAGCTAGAGCCAGAAGCTATTGTGCTCTATTACTTCTGATGATAGCTACTCAGTTGTTCAACTGATCATTATACCATCTGGGATTGCTTGACAACTTCCTGAAGATGAATCATCATCATCATCTTCTCGGATTCTCTTTCTGCTTTGCAGCTTGCAGGATTCCAAGAAGTGTGTCTCCTCAGTACCCATCAGGAAGCTCTGCTGGAAGAGCATCATACAAATCTCCATAGTATGATCGTCTGCAAGAATGGGCGCATCATATGGACCAGGACGGATGATGTGCACATAAGGATTAGAGATCGGTCCTTCAGCTATTTCATCATCTGCTATAAGACCTTCATCATTCAGAAAAGACAGAACAAGAAACTCATCAATGATATAGTTTGCTTGTTGATGCCAGTTCATGTTCAAGAATGATTCTACATCCATGAATTCAAAGGTTCCTGCCATTTTGATGTATGGTAATTTTAAAATAAGTGTTGCCTGTTGTTACAATGCTTCGACTTTTAAAGCATTCAACAGGGTAAATGAAAGGTTTGTGCATGTCTCGAAGCTTTTGGAAACAGTAACGTGCGGAGTTCCAAGACAGTCATTATTTTTCTGACTGTTGAGCTCCTTCGTACTTAATAATTATGTTTCTGAAAGATTAAAATTGATAATTTTATTATTATTAATTTTTAAGTGGATATTTTGAGTGTTTTATGTGATGCCAGGTGTCTCCACGTCTGCACGTGTGTATTGGAAGTTGTTAGATACAGCTGTCAGCGTATGCACGTTTGACATCTGTCCCACTAACATACTTTTAATCTTTACAGTTATTATTTAAATACACTACATACACACGATTCAATCTTTTCCGCACCTCATCTTTTCATAAGCTTTTACTCACACACAAACACTCAAACACTTTCAAAGCCCAGTTCTTCTTGTTTTCAAATCTTACTAATGGCAACTACAGCGTTTATTGCTTCTGAATTAGAATTTGTCCCAAACAATTATGCTGCTCGTTTGGCAAATGAGAACGCACCGGAGGTGTTTCATTTGATCCAAAATTTCCTGACAAACTCTGATATTGGCACTGCTCTTACCGCACCGTCGAAGCTGTCTGCAACTCAAATCAAATCTTTTTGGCAGACAGGGACTTATGATAATGGAGGAGAAACAGGTTCTCCATCTATCATTTTTGAGTTTCAAGGAGATGATTTTACAGTTACTCCAAGAACTGTTCGTGATGCTCTGGGTCTTGAAGATTTCAATGCATTCACAATCGCTGTTGGAGATTCTGAGTTGATCCGTATGATGCGAGAGATTGGATACTATGGACCATTGACAAAGATTGGGCAACTCAAAAGGCCGTTTCTGCGCAAGGAATGGAGTTTCTTCTTCGATTGCATCACGAGGACATTTGGCAAGAAATGTACTAATTGGGATGCGATTCCCACGGATAGTCTGCAGATCGGGTATTCTCTTCTCTATGGCAGTCATTTTGATGTTGCTAGATTAGTTTTGACTAATATTGGTGAGAAGATGCTAGAGAATAGAAATGTTGTTTATTTCTCTAGGTTTTGTCAGTTAATATTCAATTTTTGCTGTCCTAATATTGAGATAGTAGAGGATGATGTTATCCTCTCCTTTAAACTGTACAAACGTATTTTCTCTGATCTTATCAACAAGGACAACAAGAAAGGTGATGTTGGTCGCTTGCTATTGCCTGATTCTGTGCAACAATTCTTAGTCAATTTACAACAACAACAGCTAGGAAATGATGAAGCTGGACCTTCTGTATCTCAGCCACAGAGGTCAAAGAAATCTAAGGTTAGAGTTGTTAAGTCTGTGAGGACAGAAACTGAAGCTGAGGCATTAAATGTTGATAATGTGCCTCAGAGAAGAAGAATGAAGAAAAGACGAGCTCAAAGGGCAATGTCTGTTGATGCTGTTGCAGCCTCAGAAACTGAAGCTGATGAAGAAACTCTTCATCAGAGAAAGAGAAGACTAGTTGCTGCACAACTTTTTGGTGATATCATTGCCAATATGGACAAAGTTCCTGAGGAAACTGAAGCTCCTACATCAGAGAATGAGGAGATTGTAACTGCAACTGTTCCTCCAAATACTCCTGCAATTGTTGTTGAGGAGGATATTCTAACTGCTGAGGATGCTGCAAATCCTGAAGCTGTCAATCTAGATAGGATAAATACTGATGCTATTCAGATGGATTTTGATAGAGAAGCTCCTACATCAAATGCTAATGATGTAGTTGAGGAAGCTGCTGCATTCTCTGACAGCAGAATTTTTGAACATGCAATGGAAGCTGATCAAGCTACTACTGAGATAGTAGAAACTATAGCTTCTCACACTGAAGTCATTACTCTTGATTTTGAGAAGGGAGATGAAGTTGATCAGACCTTAGCTGATACTGCTATAGAAGCTGTTGCTGTAAATGCTGATGCAACAGAGCCTGTTATAGATGACAATGTCTTACTAGAAACTCTACAACAATCTGTTGTAGAGATTGTCACAAGAGCAACAGAGTCCATGCATCCTGCAAACTCTGATATTCCTGAGACTGTTGCAGAAAAAGAGAAAATTGATGAAGCTGCACAGTTTACTGCTGAAAATATTCCTGAAAATGAAGCAGACAATAATGAAGATGTTGGAAATAATACTGAGGGTTCTCATTCACACCCTAGTATTCAAGTCTCATTGGCTGATGATGTCAATAGTGATGAAGTAAGGGAAGTCAATAGACAGACAAATGAGCATTTCCAGGATATGTACTTCAAGAACTGGACAGCTGCAGATTGTATCTTTACTGCACAGAGGGCTGCTGATTTGACTGATGCCTCTGTTAAGAAGATTACTAATCCTGAAGTTCTTGCAAGCTTACAAGCAACTGTTGTTCAAGTCAAATCTCTTAATAATATATTTGATGAGAATCAACAAATGCTTACAAATCTAAGGAATGAAGTAAGTATGAAGGATCTTACTTTCAAGTCTGACAGAACTTATTATTACACTATGCTCAAGCAACAAGCCAAGGATTCTGAAGAAATCAAGAAGAGGCTTGGGAAAGTTGAAGAAAATCAGAATGTCATGTCTACTCAGCTGAATTCTATTTCTACTGCTATTGAATTGCTGACATCAGTACTACTTTCTGATGATGTCAAAAAGGGGGAGAGTGTACCTAAAGACAAATGCAAAGACACTCAAGCTCTGAGACGGAAGGATGATTCTACTGATGGGGGAAGCAGAGAAAATAAAAAGATTTTTGCTCAAAGGCAAAGCAAGACAAGAAACTCTGATAGACAAATAAACTCTGACAAGATAAACTCTGGTGGTCAATCTACTTCAAAACTCAAGAGTTTAGTTATTTCAACTAATCCATCTACTGATGAAGAGATTGCTGCTAAGATATTCATGAAAGAGCATGGAAAGGATGTTACTGTTGAAGATATCCAGGCTGAAGAGCAAATGCTTGCTGAGGAACACAAGAAAAATCTTGAAGCTGGAATCTACAAGAAAAAGGAAATCAAGGCTCCTAGAAAGAAAGAAGTTGGTATTTCTATCAAAGAGAATACACAACAGAATATACAATATACAAGGAGACCTATGATTAGAAACTCTGATAAGGGTAAAGGCAAAATGATTGAAGAGCCTAACCTGGAAAAGAAAGATAATTCAACCTCTGACATTGCTCAAGTTGAAACAAGATTAGCAAAATCAACCTCTGACGCTGCTCAAGTTGATGATACTATTGAAGTTAAGCCAACCTCTGACAATGCTCAAGTTGTGCAAACTCAGCTAGCTCCTCAACTCAAAGGTTTCTTAAGACCTGTACTCTCTGAAACTCTGACACTTCAACCTGTGGACTTTTCTCAAACCAGGACTGTACTTGGAAAAGAATTTTCTGATAAGTCTGGTTTAGGTTCACATAGGGAGAAGAGAATAAATAACAGATCTTGTTACGACCAAACTCAACACGCAAGTGCACGTGATCTCAAGTAATACATATAGCAAATAAGGTTCGTTCCAACAGGGACTCGTTGTTTGTCTAGTTAATTCACTCACCAATGTATGATTATTATTCGATGCTAAAACAATTAACAAGTGGTTTTGATTATCACTAAAATTTATCTACGAATTATAACTAATTGTCACTACTCAACTGAAATTTATATCGAATTACTTATGTGAATAAAACATGGGATTTCAACTTCATTAAACAATCCATCTAAAGTCTTCAATTCTCTAGCCCTTTCATGTGATTTGTTAATACCTGATCGAACACACAAAACTGATAAAAGCCAACTTTCGTTGTACCAATACCATCCTAAATAATATCCACAATTAAGATAGAAATCACTTAGTCTCCCAATTATGCTTAGTCCCTATATGTCTATAAAGATTGAAAACATAATGGTTTAAGTACAAGCATTCAATTGATCACATAGTCGTCATAAAACGGTTAGAATTACGACACTAATTACGAATGATATTCTCACGCATAAGCCTATGCTAGCATGGCAAGTTCTAAACTCTTAGATCCACTTTCGCTTCAATAAGAATTAACACACAATTACAGGAGTTAGCTACTCTCCTATAACGAATTAAAACAACCATGATAGGATATCACATCAATCACACTATAGGCATCGAGATAATTCAACTAATAGACTTCATGAATAACTACGCTAAAACCCCATGACAACGAATTAGTTCATAATCAAACTAATCGTCACCATGGGTTCTAATGAAAACATGATAGAAGAAAACGAATTATAACTATTATAAATATCAAGGGTTTTAAAGAGTACACCAAATCCAAGCATCCACAAACTAGAAAGATTACAAGAATAAAATTGAATCGATCTTCTTCCTTGCTTCTTCGTGCTTGAAACTCCGTAGATATATGTGATATGTGTCTCTCCCCTTTTATCTCTAGGGTTTGTTTCTTCTTTATAAAGGCCTCCAAGTGCAATATTTCGTCAGGAATTGATTTTTTTAACTTTCACTTGAAAAATCACAAATTAGGGCAAAACAGGAATTTTCCTCCAGACATCATGGCGCTGCCGCGCCAAGTTTGTATAGGAGCACGGCGCTGCCGCGCCAAGTTCACTGTTCAGCTTTTCTGGATTTCTGCAACGGCGCTGCCGCGCCAGGATATAGTATAAACACGGCGCTGCCGCGCCAGGATCTCTGTCCAGCAAACTGATTTTTTTCCTTTTCTTCATTATAACTCCGTTTCGCGCTCCGATTGCTCCACTTCATTCCTAGAACACCTGTGATCAATATACCTGCACAATACCCTTAAAAGAGATCAAAAATACCACAACTCGAGTACAAACATACGTTTTAAGCCAAACGGAAACGTTCTAAGTGAATAAAATACCCACTTATCACACCCCCAAACTTAAACCGATGCTCGTCCTCGAGCATAAACAAACTACCACTTCCGTAGGTGATCACGGTTGCATTTGGCATATGCAACAAGCCCTTTAAACCCCTAGGCAGCCCTAGTGGACGAGTAAGGTCTCGTGAGGGCCTGTAGTGAATGTACCCCCAAAATCCATCTACAAATGCAACTACAAATGCAACTAACTACATGAATGCAACTATATGAAAATGCAAGGACCCCCTTAGACTGACCAAAACCATTCATTAGGCAAACATCTCAAATCATGCAACAACTTCCAAACAGAGCTCGACTAAATTCCCGTATACTAACAATACATGCATAGGAACGTGGTGTGTGCGATACTCATCAGAAATACTCCTAGCACTAGATCAAAAATCATACCGATTCTTAGTCAAGGCAATCACAAGTTTATAAAAAGAATGAACGGTAGACACATCATAACTTCGAGACACCTCCATACTCATTCAGGATAACCAGGAATTCATGCTTTATTACCACGACACATACTACTATTCACAACACACATGCTTATTTAACCGTGCAATGAGTGAGACCCCAAAAGGCTTATACAATAATACCCATGTAGCGAGTGTTAGGTCAGTGGATCCCAGACTATAAAAGCCTTAGGTCACTAGGACTAAGTCCCCTCAGACTTAATGACTCGAGTATTAAAGAGCTCACTCGTGGTTAATTTTGCATTTAACTTATTTACATGACTCTTTTTTTTTTCTTTTCTTTTTTTTCTTCTTTTTTTTTCAAAAATTTTTTTTATACAATCTGGAATGAGAATTCTCAATTCCAACCCTAGACTACTCATATAAATATGAGCCGGCTACTAGCCATTTGACACCTAGCCATAAACACAAACAACTAGCATGAAAATCCTGTTTCCCCCAAACTTGTACTTTAGTGCTCTTACGTTATCAAGGGAATAAAGAACATTCTTAATATAACCAAGTAATTAAACCTCAAAACCTCCAAACAAGCATGACCCCCAATCTAGCCCAAAAGCAAACAATGAGTTGTGTAATTGTTTTTGTCCCCATTACATGCATGTCAATTTCATAGAAACTCTAAATCAACCCTCTATTCATGATTACCACACTCAAATCAACATCTACCTGCCAAACAGAAATAGCTCGTCCTAAGGGATCATGAAAATGCATGCCATGCTTATGCAACTATATGAACATAAATAACAAAATAACAGAATGTCCTATATGCTCTAAACTAACAAAATGCTCTAAACTAACATGAAATTAACTAACATGCACAAAGGCTCCTAATATGCAATAATACAACTAATATACAAATGCACCTTTCATCCCCACCCCCAAACTTAAAATTTTCAATGCCCACATTGAAGGTAAGAATAAAAAGAGTGCAAAGCATACCTACTCGTCGTCCGAACCACTCCCATTAGGAGTGTCCGGTGGCGGATAGACAGCGCCAGCTCCAAAGGACGGAAAAGTCACGTCCACTCCACTTGCACGCAGAGCCGTGCTCAATGCCTGTGCAAACTGACCAAAATCTGCTCTAAAACCTGCCTGCATATCGTGCACCGCATCAATACGCCTCGTCAATCTCCTATACTGCCTCTGACTAATAAGAGAACCTCCATCCTGAGGCTCTCCCCCCTGCTGCTGCTGCTGCTGCTGTTGCTGACCCTCAACTACATAACCGAGACCCCACCAATCCGGCTCACCGCCATCCCACACATTCAGCCTCATTATACTCTGATGATCCAAGGCTGCCTGTGGCTGCTGCACAACCTCCGCTTCTGACCAAATAGCACCACCATCCCTAGCCAACCTAGCAATAACCGAACCATAAGGTATCGCCGCAGTGGTACTCCCTTGCATAAAACGGAGAATCCCCTGGTGGATCAAATTACCCACATCCACCAACTCTCTGCTGCAGATAGCAAACAACAAGATAGCCCTCTCCACTGTCACCTCATTAGAATGCCTAGTAGGGATGAGGTTAGCACAAATGAACAAATGCCAAGTACGCGCATACTGATTCAGAGCCGTCGACAAAAACGAAGTAGGCTCAGTAGTGCCACGCCTCAAGGTCCACTGTGTACCTGGAACACATAGCCGCTCAATAATCACTTGAAGGTCCACAGCATCGCGAGTCCTTCCCGACCAATCCTCTTGATTCCTCCTAGGAGTCGGAAGACCAAGAACACGCCGAATAGCACGTGGCCGATAATCCACTCGAAACCCACGAACTTGGCTAATCCCATTCTTATCCACACTAGCATTCGCATAAAACTCGCGAACCACAGTCATCGGAACAGGCTCCGGAGCCTCACAAAATTGCTCCCAACCTCTCTCCTCGATATTCTCCAACATATACCCATCCGATGTCGTAGGCAAAAGACCTCTTTCACGGGCAATAGGACGCCCCAACAACTCATTATAAGCCTCACGAGCCTCATTGGAAACAAATTGAGGTCCACCATTACCTCCACCAGAATCAGAGGAAGAAGAAGAACGAGGGTGCCTTCCACCAGCCCCACTACCACTAGCGCCCTCACTACCACCACCAATTACAACCCTTTGTCGCTTGGATGCCATTGAATTGAATGAAGAAAGTGTTTAGAGTGTTGAGAATGTGTGAGATTTGTAAGTAGTGTATGTATAGGTTGTATAGGTAGGGTTATGAGATGTGGTTTTATATAGAGGAGTTTAGGGTTAGTGGGTATGGGTAGTGGTTTTAGGTAATGGGCCACTAAATACAACAACAATCTTTCCCTTTTTTTTTTCAATTTTTTCAAATTTTCTGTTTTTTTTTTCTTTTTTTTTTCTCAGCAGACGCCACGGCGCTGCCGCGCCAGAAATACACTACAGCACGGCGCTGCCGCGCCAGAACTTCTGCTGAAATTTTTTTTCTATTTTTTTTTTTTTTTTTTTTTTTTTTTTTTTTGAATTATACAATCACACAATCAAGTGGGTTGCCTCCCACGAAGCTCTCTTTTTAAGTCATGAGCTTGACATAGCTCCATCTCCTTACGTTGTGCAAATTAGAACCGCGGTCTCAACTTCGCGATTCAACTTCTCTCCAAAATATGGCTTTAACCGCTGACCATTGACCTTGAACGACTGGTCCGGTGACTTGTCAAAAATCTCCACTGCTCCATGCTGAAAAACTGTTTTAACTGAGAATGGACCTGACCAACGTGACTTCAACTTTCCAGGAAACAACCGAAGTCGAGAGTTGAACAACAACACCAATTGCCCGGGCACAAATGTCTTAAGAACCAACCGACGATCATGCCACCTTTTGACTTTCTCTTTATATAGTTTGTTGTTCTCATAAGCTTGCAATCGAAACTCGTCCATTTCATTCAACTGAACCATACGCTTTTCACCTGCTACTGTAAGATCAAAATTCAGCTTCTTCAACGCCCAATAAGCCTTGTGTTCTAACTCAGCTGGAAGATGACATGCTTTTCCATACACAAGCTGAAATGGTGACATTCCCAAAGGCGTTTTATAGGCTGTCCGATAAGCCCACACTGCTTCATCAAGCTTCAAAGCCCAATCCTTCCTAGAAGGACTTACCACCTTCTCAAGAATCCGTTTAATTTCACGATTAGACACTTCAGCTTGCCCATTGGTTTGAGGATGATAAGCTGTAGCAACTCGATGATTGATATTGTAGCGTGCCATAAGAGATGTAAACTTCCGATTGCAAAAGTGCGTACCTTCATCACTGATGATAACTCGCGGAGTGCCAAACCGAGTAAAAATATTCTTGTGAAGAAAATTAAGCACCACCTTAGCATCATTCGTTGGAAGTGCCTTTACCTCCACCCACTTAGACACATAATCCACAGCTAACAGAATATACTGATTACCACATGACGGAATGAACGGTCCCATGAAGTCGATTCCCCACACGTCAAAGATCTCTACCTCCAACATGACATTAAGAGGCATCTCGTCCCTACGAGAAATATTACCAACTCGTTGACATCGATCACATCTCAACACAAACTGATGAGCATCCTTGAATAGAGTCGGCCAATAGAAACCTGCTTGAAGAATACGTGTGGCTGTCTTTTCACCCGCATAATGACCTCCATAAGCTGTAGCATGAAAATCACTAAGAATAGCCTCGGTCTCACTGTAAGGAACACAACGCCTAATAATCTGATCAACTCCTTGCTTGAACAAAAACGGCTCATCCCAAATATACTGCTTGACATCATGTAAGAATTTCTTCTTTTGAGCATAAGAGAGCTCAGGTGGTATGATGTTACTTACTAGATAATTCACAATGTCGGCATACCATGGTTCAACATCTTCCACACTGAATAGTTGCTCATCCGGAAAAAACTCATTAATAACCGTATGATCTTTAGGTGACTTCCCGTGATCTTCCAATCTAGAGAGATGGTCAGCTACCTGATTCTCCGTCCCCTTTCTGTCCTTGATTTCCACGTCAAATTCTTGCAACAGAAGAACCCAACGAATCAATCTTGGCTTAGCATCTTTCTTCGCCAAGAGATAGCGAATAGCAGCATGATCCGTATAAACTGTCACCTTAGTACCAAGCAGATAAGAGCGAAACTTTTCAAACCCGTAGACAATAGCAAGTAGTTCCTTCTCAGTGGTGGTGTAATTCATCTGAGCATCATTAAGAGTTTTGCTTGCATAATAAATAACATGAAACACCTTTTCTTTCCTTTGGCCTAGAACGGCCCCTAGCGCAAAATCACTAGCATCGCACATCAAAGCAAATGGTTGGCTCCAATCAGGAGCTGTAATAACTGGAGCAGAAATCAATTTCTTCTTCAAAATCTCGAATGCATGTAAACAAGACTCATCAAACTTGAACGGTACGTCTTTTTCCAAGAGATTGCAAAGTGGCTTAGAAATTTTTGAGAAATCCTTTATGAAACGCCTGTAGAACCCCGCATGACCAAGAAAGCTGCGAATACCCTTGACTGAAACAGGGGCAGGAAGGTTCTCAATAGTCTCCACCTTTGCCTTGTCAACTTCCAAGCCTTTACACGAAACCTTGTGTCCTAGAATGACACCTTCTTGCACCATGAAATGGCACTTTTCCCAATTTAGAACCAGATTTGTCTCCACACAACGCTTTAGAACCAAACTCAAGTTTCCCAAGCACTCATCAAAAGAATCCCCAAAGACAGAGAAATCGTCCATGAATACTTCCACATTAATTCCAATCATGTCAGAAAAAATGGCCATCATGCATCGCTGAAAAGTAGCTGGTGCTCCACACAACCCGAAAGAAACACGTCTGAATGCAAATGTACCAAATGGACAAGTGAATGTAGTCTTCTCTTGATCCTCGGGCGCTATGCAAATCTGATTGTAACCAGAATACCCATCAAGCAAGCAATAGTACTGATGTCCAGCCAATCTGTCGAGCATCTGATCAATGAACGGAAGTGGAAAGTGATCTTTCCGAGTAGCCTTGTTCAACTTTCGATAATCCATGCAAATCCTCCAACCAGTAACTGTTCGAGTGGGGATGAGCTCGTTCTTTTCATTAGTCACCACTGTCATGCCTCCCTTCTTAGGCACACATTGCACCGGACTCACCCAAGAACTATCAGAGATCGGATAGATAATGCCTGCATCAAGCCATTTAAGAATTTCCTTCTTCACAACTTCCTTCATAACTGGATTCAGTCTCCTTTGATTATCAACTGTAGGTTTAGCTCCCTCTTCCAAAGGAATTTTGTGCATACAATAAGAAGGACTAATACCCTTTATGTCTGCTATAGTCCACCCAATGGCTGATTTGAAATCCCTCAAAATTCGCAATAGCTTTTCCTCTTCCATGCCTGAAAGCTTAGATGATATAATAACAGGTAAGGTAGAAGAATCACCAAGATAGGCATACCTTAGATGTTCAGGCAATGGCTTAAGTTCCAATTTAGGTGCTTCCTCGATAGATGGCTTAAGTCTAACATGAGACTTTTTCAGCTCTGACAACCCCAAAGATTCAAAAGGAATCTCAAACTTCTTCCATGGAGATGCATTAAGATATTGCAATTGTTCTTCATCCTCTTCGTTCTCAATCTCCAAGTCATTAGTCAGAACTCTTTCCAACACATCAGCTTTGATCAAGTGTTGAGTTGCGGAGTTAACCACCTTGTCCACCATATCAATTTTAAAACACACTTCCTCGTCAGTTGGAAGCTTCATTGCATTGAAAACATTAAAGGTGACATTTTGATCGTGCACCCTCATAGTGAGTTCTCCCTTTTGGACATCAATCAGAGTCCGACCTGTAGCCAAGAATGGTCGTCCCAAGATGATAGGGATCTTCTTGTCTTCCTCAAAGTCAAGAATCACAAAGTCGGCTGGAAAGATAAGCTTGTCGACCTTCACCAAAACATCCTCAACTATTCCTCGAGGATAAGTAACTGAACGGTCCGCAAGTTGCAGCGTCATAGTAGTTGGCTTTGGTTCTGGAAGACCAAGTTGCATGAAAACTGATAAGGGCATGAGATTAATGCTTGCACCCAAATCACACAAACATTTGCTGAAGGAGAGATTTCCAATAGTACATGGAATGGTGAAGCTTCCAGGGTCCTTCAACTTAGGTGGCAATTTTTGTTGCAAGATGGCACTACATTCTTCCGTCAATGCAACTGTCTCTAGCTCCTCAAGTTTCAATTTCTTTGAAAGAATGCCCTTCATAAACTTCGCATAGCTCGGCATTTGCTCAAGAGCCTCTGCAAATGGTATGTTAATCTGAAGCTTCTTGAAGACATCCAAGACGAACTTAGCAAACTGCTTGTCAAACTTTTGCCTTTGAACTCGTTTTGGGAATGGAGGAGGTGGAAACACCTTTTCTTCTGCTTCCTTCTGAGAATTATCAGTCCTAACAGTTTTAGGAGTCGAGGGAGTAGCATTAGGTACCAAATCAGGAACGGAATCGACCCCAACGTCAAGATTATCATTTTTTTCCTCGGCTGAACTTTCTTCGTTCTGACCTTGTAGAATCTTCCCCGATCGTAAGGTTACTGCCTGGACCTGTTCCTTGTGATCTTTCTTGCCTGGATTCATCTCTGTGTCACTCGGAAGCGTTCCTGGTTGACGGTTCAGCAATGCATTGGCTAGTTGGCCAATCTGATTCTCTAAAGTTTTCAAGGACACCGCCTGACTCTTGTACATCATTCTCAGCTCTTCCAGTTCAGACTTCTCAGACTGATTCAAAGAATTCCCTTGAGATGGTTGAAATCCAGGTGGATTGAATGCTTGCCTTGGAGCATAAGGTGGTGGTTGATAGTTCTGATTATATGGCCTTGCATTGAACTGCTGATTTTGTGGTTGCTGAACACCACCCTGATTGTTGCTCCAACTGAAATTCGGATGATTCCGATTGTTGGGATGATAAGCATTAGGCACTGGCTGCTGAGCTCTTTGAAAATTACTAACAAACTGTGCTGATTCAGATGAGATAGCACACAGATTCGTGTCATGAGCTCCTGCACACAATTCACACACCATTGCAACCTGGTTAGTCCCATGATTAGAAAGGGAATCTACCTTCATTGTCAATGCCTTGAGTTGAGCAGCAATAGCAGTAGCTGCATCCAATTCAAGAACTCCAGCCACTTTAGCATGTGGCAAGCGTTGAGTAGGATTCTGAAACTCATTGGCCGCCATCATCTCGATAAGATTATAGGCATCCTCATAGCTTTTTGCCCATAGCGCACCTCCAGATGCTGCATCTAACATAGGCCTGGACTGAGCTCCCAACCCGTTATAGAAATTGCTGATTATCATCCAATCCGGCATTCCATGATGAGGACAACGTGCCAAAATCTCCTTGTACCTTTCCCAAGATTCCCCCAAAGATTCCTGGGGTTGCTGGGCAAACTGAGAAATAGAATTCCTATAAGCTGCTGTCTTTGCCATGGAGAAATACTTTGTCAAGAACTTTTGAGCACAGTCTGCCCAAGTTCTAATAGATCCTGCTGGCATAGAATGTAACCAACTCTTGGCTTTATCCCTAAGAGAGAAGGGAAATAGCCTCAATCTGATTGCGTCATCTGTAACTCCGTTGAATTTGAAGGTATCACAGATCTCAAGGAAGTCCCTAATATGAGCATTGGGATCTTCTGCAGGACTACCCCCAAACTGAACTGTATTCTGAATCATCTGAATGATGTTTGGCTTAAGCTCGAAGTTATTCGCCCCAATAGCTGGACGAACAATGCTGGTATGAATGTCCTCCACCTTTGGCTGAGAGAATTCACTCAAAGCCTTCGCTGGTTGTGTTTCATCTGCCATATCTTCTTCTGATTCAAGATTGTTTTCCACACTGATGTTCTCAAAGTCAAGTTTCCTTCGTGCTAGTTCTTCTCTACGTGCTCGAGCTCGTGTACGCATACACTCTCAATAAGTACCTGAAATTCACCAACTAGAAAATTTGGTGAGAAACGTCCTAGTCACCGAACTGTAATGACCACTGATGGTAAATAGTTAAACTAAACAAATAAAACCGCAGTCCCCGGCAGCGGCGCCAAAAACTTGTTACGACCAAACTCAACACGCAAGTGCACGTGATCTCAAGTAATACAGATAGCAAATAAGGTTCGTTCCAACAGGGACTCGTTGTTTGTCTAGTTAATTCACTCACCAATGTATGATTATTATTCGATGCTAAAACAATTAACAAGTGGTTTTGATTATCACTAAAATTTATCTACGAATTATAACTAATTGTCACTACTCAACTGAAATTTATATCGAATTACTTATGTGAATAAAACATGGGATTTCAACTTCATTAAACAATCCATCTAAAGTCTTCAATTCTCTAGCCCTTTCATGTGATTTGTTAATACCTGATCGAACACACAAAACTGATAAAAGCCAACTTTCGTTGTACCAATACCATCCTAAATAATATCCACAATTAAGATAGAAATCACTTAGTCTCCCAATTATGCTTAGTCCCTATATGTCTATAAAGATTGAAAACATAATGGTTTAAGTACAAGCATTCAATTGATCACATAGTCGTCATAAAACGGTTAGAATTACGACACTAATTACGAATGATATTCTCACGCATAAGCCTATGCTAGCATGGCAAGTTCTAAACTCTTAGATCCACTTTCGCTTCAATAAGAATTAACACACAATTACAGGAGTTAGCTACTCTCCTATAACGAATTAAAACAACCATGATAGGATATCACATCAATCACACTATAGGCATCGAGATAATTCAACTAATAGACTTCATGAATAACTACGCTAAAACCCCATGACAACGAATTAGTTCATAATCAAACTAATCGTCACCATGGGTTCTAATGAAAACATGATAGAAGAAAACGAATTATAACTATTATAAATATCAAGGGTTTTAAAGAGTACACCAAATCCAAGCATCCACAAACTAGAAAGATTACAAGAATAAAATTGAATCGATCTTCTTCCTTGCTTCTTCGTGCTTGAAACTCCGTAGATATATGTGATATGTGTCTCTCCCCTTTTATCTCTAGGGTTTGTTTCTTCTTTATAAAGGCCTCCAAGTGCAATATTTCGTCAGGAATTGATTTTTTTAACTTTCACTTGAAAAATCACAAATTAGGGCAAAACAGGAATTTTCCTCCAGACATCACGGCGCTGCCGCGCCAAGTTTGTATAGGAGCACGGCGCTGCCGCGCCAAGTTCACTGTTCAGCTTTTCTGGATTTCTGCAACGGCGCTGCCGCGCCAGGATATAGTATAAACACGGCGCTGCCGCGCCAGGATCTCTGTCCAGCAACTGATTTTTTTCCTTTTCTTCATTATAACTCCGTTTCGCGCTCCGATTGCTCCACTTCATTCCTAGAACACCTGTGATCAATATACCTGCACAATACCCTTAAAAGAGATCAAAAATACCACAACTCGAGTACAAACATACGTTTTAAGCCAAACGGAAACGTTCTAAGTGAATAAAATACCCACTTATCAGATCTCAAGACAATATTTCACTGGCAGGATCTGGTATTGGGGATACACAAGAAAATCTTGATAAATTAGAATCTGTTCAGTTGATTTTTCACAGAGTCTTGAAGAAGCAGTTTCTGTTATACTTCATGAGTGATGGAAGTGTTTATAGAGTTGGAGAATCTGATGTCAATCTCAAATCATGGGAAGAACTTGAATATGTACTTTATCTGTTGAAAGTTAAGAACAGACACACCCATAATGTTGCTCAAATCTTAAGAGAAAAGATGCTGAGATCAAAAGTGATGCTTGGAGGAGGAGGAGTCTCAAGTGTTTATATTCCAAAGTATAGAGATCATGCTGGAAAGTTGGTGGAGATGAAGAGAAACAGTGCTAGATTTAAAACTGCACTTGGAATAAAAGTTTTAGAATTCAACTTGGAGTCAGATAAAACTCAGTACATTCAGTTAGGGAATGACATGAAGAAGAACAGTATCTATTCTCTGAGGGCTGCCATATATCAAACTGGTGAAGGAGATCCAGAGTATAAGGAGCTGAAAGAGATTATGATAGCTGAACTTGAGAATGCTGAGAGAAGACTGCTGATTGATTATCTCAGGACAGTACCTGATATTGAAGAAGTAAAGTAAAGTCTGACTGTAAGTTTTTAATATTTTCTATTCTAAGTCAAATTTAAACTCTGTTTTAAATTAAACTCTGTTATATGTTAAACACTGCATTTGTTAAATGGTTTTGACATCATCAATTATATGTTTAACTTGTACATTTTATTATGAACAAGTTGGGGGAGATTGTTAGATATAATTGCTGACGTTTGTTTATCAGTGTTTAAGCAACAGGTACTGACAAGAGTTTATCAGAAGCCGGTCAGAGTTTAGTTAAACTCTGACAGGGTGAAGAGTTTAATGGAAGCCGGTCAGAGTTTATTTAAAGTCTGACAGGGTGATAGTTGAATTAGCTGTCGGTGCAAAATTGAAGATTCTAGAAGCAATATATTCTGAAGATGGAAAGAAGCAGAATATATTGATACAGCTAAGGAAACAGAATGGAAGATAAGAAGCAATCCTTAATTGATATAACTTGTATAGCAAATTTGTAGGAATATCAATTAGATAAGGATTGTATGTAGCTGTGTACTATAAAAACACAGATAGGTTATCCCTAGAAGGGACGCGATTATTGAGATATTATTCTTGTAACCTAGAAGCTCTTTGTGATTCATTAACATCATAAAGAGAGAAGCTGTTAATAAGATTACGGTTTTATTGATTTATAAACAGTGTTCTTGATTGTTATTCTCATACATATTTGATTATATATTGTGTATTCGACCTAACAGTAAGGAACCGGTCCAATCTGCTAATGTACTTAGACTCACTGCACCCCCAACACGGTCGCAGTCATCTCAACCTCGAGCAAGAACTTTTAATATGTCAGTCAATGAAGCGGTTCAGGACAGAGATGTAGTAGCAGGTACGCTTCCTGTGAATTCTGTTAAAGCTAAAGTGTTAATTGATTCTGGAGCAACTAGATCTTTTATATCTGAAAGATTTCTTGATAAATTGAAATGTGAGATAAAACCATTGGAAAAGACGTTAGTAATAGAAGTGGCTAACCAGGATAGAGTTCCCGTAGACCAAGTGTGTCCTAATTGTAAAATAGAGATCGATGGATATCTTTTTCATGCGGATTTGATACCGTTCAAAATGGGAGAATTCGATGTTATCCTAGGAATGGATTGGTTAGTAGGTTGCGATGCGCAGATTGAATGTAGGAAAAAGCAAGTAAGATTGCGTGTGGACGAAGGTCAAGAAGTGGTATTTCAAGGTCAAAGACAAACTAGGAAATTCTTAACGTTTATGCAAACGACACGACTACTTCGACAAGGTTGCGAAGCTTATTTGGCTCATGTTGTGGATGTGGAGAAGCAAGTGTTGGAGATGAAGGAGATACCAGTTGTAAATGAGTTCCCTGAAGTTTTTCCTGACGAACTACCCGGATTACCTCCAGATCGAGAAGTAGAATTTACGATTGATTTAGCGCCTGGAACGGAACCAGTATCAAAGGCACCTTACAGAATGGCACCGGCAGAAATGAAGGAATTGGCGACGCAGCTACAAGATCTTTTGGATAATGGAGTGATAAGGCCTAGTATATCGCCGTGGGGAGCGCCAGTATTGTTTGTCAAGAAGAAGGACGGGAGTATGAGATTGTGTATAGATTATCGAGAACTTAACCGGTTGACGGTAAAGAATAAGTACCCGTTACCGCGAATCGATGATTTATTTGATCAACTCAAAGGAGCAGCATATTTTTCAAAGATTGATTTAAGATCTGGATACCATCAACTGAAGATCAAACCTGAAGATGTTTCGAAAACTGCTTTTCGCACGAGATATGGACACTACGAATTTTTAGTGATGCCATTTGGATTAACTAATGCCCCGGCTGTGTTTATGGATTTGATGAATCGAGTTTTTCGAACGTATTTGGATAAGTTTGTGATTGTATTTATTGATGACATCTTGATATATTCAAAGTCTTCGGAAGATCACGCGGAACATCTAAGGATCGCATTGGAAGTCTTGAGAAAGGAGAAGTTATATGTAAAGTTTTCGAAGTGTGAATTCTGGTTGGAAGAAGTACAATTTCTTGGACACGTCATTAGTCGAGAAGGAGTGAGAGTAGACCCTGCCAAGATTGAAGCTGTGGTTAATTGGGAAAGACCAAGGACCCCTACTGAAGTAAGAAGTTTTCTCGGATTAGCTGGATATTACCGGAGGTTTGTTCAAGATTTTTCAAAGATAGCTACACCGTTAACTGCACTGACGCGGAAGAATGAGAAGTTTGTTTGGACTGAGAAATGTGAAGAAAGTTTCCAAGAGCTGAAAGGAAGATTAGTGACAGCACCAGTGTTAGTCTTACCAGATGATCAAGGAAATTTTGTTATCTACAGTGATGCTTCACACAAAGGATTAGGATGTGTTTTAATGCAACATGGAAAAGTGATCGCGTATGCTTCACGACAACTTAAACCGCACGAACAAAAGTACCCAACTCATGATTTGGAATTAGCAGCTATTGTGTTCGCACTGAAAATTTGGAGACATTACCTCTACGGAGAGAAGTGTGAAATCTACACGGATCATAAGAGCTTAAAGTATATATTCACTCAGAAGGAGTTGAACATGAGGCAACGGAGATGGTTGGAGCTAATTAAGGACTATGATTGTAGTATTAACTATCACCCGGGAAAAGCGAATGTTGTGGCGGGTGCGTTAAGTCGAAAGGAGAGATTGAATTTGTTCACGATACCTAAAGAATTGCTTCAAGAATTTGAGAAGTTGAAATTAGAAGTTTATGATTCGGAAGTCTCCAACGAAGTTCTCAACGCTATGACGTTTCAACCGGAACTGTTGGAAAAGATACGAAGATGTCAGGAGGAGATTATGAATCAAGAGATGAACACATTGACTGGTGAAGAGATCTGCACCCAAAGGGATGACAAAGGAATTTTGAGATTTTCTACAAGGATATGGATTCCAAATGTGACGGAATTGAAGAATGAAATCTTGCGGGAAGCCCATAGTTCACAGTACTCAATTCACCCTGGTAGCACGAAAATGTATCGAGATTTGAAGGAACATTTCTGGTGGCCTGATATGAAAAGAGAAATTGCCGAATGGATAAGTAAGTGTTATACTTGTCAACGAGTCAAAGCCGAACATCAAAAGCCGAGCGGACTATTGCAGCCATTGAATATTCCTGAATGGAAGTGGGAACATCTTGCTATGGATTTTATTGTTGGATTACCAAGGACAAAAGCTAATCACGATGCCATATGGGTAAATATAGACCGTCTGACCAAGTCTGCACATTTTCTCCCAATCAATGAAAGATTTTCACTGGATAGATTAGTACAGCTATATCTGAAGGAAGTTGTGACACGCCACGGAGTTCCAGTAACCATTGTGTCGGACCGTGATCCAAGGTTTAACTCCCGATTTTGGAGACAATTTCAAGAATGTCTGGGTACCAAGCTTAAGATGAGTACCGCTTATCATCCACAAACTGATGGCCAGAGTGAACGAACAATTCAAACCATTGAAGACATGCTAAGAGCTTGTGCACTGGATTTTAAAGGAAGTTGGGACGAGCATTTACCATTGGTAGAGTTTTCGTACAACAACAGTTATCACGCGAGTATTGGAATGCCACCGTATGAAGCTTTGTATGGAAGGAAATGTAGATCGCCTGTATATTGGGAAGAAGTTGGAGAACGAAAATTTTTAGGACCCGAGCTAGTACAACAAACGAAGGAAAAGATTGAAATCATTCGGAAAAGGCTAGTTACGGCACAAGACAGACAACGGAAGTACGCTGACCAAGATAGGAAGGATCTAAATTTTGAAGAAGGAGATCAAGTGTTGTTAAAAGTGTCGCCATGGAAAGGAGTTACGAGATTTGGCAAGAAAGGGAAACTTAGCCCGAGATATGTAGGACCATTTGAGATACTGAGGCGTATCGGAAAAGTCGCATATGAGTTAGCGTTACCACCGCACATGGAGCACATTCATAATGTTTTTCATGTTTCGATGCTTAAGAGATTTAATCCTGATGCGAATCACGTGATCGAATATGAACCTTTTGAGATTCAACCTGATTTGTCATATGTAGAACAACCTGTAGAAATTCAGGATCATATGGATAGGAAATTAAGGAATAAGATTGTTAAGCTAGTTAAGGTTTTGTGGAGGAATCCTAAAGTTGAAGAATCGACTTGGGAACTTGAGAGCGAGATGCTTGAAAAGTATCCGCATCTATTTTCATAAGGTTAGATTCTGGGGACAGAATCTTTTTAAGGGGGGAAGGTTATAACGACTCGGAAAAACGCTTGTACAATATTAATATTTAATAATATTTGAGTTCTATGATATGTGATTATTGTGTGAAAGGTGGATATTTGAAAATGTGATGATTAGATGTTTATTTGGTGAATGGTATGGATTAAAATACTTGTGTATGCTTTTAAATGCATTTTACATGAATTTCTTATTAAAAATTAGTTCTTTTTGACCTTCCGGGAATTTTATAAAATCATCGGAGACTCTTTTTATTGTGAAATCTTTTTCACAACCTTTAGTTTATATTCTAGTATTTTCTAAAATTAGTGGAGGAATTTATTTTTGGCTCAAAGGATTTAAAACGATTTTATGAGTTAAATGTCATTTAAGTGATCAAAACTTTGAAAATTCATATTTAATTCAATTTTGATCATAAAAATATTTTAAAAATATGGGTGAGCTTGTAAATTCGTATTCTTTATTTTAAAAATAAAATTTTGATTTTTAGACATTACCTTCAGTTTATTTCGAATTATAGAAAAGCATTTATGTTGGTTTTGGTTATTAGAAAATCAGATTTTTAATTATGATATTACTATTTTGCCCCTGGGCTTATAAAACCCAGCACTCAGTTCTTTTCCCCTCTTTGTCACTCCCGACTCAACTCTCATCTCTCTCTTTTCTCTCTTCTCTCTCTCGGTTATCTCTCCCTCTCAATTTTCTGTAAAAATCTCTCCCTCTCTCACATATGTTGATGATTATACATACATATATATATGTAATCGTGTGTGTATGTATGTGTATGGCCGTGTGTGCGTGTATATGTGTGTATCGGTTTTTGCATGCAAGGGGTTTCGGCAATTTTTGATTTAATTCAAACCCGAAAGCTTGCTTGTGATGATTTTGTGATTAGTTGGTCGATTAATATTGCTTATTGGTGAGGTTGTGAAGGAAACCCGATTTTTCCGGGCACCTCCGACCATTGCCGCCGTCGGCAATGAGCTCCGGCGAGCCGACGGGGACGATGATGATGCTTTTGAGTCCGATTATTGTATTGATTAGCTATGTTAGTTACAATTTTGGTTGCATGTAAAAGAAATCGAAATGCATGTATATTTTCGATTTTTCCCCTTTTATAAAATCGGTTTGAAAATTTGTTTATGTTGATGTTTGATTGTTAATCTCGGTTTATAGTGATTGCATGTTGATTAATTATGTTGGGTATAGATAGTTCAGAAATTTTGATGTTAAAAGTTTTGATTTGGAGATTTTAGTGAAGTCCCAAGTATTTGAATTGTTAATTTGGGTATTTGATAAATGCATGTAAAAGTTTTGAGTAATTTCTTGAGTACACCTCCTTAAGGTTCTGATTTGTTAGTGTTGAGTATGATTACTTGATGATTATTTGTGGTAGAGTTTATAATGGTGGAATGGTTTTGTGTAGACATACATCATGCTGAAATTTCCAGAAAACTGTCTGCCCTGTTCTGTTTTGCTATATTTCAAATTGTTGCTGCCTGTTTTAGACAGAGGGCTTAGGATTTCAATGTTCTAAATTGAATCTAGTTTGTGCACGCGCTGATTTTGTATCGATAGGATTTACGAATAAAAATTTATACTTGTTTTACTAAAAGTTGCGCAGCTGAGATTTTTCTGTGCTTAGTACCTACTTTTTACAGTTCGTTTTTATACTAAATAAAGTGTTCTGAAGTTGAAACTTTTATGCTAAGTTGGTTTTGTAATCAGGAAGTAGCCTGTCAAATTTGGTAATTGTTTGATTATTTTTGGATTTATGAAAAATGTTTTGGTAAAGTTTGCGCAGTTGATTTTCTGCTTTTTGAGATGAAACATTGTTGCAAAAGTGTTAAGGTTATGGATGGCATGATCAAATTGAGTTAAGGGATACCCAGTGTGGTATGATTTGGAAAGATATATGATTATATATATATAAGTATAAGGAGCATGTTATGTGTATTGAAATGACAATGTGCGTTTATATGGTTGATTGCCTATTATGTGGTTATAATTACTTTGTGGTATAACTATTATGTGTTTACGCGTTTAGGATGCGTTGGGTAGTTTAGAATAAAGGATTAGTATCTTAGAGAAGCATTCTAAGATAGAATATACTCTTTTGTAGAGTTCAAGGAAGTGGAACTTAGAGAGTTCAAGGAAGTGGAACTTAGAGAGTTCAAGGAAGTGGAACTTAGAGACAAGGGAAAAACTAAGGCGGAGATTCAGTGATTGCTCATTACCCCTTTTTTAGCTACTTAAGGCAAGTAATACAAACTTGCTTTCGTATTTCGATTTCCATTGTTTCATTTTGACATATATGAATTGTTATCTTGCCTTGATATACCTTTATTTCTGATAACACTTATTGTTCATTGATAGCCCTTACCTTTATTCATATATACCATGCTTTGTTAGCTCTTTATCCATGAACCTTTATATACCCTGTTCATATCCATGAATTGAAACCTGATGACCTATGATTCTATAACTTGAATTTGCCCATATACTTATGCATCCCCTCTTTACTTGAAAGTGAATACACCTAACTTTTATTCTAATACATTCCCAGAATAGACCCGATGATAAATATTTCTTATATCCCACTAATAGAAATCCAGATTGTTTTGATTAAACTTATCGGATTTCCAAAAAGACTTGTTTATATCTGAAAATGTTTTGAAAAGGAATAAAGTTTGAACTCATTTAAATTCTGATTTATGGTTTCCACGGATTCCTAAGATTGGAGGCGTAAGAGGCCGAGTAACGCCGGTCCAGCACTTTTAATTATAATAAATGGACTAGGGATGGACTAGTCTAAAGGCCAATGTGTGCCTATTGGGACCCAATATAAGGACCAGAGGGACTGTGTGTCCGGTATGGGGACTTTACGTGGCTGATCACCCGTATTGTCCGGTGCGTTGTGAAAAATCTCCAAAATTATTTATTGATTTTTCTGAAAACGGATATATTGAAAATGAAATTGGTTTACCCTTTGAAATTGCATATTTATGTCATTGTTCCGATAAATCCTTAATGTGGATTCTGCTAAAACCATGCCATATATATTGATACTGGAAACTGTTTTGAAATTGTATATTCAATTCATTGTTCTGAATATCCCTTGATACGGATTTTGCTTTACCCATGTCATATATACTGATATTGGAACTGTTTCTCAGTAGATAACTGTATGGTCATATTATTATTACTTGCTGGGCATTTGGCTCATTCTTTTTCCCTATTCTAACCCGCAGTGAAACGAGAAGATGGTACGTACATTTCAGACAGCTAGGAAGTCTTCCTATAGGGTTATTTTTGGGATACCAGCTCAGGTAGGTGATGACCACTGGTAGAAGGTGTTTTGTAATAGAGAACGTAGAACTTTTAAGAATGGTTGTAATAACTTTTGAGACTTATGTTATGTATTAATGAATTAGATAGTGGATGCTTGTTTCATACCATCAACTGTTTAAAGATCCAGGGTAGAGTTGGGGTCAAGTCTGCATGCTTATATTATTGTTCATGGGTTTATTATATATAGAGGTTGTAGTGACTCCCCGATCATGACCCCAGATCGGGAGGGCGTCACAGCTTTGGGGAGTGTTGGTGGCATATATTACACCCCCGCTTACTCTAACTTACTCTAACTGCTACTATATTCAACAAATGGGTCACCTAGAAGGTATTCAGACGATGATGAGGCTATTGCAGATGGAGATGAAGCTGCCACATGATAACCTTATGTTTAAATTATGTAATAGTTGGCTAAATCCTTTTGTATAAGTAGGTGTATGCGACTTAGCATGTTTTGCTAAGTAATTAAGTGTATGCGCATACAACACTTCGTCGTTTTTCTTAGACTTACCTTTCAGATGGTTTCTACGACGATGTCGTACGTAGTAGTAGTCATGGTGCTGCTTTCGAACTGTTGGTAATTAGTGTTCTATATGAAATGACATTCATGTTTGGTATTGCTTGGATTTGTGGCTTTTATGCCTGGCTAGTTTAATATTCAAATGAAATCACACAATTTTATTTTTAAATATTGTTGCAATTGTGCCAAAAAGATATTGCAAATAATGTTAAAACTGCTATAAAATTATTGCAATAAGGGCTTAAACTGTTGCAATTTGTCTAATAAATTCATTGCAATTGGACTAATATTTGTTGCCTTAAAGTGACTTGTTTGCCAACCATTTGCTACTGTAATGATTTTTAAATGTTGCTGAAGACCATAAAACGTTGCAACATGCCTATATTGCAATGATTTTTAACGTTGCTATATGGAGCTGAAATCGTTGCTAAATGGCTCTATTGCAACAGGGGCGGATGCAACGGTGAAATTTTGGACATTCATTGCAATTAAGTCTAATGCAACAAATATAGGCCTTAAGGCAATATATTTGTGTTGTTGCAATATGCAATCTATGGTGTAGTGCTCCTTAACTGAAATTGGAGGTACTTTAACTTCTGAAAACCTGAACAATTTATTAGCTGTTGATATACTTATAGATTGTCATGATGGTTTTGAAAAGAAAGAAAAGCTTATGTACTTCATGAAAGATGGTAGTGTGAAGATTCTATCTATTCAAGATCTGCTGATGAAAACTACTCAGGAACTGAAATATGTTCACTATCTGTTAAGATGGAAGAACCAAGTGTGCAAAGTATGGGGTGACATGATTTTGTCAACAATAAGAAGAAGACTGGATGGAAACAGTAATTTCAATGGTAATTATACTCCCATGTACTTAAATCAAAGAGGTCAGGATGTGGAAATGCAAAGGGGTACTGCTGTTAAATAAGTAACTTTTGGCATGACTCAACTTACTCTCAATCCTGATGGGAAGGAAATTGCTTATCTTTTGCTTGAAGAGCACAGTCTACCAAGAAGCTCCATACAGAATCTCAGAGCAGCTATCTACCAGATTAATGAGGAAGATGAAGAACTCAGAAATCTTAAGGAAAAACTGATTCAAATTCTTGAAGAAAAAGAAGAAAATTTATTATCCAATTTCTTGAAGATGAATCTGTTCTATCAAAGAGTTTAAACAGATAAGTTGTTTCTGAAGATACTTGTACATTTTGTATATATGTTTTTGACATCATTGAATATTTGGAATCTATACTTTATTTCACAAAGTATGAGATTGGGGGAGATTGTTATATCAGAATTCAATGATCGTCAGGATCTAGACTCACTGATCAGGATTGCTGACGTCATCAGTAAAACATATCTATCAGGATTGCATGGTCGTCAGGATCTGGATGATATCAGGACTGAGATCAGGATTGATCATCGGTTGTTAGATATAATTGCTAATGTTTGTTTATCAGTGTTTAAGCAACAGGTATTTACAAGAGTTTATCAGAAGCCAGTCAGAGTTTAGTTAAACTCTGACAGGGTGAAGAGTTTAAATTGAAGCCGGTCAGAGTTTAGTTAAAGTCTGACAAGGTGAAGGTTGAATTAGCTGTCGGTGCTGAATTGAAGATTCTAGAAGCAATATATTCTGAAGATGGAAAGAAGCAGAATATATTGATACAGCTAAGGAAACGGAATAGAAGATAAGAAGCAATCCTTAATTGATATGAATTGTATAGCTAACTTGTAGGAATATCAATTAGATAAGGATTGTATGTAGCTGTGTACTATATAAACACAGATAGGTTATCCCTAGAAGGGATGCGTTCATTGAATTATTATTCTTGTAACCTAGAAGCTCTTTGTGATTCATTAACATCATAAAGAGAGAAGCTGTTAATACAATTACAGTTTTATTGATTCATAAACAGTGTTATTAATCATTGTTATTCTCATACATACTTGATTATATTGTGTATTCGGCCTAACAATTGGTATCAGAGCCAAGGCTGTTTAATATATACAGTTTTACGATTCAAACACAGTAATAATCATGTCTGAAGAAAATCAAGCTGCTCCCAAGGCTGAACAGGTTAAGCCTAATTCTGTAAGTCGATATGAAACAATCAGGGTTCCGATTCTCAGGCCTGTAGAGTATCCGATTTGGAAGGTGAAGATGACCATGTTCCTGGAGGCTACAGATCCAGAATACCTTGACAGAATCTATGATGGTCCTCATATGCCGACTAAATTGTCCCCTGTTGTTGATGGACAAGTACAAAAGACTGTTCCAAAGGAAAAGAAAGATATGACTCCTGAGGATATCTCATCAATTGCAAAGGATGCAAAGGTTAGACATCTTCTCCACAGTGCTTTAGATAATGTAATGTCTAACAGAGTAATTGGATGCAAAACTGCCAAAGAGATATGGGATGCTTTGGAAGTCAGATGCCAGGGAACAGGTGCTATTAAAAAGAACAGAAAAACAATACTCACACAGGAGTATGAGCACTTTGATTCAAGAACTAATGAAACCTTGACTGAGACTTATGACAGATTTTGCAAACTGTTGAACGATCTGTCTCTGGTAGATAAAGAATATGAACTTGAAGAGTCCAATCTCAAGTTTCTGTTATCTCTACCTGAAAAGTGGGATTTAAAGGCAACAACAATCAGAGATAATTATGATCTTGCTGATACAGATCTTGATGAAATCTATGGATTGTTAAAGACTCATGAACTTGAGATAGAACAAAGAAACAGGAGGTCAAGCAAGAAGTCAAAATCTGTTGCTCTCAAAGTCGAGGAGAAGCCCATCAAGAAGGAATTATCAAGGAAGAAAGCCAAGGGAAAGGCTTTAGTGATCAAATCTGAGAGTGAGTCATCAAACTCTGATGATGATTCAAACTCTGATGAAGCTTCTGATTCTGAGGATGATGAAGAGGAGTTGATGCAAATGGCTGCATTGATGGTGAAGACCTTTAAGAAGATGGGATTCAAGAACTTCAAGAAAGGAAAGAGATTCTCAAGGAAAGATTCAAACTCTGAAAGGAGAAGTTTCAGAATGTCTGATGGAAAGGAGACCAAGTCTGGCAAGAAGGATAAGTCTCAAATCCAGTGCTATAAGTGTAAGGAGATGGGTCATTATGCTCCAGAGTGCAAGAAAGGCAAATCTGAGAAAGCACTCATCTCTAAAGGCAAAGACTGGGCAGATACTTCAGACTCTGATGATGGAGAAAACTATGCTCTTATGGCTACTGTCAGAGATGAGACTGAATCATCTGAAAATAAGGGTATAATAGAGAGCACACTTATCTTGGACAGTGGTTGCTCAGGACATATGACTGGAAACAAAGCCCTGCTATCAGACTTTGAGGAGAAGGCTGGCCCAAAAGTTTCCTATGGAGATGGCAACATAGGACACACTCTGGGATATGGCAATATTAATCTTGGAAGTGTCATCATCACAAATGTAGCTCTAGTCTCAGGACTCAAGCATAATCTGTTATCTGTGAGTCAAATCTGTGACAGAGGAAACCATGTAGATTTTCATAGTGAATACTGTGAAGTTATCAGTAAATCTACTGGAAAAGTTGTTCTAGTTGGACACAGACGCAACAATATTTATGAAGCTAGTTTGGTAACAAACTCTGATGGAAGTACAGTGTGTCTGACTGCAAAAATGTCAAATGAAGAGAGTTGGAATTGGCACAAGAAGCTCTCTCATCTCAATTTGAACAACATAAATGAGCTTATTAGAAAGGATCTTGTAAGAGGACTTCCAAAATCAATACTCAATCTAGATGGTCTATGTGATTCTTGTCAAAAGGCCAAGCAAAGGAAGTCATCTTTCAAGAGCAAATCTGAATCTTCAGTAGTAGAACCTTATCATCTTCTACATGTTGATCTCTTTGGACCAGTGAATGTGATGTCCATGGGCAGAAAGAAATATGCTCTAGTAATTGTTGATGAATATACTAGATATACATGGGTGTATTTCTTGTCAAAGAAGGATGAAACTGCTCAAACGTTGATGGATCATATAAATCTACTGGACAAAGGATCACAGCACAAAGTCAAAATTATAAGGAGTGATAATGGAACTGAATTCAGAAACTCAATCATAGAAGCTTTCTGCAAGGAAAGAGGAGTCAAACAAGAATTTTCTGCACCTGGAACTCCACAGCAAAATGGTGTAGTTGAAAGAAAGAACAGAACCTTAATTGAAGCTGCCAGAACTATGCTAGATGAAGCAAAATTGCCAACTTATTTCTGGGCAGAAGCTGTTCAAACTGCTTGTTTCACTCAAAATGCTACTCTGATCAACAAGCATGGAAAAACACCATATGAGATGGTGAAAAACAAGAAGCCAAATTTGAAATATTTTCATATATTTGGATGCAAATGCTTTGTGTTGAAGACTCATCCTGAACAGTTGACCAAGTTCGAGTTAAAAGCTGATGAAGGAATCTTTGTTGGCTATCCATTGTCAACAAAAGCATTCAGAGTTTACAATCTGAGAACAAAGGTGATCATGGAATCCATACATGTGTCGTTTGATGACAAGAAAATAATTGGACTTGAAGACAAGGATGGATATGATCAACTACGTTTTGAAAATGAAGATCTATTCTCTGATGGTATAAACTCTGATGAAGCAGGGTTGACAAACTCTGACGAAGCATACTCTGAACCTCTACTGGTAAATACTGGAGAAACTGGAAATTCTCAAATTGAACAAAATAGAGAACCAGTTGAGGGGGAGCGTGAAGAAGCTCAACAAGACACAGCAAGTGAGTCAGTTGAGGAAACTGATTTAAACTCTGACAGTACAAACACTGAGCCATCCAACTCAAGGGGAGCCTCAGATACTGCAGAAAGTCAACGTATGAATCAGGAGAGCATGGATCAAGGGGGAGGATTCAATAATGATGCAAGAAACCACTTACCAACAGCAAGAAAGTGGACACAGGCACACACACCTGATCTCATAATTGGAGATCCTGATGCTAGTGTAAGAACTAGAAGTGCAACAAATAACGAGTGTCTGTATCATGCTTTCTTGTCTCAAACAGAACCAAAGAAAGTGGAGGAAGCTCTTCAAGATGCACACTGGATAACAGCAATGCAAGAAGAGTTAAATGAATTTGAAAGAAATGAAGTCTGGACACTTGTACCTAGACCAAAGAATAGATCAATTGTAGGTACAAAGTGGGTTTTCAGAAACAAGACTGACAGTGAAGGTGTGATTACAAGAAACAAGGCTAGACTTGTGGCAAAAGGTTATTCACAACAGGAAGGAATTGACTATGATGAAACCTTTGCTCCAGTTGCAAGATTGGAGGCCATAAGAATTTTTCTGGCCTATGCTGCACACAAGAAGTTTAAAGTCTTTCAGATGGATGTAAAGAGTGCTTTTCTTAATGGGAAGCTTGAAGAAGAAGTGTTTGTTGAACAACCACCAGGATTTGTAGATTCCAAGCATCCAGATTATGTCTACAGGCTTGACAAGGCATTATATGGACTAAAGCAAGCACCAAGAGCATGGTATGAAACTCTTGCTCAGTTTCTTTTAGAAAGTGGGTTCACAAGAGGTACAATTGATAAAACCTTGTTTTATTTCAATTCTGGTGATGATTTGCTTTTAGTTCAAATTTATGTAGATGATATTATTTTTGGATCTACTAATGACAAACTTTGTAAGAAGTTTGCAAAGCTTATGCAATCCAGGTATCAAATGAGCATGATGGGAGAGCTTAGTTACTTTCTAGGCTTACAAGTAAAGCAAACAGATGATGGTATTTTTATCAATCAAGCAAAGTATACCAGAAATCTTCTAAAGAAATTTGGTATGCTTGATAGTTCATCTGCTACAACTCCCATGGCTACAGCAACGAAGCTTGACAAAGACACAGGAGCCTCAGTAGATATGACTAACTACAGAGGAATGATAGGGTCTCTACTGTATCTTACTGCAAGTAGACCTGATATCATGTATGCAACATGTCTTTGTGCAAGATTTCAAGCAGATCCCAGAGAGCCTCATCTAACAGCTGTAAAAAGGATTTTCAAATATCTCAAAGGAACCATAACCTTGGGTTTGTGGTATCCTAGAGAATCAGAGTTTAAGTTAATTGGTTACTCTGATGCAGATTTTGCAGGCTGTAAGATAGACAGAAAAAGTACAAGTGGAAGCTGTCAATTTTTAGGTGACAGATTGGTTTCTTGGTACAGTAAGAAACAGAAATCAATTTCTACATCCACTGCAGAAGCAGAGTATATAGCAGCTGGTAGCTGTTGTGCACAGATTTTATGGATGAAGAATCAATTGCTGGATTATGGATTAAGGGACTCTAGAATACCTATTTTCTGTGATAATCAAAGTGCTATTGCTATGACAGGAAATCCAGTACAGCATTCCATGACAAAGCACATCAGCATACGGTATCATTTTATCAGAGAACATGTGGAAGAAGGAAACATTGAGCTTCATTTTGTGTCTACAGACCAACAACTTGCAGATATCTTCACCAAACCTTTGAGTGAAGCTACTTTTACAAGATTGGTAAATGAACTTGGAATGATCTCTGGTTCTGACTAGAGATACGGGTTAGACTCACTTTTTATGTTCATGATTTCTTACATATGTTAACTGTTATGTGAACCAGCATGTTAAACTCTGATGATAAACTCTGTGAAGTGTTAGTCATACTCTGAAAGCATACTCTGAAGATAAACTCTGTTGGTCATACTCTGGTAATTATAGTTTAATGCTATTCTCTGGTAATTCTGTCTGAGACATATGGACCAATGAAGAAATTTGTATGAAGCATAATTCTCAGTAAGTAATTGTGAATCCTTAAGAGTTGATAGATTCTGATCTCAAATATGTGCAGTAAGCTAACACAGCATGATACTGTCTCTATATTTATAGCATCTCTTAGTTTATTGATCCTATACACTGAGTCTGTATTAGCTGTTTGCATTTTCTCTCATAAGTTAATTATAAATACTGATGAAAAGTCTAAACTCTGATTATTAATTTCAAATAATTCACCCTCAAATCAAAAGATGCCAAACAGAGCACAAATTCCTTTGAGATCATGTTGTGCCTAGGAAGATCCAGGAACTTATTGTATGAAATAAGGGCTAAAATCTTTGATTTTTGGTGACTAGTGCCAACCACTGATTACTGGAAAAATAATATAAAAAAAAAAAAAAAAAAAAAAAAAATAATAAATAAATAAATAAAAAAATTTAAAGGGGGTGAAAAATAAAAGACATATCCAAATGAAAGGATATCAGTTATACAGAGTTTAGATAGAAAAATCAGTGTCTATGTTATACATGAGAGTTTAGGCAACCAGTTTTTACTACTTTAGTTTGTGGATTTTATGCACTTTGAGATGATCTAAATACTGATTTCGGTAAACTCTGCTATTACACACACATTTTTCACAAATGTACAGATTGAGAAAAGAGTTTATTGACAAAGAAGGACAAATGGTAAACACTGATGTATTGTGTGAAATACGCCGAGGTTACTTTGTTTTAATCTCTGATGGTTAAAATAATTTCCTTGTTTCAGACAGTTTATGATTTTGGGATTAGTCATTTGTTTTTTCGAAAGAGTGTGATTGAACAGAGAAAAGATAGAGTTTGTTTGATAGTGATTGACCAATGCTATTGAGTATGTTTATTAAGTCCTGTTTGTGATTTGTATTGCTGCTGAGTATGTTAGTTAATTGGTTAAAGTTTTTTTTGTCTTTCCAATTACTATGCAATATTGATAATACTGAAATGTAAAGAAACAAATTTTTCATTAATTGATTCAAATTTACATTCAGACAATCTCATACTTATGTTAAGCTAATCTTTCTGGTACATACTAATCACTATGGTTACAAAAGAGAAGATCTATTTAACCAGGACAAGTATTTGAATGCTACAACTGAAGCAGAAGAGCTAGAGCCAGAAGCTATTGTGCTCTACTACTTCTGATGAAAGCTACCCAGTTACTCATCTGGTCATTATACCATTTGGGATAGCTTGAAATCCTCCTAATGATGAATCATCATCATCATCTTCTCGGGATCTCTTTCTGCTTTGCAGCTTGCAGGATTCTAAGAAGAGGTTTTCTTTTGAACCCGACAAGAAACTCAGTTGAAAAAGCATCAAGCAGATCTCCATGGCATCTTCATCTGCGAGGATTGGTGCATCATATGGTCCTGGACGGAAGATGTATACATGAGGGTTGGAGAAAGGCCCTTCGGCTATTTCATCATCTACGATAAGACCTTCTTCATTCAGGAATGAAAGAACAAGAAACTCATCGATAAGATAGTTTTCTTGTTGCTGCCAGTTCATGTTCAAAAACTCTTCCACATCCAGGAATTCGAAAGTTCCAGCCATTTTGGTGTATAGTAAGTTTAAGATATGAAGCCTGTTGTTACATTGCTTTGGTATTTAAAGCATTCAAACAGGGTATCTGAAAGGTTTTTCTTGGAGATTGAAAGGTTATCGAAGCGCTTGGGATACTAAGGTGCGGAGTTTCGAGACAGTCATTATTATTTTGACTGTTGAGTTCTTTGTACTTTATTATTTAAATTGATAATTTTATTATTATTGATTTTTTTCTTTTAAGCGAATATTTTGAGTGTTATATGTGATGACAGGTGTCTCCACGTTTGCACGTGTGTATTGGAAGTTGTTAGATACAGCTGTCAGCGTATTCATGTTTGACATCTGTCCCACTAACATACTTCTAATCTTTACAGTTATTATTTAATACACTACATACACACGATTCAATCTTTTACGCATTTCATCTTTTCATAATATTTTACACACACAAACACTCAAACACTTTCAAAGCCCAGTACTTCTTGTTTTCAAATCTTACTAATGGCGACTACAGCGTTTATTGCTTCTGAATTAGAATTTGTCCCAAATAACTACTCAGCTCCTGTAGCAAATGAGAACGCACCGGAGGCGTTTCATTTGATTCAGAGTTTCTTGTCAAACTCTGATATTGGCACTGCTCTCATCGCACCATCGAAGCTGTCTGCAACACAAATCAAATCTTTTTGGCAGACAGGTGTTTATGATAATGGAGGAGAGTCTGGATCTCCATCTATCATTTTTCAATATGAGGACAATGACTATGCTGTTACTCCTACTACTGTTCGTGATGCTTTGGGTCTTGAAGATTTCAATGCATTCACAATCTCTGTTGGCGACTCTGAGCTAGTCAGGATGATGAACGAAATAGGTTACTCAGGACCACTGACAAAGATTGGTCAATTGAAGCGACCGCTCTTGAGAAAGGAATGGAGTTTCTTTTTCGACTGCATTACAAGAGCGTTCGGGAAAAAGTGCACAAACTGGGATGCAATTCCCACTGATAGTCTACAGATCGGGTATTCTCTTCTCTATGGCAGTCAATTTGATGTTGCTAGATTAGTTTTAACTAATATTGGTGAGAAAATGCTAGAGAATAGAAATGTTGTTTACTTCTCTAGGTTTTGTCAATTGATATTCAATCATTGCTGTCCTGATGTTGAGATTTTAGATGAGGATGTAATTCTTTCATTTAAATTGCACAAACGTATATTCTCTGATCTTATCAACAAGGACAACAAGAAAGGAGAAGTTGGTCCTTTAATGTTACCTGCATCTGTGCAACAATTTCTTGACAACTTACAACAGCAAAATGTCTCAACTGCTGAAGCTGGACCTTCTGTATCTCAACCACAGAGGTCAAAGAGATCTAAAGTTCGAGCAGTTAAGTCTGTTGAAGCTGAGGTATCAAATGTTGCTCCTGTGCCTCAGAGAAAAAGAATGAAGAAAAAGAGAGCCCAACGAGCAAAGACTGTTGCTGCTGATTCTGTTGCAGACTCAGATACTGAAGCTGATGACGAAAATCTTCATCAGAGAAAGAGAAGATTAGTTGCTAATCAACTTTTTGGTGATATTATTGCTAATATGAATAAAGAACCTGAGGAAACAGAAGCTCCTACATCAAAAGCTGATGATGTAGTTGAGGAAGCTGCTGCATACTCTGACAGCAGGATTGTGGATCATGAAGACACTATACTAGAAGCTGATCAAGCTACTACTGATTTAGTAGAACAAATTGCTTCTCACACAGAAATCATTTCTCTTGATTTTGAGAAAGGTGAGGAAGTTGATCAGATTCGAGTTGATCCAGTTCCAGAAGCTGTTGCTGTACATGCTGATGCAACAGATAATGATCATGAGGATATTGTTTTCCTTGAAACTTTGCAACAATCAGTTGTTGAGATTGTTCAGAGAGAAACAGAGGTAACTGCTCCAGCAAACTCTGATGTTCCTCAAACTGTAGCAGATCAAGTACCTGATGCGACTGCACAGTTAATTGATGAAATCACTGCTGAAAATGTGCTTGAAGATATTCACAGAGAGGATGACAATGCTGAAGCTAGTCCTGTTCTTTCAAACTCTGATGTTCAAGTGGAAGTTTCTGATATTCAAGCAAATTCTACTGAAGAAAGGGAAGTTCAAAGGGCTGCTTCTGAGCATTTTCAGAATATGTACTACAATGCATGGGCTAATGCAGATTGTATCTTTCCAGCGCAAAGGGCTGCAGAATTTTTATCTGATTCTGTCAAGAAGATTACAAATCCTGATGTCCTTACGAGCTTACAGGCAACTGTTATTCAAGTCAAATCTCTCAATAATCGATTTGATGAGAATCAACAAATGCTTACAAGTCTGAGGAATGAAGTAAGCTTGAGGGATCTTACTTTAAAGGCTGACAGAACTTATTATTATACCATGTTCAAGCAGCAAGCCAGGGATTCTGAAGAAATCAAGAGGAGGCTTGGGACAGTTGAGGACAATCAGAATGCTATGTCTGCTCAACTGACTTCTATTTCTACTGCGCTTGAATTGTTGACATCAGTACTACTTTCTGATGATGTCAAAAAGGGGGAGAGTGTACCAAGTGACAAATGCAAAGACACTCAAACTCTGAGACGGAAGGATGATGGTAATGATGGTGGAAACAAGGGAGATGGAAAGAGCTTAAGATTAAATGCTGATAGCAAACTACTTTCAAGAAGATCAAACACTGATAGAAGATCAAACTCTGGAAAGGGAAATGCAAACTCTGCCAGTGGTTCAAAATTCAAAAGTTTGATAATCTCTGATAAGCCATCTACTGATGAAGAAATTGCTGCTAGGATCTTTATTAAAGAGCATGGAAAAGATGTTACAATTGAAGATATCCAAGCTGAAGAACAGATGCTTGCTGAGGAACACAAGAAGAATGTTGAAGCTGGAATCTACAAAAAGAAGGAAATCAAGGCTCCTAGAAAGAAAGAAAAAGGAATTGTTATAAAAGAGAATGTAAACTCTGATCAGAGTTTACAGTACTCAAGGAGGCCTGTGATTAATAATGCTGACAAAGGAAAAGGTAAACTGGTAGAAGAAGAACAGTTACCTAAGAAGATTTATTCAACCTCTGACATTGCTCAAGTTGAAACAAGATTACCAAAATCAACCTCTGACGCTGCTCAAGTTGATGATACTATTGAAGTTAAGCCAGCCTCTGACAAGGCTCAAGCTGTGCAAACTCTGCCAGCTCCTCAACTCAAAGGTTTCTTAAGACCTATGTTCTCTGAAACTCTGACACTTCAACCTGTGGATTTTTCTCAAACCAGGACTGTACTTGGAAAAGAATCTTATGATAAGTCTGGTTTAGGTTCACATAGGGAGAAGAGAATAAATAACAGATCTCAAGACAATATTTCACTGACAGGATCTGGTATTGGAAATACACAAGAAAATCTTGATAAGTTAGAATCTGTTCAGTTGATTTTTCATAGAGTCTTGAAGAAGCAGTTTCTGTTATACTTCATGAATGATGGAAGAGTTTATAGAGTTGGAGAATCTGATGTAAATCTCAAATCATGGGAAGAACTTGAGTATGTACTTTATCTGTTAAAGATTAAGAACAGACATACCCATAATGTTGCTCAAATCTTAAGAGAAAAGATGCTGAGATCGAAAGTAATGCTTGGAGGAGGAGAAGTCTCAAATACTTATATTCCAAAGTATAGAGATCATACTGGAAAGTTGGTGGAAATGAAGAGAAACAGTGCTAGATTTAAAACTGCACTGGGAATAAAAGTCTTAGAATTCAACTTAGAGTCAGATAAAGCTCAGTACATTCGGTTAGGGAATGACATGAAGAAGAATAGTATCTATTCTCTGAGGGCTGCCATATATCAAACTGGTGAAGGAGATCCAGAGTATAAGGAGCTGAAAGAGATTATGATAACTGAACTTGAGAATGCTGAGAGAAGACTGCTGATTGATTATCTCAGGACTGTACCTGATATTGAAGAAGTCAAGTAAAGTCTGACTGTAAGTTTTTAATATTTTCTATTCTAAGTCAAATTTAAACTCTGTTTTAAATTAAACTCTGTTATATGTTAAACACTGCATTTGTTAAAAGGTTTTGACATCATCAATTATATGTTTTAACTTGTACATTTTATTATGAACAAGTTGGGGGAGATTGTTAGATATAATTGCTAATGTTTGTTTATCAGTGTTTAAGCAACAGGTATTTACAAGAGTTTATCAGAAGCCAGTCAGAGTTTAGTTAAACTCTGACAGGGTGAAGAGTTTAAATTGAAGCCGGTCAGAGTTTAGTTAAAGTCTGACAAGGTGAAGGTTGAATTAGCTGTCGGTGCTGAATTGAAGATTCTAGAAGCAATATATTCTGAAGATGGAAAGAAGCAGAATATATTGATACAGCTAAGGAAACGGAATAGAAGATAAGAAGCAATCCTTAATTGATATGAATTGTATAGCTAACTTGTAGGAATATCAATTAGATAAGGATTGTATGTAGCTGTGTACTATATAAACACAGATAGGTTATCCCTAGAAGGGATGCGTTCATTGAATTATTATTCTTGTAACCTAGAAGCTCTTTGTGATTCATTAACATCATAAAGAGAGAAGCTGTTAATACAATTACAGTTTTATTGATTCATAAACAGTGTTATTAATCATTGTTATTCTCATACATACTTGATTATATTGTGTATTCGGCCTAACATCGGTACTGGAAGCTGATCAGGATTCCTACTTCGAGTTATATTTGGAGTCTAGTTAAACATGGAAGTTTATTCTGTCGGTTCCTGGTTTGTAGAATGTAGCTATCGATTAAGGATAGGTTTCAATCTTTGTAATTGATTAGGACTTATCTTATCATTGATAGAGAAGCTGTGTAGTATATAAACACAGTTTATGTTTCGATTTGAGAGAGCTCATCGAATCAGTTGTATACACGAGTGTTGTGTAAATTAGCAGCTCTCAAGAACATCAGAATTTCTTGAGAGAGTTTGTAACAGTTTTATATCAGATTTAATAAAGCTGTTATCTTTCTTTCATATTTGTGATATATACGTTAAGAAGTCGATTATCTTATACTATTGTATTCAACCCCCCTTCTACAATAGTTTATTACTGGGCAACATACAAGCACTAAAGCAGAAGGATAAAAAAAATTACAAGCGACATAGATTTTAAACTATTCTCACACGAGAACTGGATGTTACAAGAAACAATCGAAGAAGCTGAAAAGAGATACCTAATATTCATCTCACTGCCTAATTTATCTAATATATATAATTTGCTTTTTGCAGAATATGCCTTTAGTATTTACCACTAATGCAATTGTGAATATTTGTAGGCCAAGAGAGATGGTGAAAATGTGGGTGAATCAGATGATATGATGATGATGAAGAGATGGTAGGACTACGGATATGAGGAGAAATGGAGAAGAGGTGGATGCAGGCTACTGAAGTTGCCACATGAGAACCATAGATTTAAATGATCTATTAATTGTCGTTTTGTCGACTTACCATTTGGATGGTTTCGATGTTGTAATAGTCATGCAATTACTTTTGAACTGTTAATTAGTAATTTTTATAAAATGATGTTGATGTTTGGTGTTTCTTGGATTTGCGGCTTTTATGCCTGGCTAGTTGTATATTCAAATGGAACCATGCAATTTTATTTTTAAAAATTGTTGCAATTGTGTCAAAAATATGTTGCAAATAATGTTACAATTTCTATAAAATTATTGCAATAAGGACCTAAACTGTTGCAATTTGTCTAATAAATTCATTGCAATTGAACTAATATTTGTTGTCTTAAAATGACTTGTTTTCCAACCATTTGCTACTACAATGATTTTTAAATGTTGCTGAAAATCATAAAACGTTGCTACATGCTTGTATTGCAATGCTTCTTAACGTTGCTATATGGAGCTGAAATTGTTGATAAATGGCTCTATTGCAACAGGGGCGGATGCAACGGTGAAATTTTGCACATTCGTTGCAATTAAATCTAATGCAACAAATATAGGCCTTAAGGCGATATATTTGTGTTGTTGCAATATGCGATCTATGATATAGTGCCTTAAAATCCAAATATATGAAAGAAAAAATCATTATTTCTGAAGAATTGCCTTGGCTTTTAGCCTGCAGTACTTTAATATTTGCATTTAGCATTCTCAAAAATTGTTGTTTAAAATTGTCCAGAAGGGTAAAGTAGACGAATGAATAATAAAAGTTAGGTCAGGGTAGGGAGGAGGAATAGCTTAGAGATTCAAGACATTGGTGAAGTGCCTCCATTTGGGGGAGCAACAACGATTAAATAAATGAAATGTTCCATTCTTCCGAGTCATTAGGTATGAAGGATTATTCGACGAGTTTATATTCGTCTGGAGCGACTGAACAAAAGATAGATAGTTGCAATATTGAAGAAGCTGAATTATGTTTACGGGAAAATGGTTGTTTGAATTATGAGGTTCTTTCCCTTATCAATTGTGCTCAAAACTTTCTTTACCATCTAAGCATTTCATTGAGTAAACTTTCGTTCTCTATAATTTTGTTTTCATTAGCTCCCAAAGTTTTCTCTAAATCTAGTTGTTCCACTTTATGACTATATTCTGGTTTTTTATTCATCTTTCTCATTGCACTTGTTCAAAAGCAAGAGCTTTTATTAGGAAGGTTTGAGTATCAAAAGGGAAACATAGAAGCTGCACTGCATGTGTTTGAAGGGATAGATGTGTTGGCAAGGGCAGCTCAAATTATTTGGACCAGGGCAAACCGTCATTTGAAGGCTAATGTACTCTTGCTTTTTTTCCTCGTACCTGCATGACTAATGACTTCATAGTGTTCTCTTGGGTTTGTTGTTGGCTAAGGCAGGAGTAGACTCAACTTTTTTGGACCAGGAAAACCATCATTTAAGGGCTAATGTGACTCTTGTTCATTTTTGCAGAAGCTGCTTAATCATGCACAGATATTCCGGATATAGTTGAATCGTCTTTACCTGGAGATTTTCCCGAAAACTTTGGAGCTGACTTTAAAATGCAGGACACCCTTAATAATGCAGTCGAGTTGCTTCCAGAATTGTGGAAACTTGCTGATTCTCCCAGTCACCCACATGCTGCCCAATCTTCCCAAGACTTACATTCATAAACTCAAACTTCAAAATGCCTGGCCCGTTGAAAGGACAAAACACGGACATCACGATTTCTGTAAATGTACCACCAAGACATGGTTTTACATGTACATAAAGTTTTGCACTTGCTAAATTTCCATGCTTGACAGTTTCTCTTCGACCGTCACTGTGCAAATCTATCCAATACTCCCCATCATTTGTTCTCGCCATGTCAAACATTTTTTCTATACAGCAGAGCTCCATTTTGAAAAAACCAAGAAACAGATCAAGGCATGTAAATTTCACTGGGATGATACTAATATAATACAAGTACAGTTTATTTTCAAAAAATATTCTCAAATGATGCGACTGTTATAATATATATTTAAGAGTAATACAAGTAAAGTTTATTTTCACTGGGATCATCGGGAATCTTGATACTAATATATTTAAGAGCAATACAAGTAAAGTTTATTTTCAAAAAATATTCTCAAATGATAAGACTGTTATAATTTTAATGACGTTTTTAAATCGTATATAAGTTCAGGGTTTAAAAATATATTTCACTGATACTAATATATTTAAGAGTAATACAAGTAAAGTTTATTTTCAAAAAATATTCTCAAATGATGCGACTGTTATAATTTTAATGACGTTTTTAAATCGTATATAAGTTCAGGGTTTAGAAATTTATGGTTCGGAAAAAATGTTTTGCCAATCACTTTTAGTAGTACATGTTAACTCAAGATGTGCTGATGTTGTCAATCGCTGTCGGAGCTTAGAGTTGGAGACGTGGCATGATCTAGCTTTTATATACATAAGCTTGTCCAAGTGGCATGATGCCGAGAATTGTGTTTCAAAATCAAAGGCCATTTGAATTTTTGATCTCACAGACGTCACATGTCCCTGTGTAAGTATGGATACATGTACATAAAAATAAGTACTTCCGAACTTTATAATAATATGTATTGCTCGAAGTAGTTGCCAAGATTATGTGATCATAAATTTGCCTTTCTCAGGAGCACTTTATGAAGCAAAGAAACTTTAAAAGCCTATGCAATTGCTTTGAATGTTGATCCTACACATGTCTCAAGTTTGGTTTCAATGGTTGTGGTTCTGAGACGGTTTATTGAACAATATGTGCCAATTGTTAGAAGTCTTGACAGATGATCTCCGTCTTGATAGAATGAACTATTCTGCATGGCACAATCTTGGTCTGCTTTACAAAGACAAGGGTGCTCAATTTGCATTAGAATCTGCTGCATGTTTCAAAGCTAAGGAGACTGCACCAGTCGAGCCATTCCAATGACGTTTTTAAATCGTATATAAGTTCAGGGTTTAGAAATTTTGTTTGAACAAGTATGAACAAAAGTTGTTAAACTATAGTCACATTGTACCAATTCAAAGGGAACAGATCAAGTACATATAGAGAAGCTGTAGTTATTTATCTGGATTCAGTAGATGAAGAGAACAAATTTTTTGTTTGCTAAAATGAAATTCACATATACAGTAGCAATATTGGAGTACCTTCTTCCCAAACATTTACTACTACAAACGCATCAATTAAATATTAATTGATTTCATCTAAGGAATATATATGTGTGATTCTTTGCTTTACAGCTCAAGTCATTTGAGTCACAAATCCAAATTCGTCACAAATCCATACTGTTTCTGGAACGGGAATGATAAAGATTAATAAAAATCTAGCTTCAAACCCTGCGCATAATGCTGGTGGTGGTGCTGAATTTACTCAAATAATTTACTATTTACTGAGATTATTTACTTGCTATATTTATTTGTGCAACTCCACTCCCTCAAGAAGCAAAAGATTATAAGCCGCATAAAAACAAAATTGTTCATTACAGACAATATAAGTATATATGTCAAGGCTTGTAGGAAACAAACAAAATAACCTATTTTACCACAAATCAAAGGGCCTGCAATATTCATGACAAAAAAAAGAAAAAGGAATGTAATATAGTAGGAGTCCAGTTAGATTTAGGCATGACATCAATAGTCCGATAAGAACTACAAATAATAGATAAAACAATCCAAAGTGTGTTTCCATTGTGAAAATGCTGCCAAAAAAATGAACTAGAATTTAATAGAAATATTAAAGGCCACCAGCTACCAACAATTCAGGAGCACTCCAGAATATTAAAATCTTAACTGAAGAATATGCACCACATGTAAATCACTGTCCCCACACACACACAAACCATAGATAAGGTACATAAACAGTAAAATTCACATCAAGAACAGATGAACGGTTCTACTTCAGACCCATAGCAACACTAGAGATTCGTCATAAGAGTTATAGATATAATATCAAAAGGAATTTGTGTCCGCTGAAACAGCAAGCCGTGAACAAATTTCAGGTGAGCTGCTCACCTGAACATCGCAACTCACTTACAGGTTTGTATAGTGAATCACCGCCACGTACAAATCCCCCCAATGTAGGATGGCAAACTTTGTTAAAATCGTGGCAATAATAGCAGCCATTCGTTTTATCTCCCGTTAAATCTCCTGCAAAACAAATTCATAAAGTTACCAAAACAAGTAGCCTGTAATCTTGATCACTGATGGACAAACAAACAAATCAATAATCTAGCTAAATGAATGCACTGAATAGCACTAAGAGATAAAATAGATCACATGACAGCTTCTGCATGTCAAAACAAACCTAAATCTATAGCCTTTTGCCCCAACTCCACGCAACACTTGAACGAAAAAACCTCATTGGTAGTTGTAAATTCAGCGAAAAACAACTTCACTGGAGCATTAGGGTCATTCTCCTTGGCTTTGAAGTTCACATGGAAAAGTGAGCAATCTTCTGTCAGGATCACGCGTGTAGCGAACCCCGGTTTCACCACTTCATAGTTTTTATCCTATAAATTTTAGGTCAAGGCAAACAGAACCCAAAGAAAAATAAGAAGAATCCAACAAAAATGGTGGTTTATGATTAAATTTAAAGACAAGCAAAAAACAATCGGAAACTAACTGACTTTTGTTTGGTTGACGAACTTCACGACTTCAGTTGCATACTGGCTTGCATTATCAACATGTTGCAATGAGTAGTCACTTTCCTTTGTTGGTTCCCGGGCCGGGGGAACTTGCTTAAGCCTGCAATTCTAGATATCAAAACCAAAACCACCAGAAAGACCACCAACATGGATATCCAACACAAAAATTTTACTGTTTGTATTATATCTGTATATATTGTGTATTACAGAAATAAACACTTGATACAGACACAGATACATAGCTTACGAAGTACATATATATATATAATATATAAGGTACTACTCAAACAAATGGCAATTTTGTAATTATATTAAACTGTCAGGGTAAATATAGAAGCGACACAAAATTATAAACAACATGCATACAACCCTTTTCCGTTTCACCCTTCACAATCATTTATTCAACCCACATCTTTCTCTGCACAACAATCAATTCAAATTGAATCACTGCCAAGTGCCAAGCTTGTTCATCTCTTCTAAACTCGGACCTTAATAACTGTCTCTTTGTTTTGTTTAATTATATTGAGACTCGCCCAATTTTAATTTACAGACATGGTGGTGAATTACTTGTCGTCCGAAAAATGGCACAAAGATTATGGTGGCAGAAGTAATGGAAGATAAAGGGCATAAATATAGATGATTAGAGTTTCGTATTAACAGAGATTGAACAAGCACTTCGTTATTAAGAAAATCACAGAACATAAGCTCTCTAATTTACTTAATTCAACAGACATAGTGGATTGAATCAAATGGGGCGACAATAAAACACGTAGGAAACTTATTTCCTGATCTATCTGAATAAGAATTTGGTGAATTGGTCTGTAGTGCTGGTATTAGTACCTGTAGAGAAATGACGGGCAGGTGTGATGATACTTTTTTGAAAGTATGGATTAAAGTTTAATGATGTTGGATGTTTTATGTGTTTCAGATGAAACAAAACTATTAATTTATAAAATTTTCATCTGTTTTTAGATGAATTTTCTTTGTCAGGATTTTTGGATGAATTTTTGTTTGTTAAAATACTACTTTTCTTTTAAGCTGTTAAAAATACTGTTTAATGACGACTCATCGCCAGTAAGAAAAAGAGAAATGCCCTGAAAACAGAAGAATTTCTTTAAATCGGGAATAAATAAGGAGGGTTCACAATTACGAGGAAAAACAACTAACATGGCTTATTTATTTTAATTGAAAAAATATCACTTCAAATAATGTAGATTAGCACACATAGAAACACAGATCACTAGTTCAAATTTTAAAATTCCACCATAAGTTACAAATTATCAAATTAAAAAATGACCAAATTATTAAATGTAGAAAAGACAACAAATCACAAATTTCAAGATTAACAAATCTTGAATTTAGTAAACAAAACCAACTTTCTCGAAATCACTATCAGTACAAAAAACAAAGCACTTGTCTCCTTCAAAGATTTAAAGAATAGAAGTTCCTGCTCTAGAAATTACTAAATTAATAGTACCAATCACCATAACAAATTAGATTAATCTCTAAATTATACAGTTAAAATTACCAACCTTTTGTTTCTACAAACGTATATATTATCAAATTATATAGTCCAAATCAATGTTTATAATAGTTTATATCATCTAAGTTAACTTTTAAATAACTTGTATTTCCCATTTCATATTATTTATTTAATTGCATTTCTAGAAACATAAATTAAATAGTACATTTAGCCATATCAAATTATATAAGAGAATAATGTAGGTGAGGTTACCTCAGGAATGATATTTGAGGCACCTAGATGAAACGGCAGCGTCTTCCTAAATTTCTTTTATATTCAATCAAAAGGTTGTTCATAGGCAAAATAGCAAATGTAGATAATAAACCGTCTCTAGACACCAAAAAGCTGATGCATATTTAGCTAACTGCATGTGTCCAAATAACTCAGTTTTCAATTTTCCCGAAGTAACTGTGTAGTTTTTGTCTCAAGACATTTAAACCAAGAAATTAAAGAAAAAATTTGGCGTCGTGTAAAGCATCCCCAAACTCAAGGAGTATCTTGTGAATCAGGAGAAGATGGTAACATTTCAGCCATTTTTAATTTTCTGAATGTACTATTGCTGAACAACAGAGATCTGCATCTGTGTTTCTAAAACCTTAGTTTTTTACTTTTTTAGTGATATATACAATAGAGAGAATAATACTCTACTGCACAGACCTTTTAAACGAATTAAAAGAATTAGAAAATGGTTGTGATATACAAAACGGCAACCGTTTTGTTTAAGTGCCTCAGGTATTATACCTGAGGCAACCTCACCTACAGTATTCTCATTATATAAATCACAACACTAAATAGTACAAATCACCAAATTAAGTACGAATTTCCTCTTTTATTTACTTGAATCACCTAATCTATCTTTTAATTAGTTGAGATTTTCTCTTTTATAATATGTTTTTAAATTCTAGGAAATAAGACGTTAAATACAAACTAGACGGAAGTTCCTGATCATGTGACAAGACATTATTCAAAGGGTAGAATTTTAAGTTTTGGATAACTAAAAATCATTAATGCAATTTCCTCCTAAGTATTTACATGGCATATATTTAATTTTCATAAAAGAATCTAATATATAGAGCTTTCTGAATTTAGTAATATTGTATTTATGGATGAACAACCAATACACTTGTTTGAGTCCCAAAAATTATAGGGAAATCATCATTTTCATGAATAGAAATCACCATCGTTTTAAATATAAATCACAAATTTTAACTACAATCATTTCTAAAAAATTACAACATCACTAATCTTAACTATAAACCACAAAGTACTATGCATCAGTTAAAAATAAATAATTATAATTATAAATTCTTAAATAAATAAATAATATTAAAAAGATTGCTATTCTCAACAATATAAATCGCCAATTTTAATAGACAAATATGCTACTCATATCATACACAAAACATTAAAATAACAAGTGATGAATATCTCATACATAAATTACCACAATAATATTTATTAATATTAAAAATTATCTAAACTTATTTCTCACCTAACCTTATATAATATCACTAAAAACTTATTTTAATTCAAAAAACATCACTATAATGATGTAGATTACCACACATAGAAACACATATCACTAGTTTAAATTTTAAATATGAGAATAAAGTTCATGTGATTACCTCAGGAAATTTATTTATTATTTATTTATCTGAGGTGACACAATCAAACACCTTGATTTTGTGCACTTGTATATGTATATAAGATTCTAAACTTATTCACTTTCCTTGTATGTATTATATTTTTACACATGGTAAATATTTGCTTGTACATACAATACAGATGTCATATTTTCATTGGACCACGTCCTATTACCTCAGTAATCTCAGGAGCTTTATTCTCTTTAAAATATTCGACATAAATCACATATTATCAAATTAAATTGACCAAATTATTAAAAGTAGACAAATCACTAATTTCAAGATTAATAAATCAAGAATTTAGTAATAAAAAACAACATTTTCGAAAGCACTACAAAAAACAAATCAATTATCCCCTCAAAAGATTTAATGAATAAAAGTTTCTGAATTACTAAATTAAATAAAACCAATCATCATAACAAAGTACATAAATCAATAAATTATACTGTATAAATTACCAAACTTATTTATTTTTAATTAATAATCACAATAACAATTATTAAATATATAATTTAACTAAACTCATATGTTACCTAACCTTAATTTTAGGGGGGGGGGGGGAGCCCTACACAACCTGCCTCCAAAATAACTATAATTTACATAATCCAGAGAAAAAAACAAAAATTTTGTATGTATTCTATTATCATATATTAAAAGAGAGTCGGGTGTCCTCGTTCCTCTTTCTCCTCCACGACTCACCGCCCCAAGCACCCAATTATACCATTCTTCTGCAAGTTGAAGAAAATATGGAACTAAAAAAGCTAGCTACTTGACATTCCTAGCCCATTTTTCTTTTTTTCCCATCGTATCCACTACACCCCTCTCTTCCTAAGTAGAATTCTCGTTCTGTTCATCCACATCGACTAATGAGATCGAAGGTGAGTGATGGAGTGGCGATATCGCCGGAGAAGAAAGAGATGTTGTGGTGATTGGGATGATTATATGGTATTATCCTGGGTACATCATTTAAACGGTTGAGATTTAAAAGAATTAAAAGCTGAGATTAGTTTCAAGCTTTTATTTTAAGGAGTGTTTCTATTTGAGCGCTATATATATATATGGAGGCAGTTGGTGTTAAATACATGAGCCAAAAAACCACTTACATGTCAGTGTCATATATGTCTTGAACTGTTTTATAATTTCCATCATGGCCACGTACAAATCCTCCACCTTTAGGATGACAAACACTGTTATATCCGCGGCAATAACAGCAGCCATTCATTCTATCTCCTGCAAGACGAATTCACCAAAATTACTATAAAACAAGTAGGCGGTAATCTGGATGAGCAATTTACAAACAATCGGATGAAATAAGCAAGCAAAAAAGAAATGCAGCTAATAGTAGGAAGACATGGATAAAATGACATGATCACATATACACGTCAAAAACAAACCTGAAATAGAGTCTATGGGCCCCAAGGATATGCAGAGCCTGGGAGAATAAACATGGGTACCATGAGCAAGTCTGAGCTCAGCAAAGAACATCTCCTCTGGAGCATCATCAACATGAGCCTTCTTAGCTACGAAGTCGACATGTAAAAGGATACAATTATACAGCACCACAGGTGTAACACAACGAGGCCTCAGCAGTTGATATTCTAGGTCCTGTAGAAGAGAAAGAATAAAATTGAGAGAGAGATTGAGAGAGAGAGAGAGATGGGTGAACTAGATCGACAGATGAGATGGCATTAATATAGAAAAATGGTAAATACCTCTGTGTGTGACTGACTGTGTGTGTGGCGGTGCTCTTTTACTAAGTGGTAGTATTGACTAGTGTCGTTTTAACTTGACACTCAAACTGTCAAATGTCTTGGGTTCAAATCAAACGGTAAAAAAAAAACAAGTGTGCTCCACTAAGATGGATTAGATATTGAATATTTAATTTTAAATTATAAATACAATTTTAAAATATATTAATATTTTTATTTTTATTCAGTTCATAACAATATAGTTTTTTTCTTTTTTCATGCTAAATTGCTACGGTACAATTTTAGGTTTATAAAGTCTGATGTATTCTTGTTTAAAGTCAAGTTCGACTAGTTTTTAACTATTACAAAGAAAAAGAATGGAACATTCTTAGCTCTCTCACTTTGGCCATTGACTCTTGTGTCCCAAAAAAGATTTTATTTATGAAAGAAAGGAGAAAGACTGATTTCACTAACTTGTTTGAAAATATATTTTGAAAAGAGAAAATTTTAGAAAATAGGCAAAAATAAATTTTGTCCATTTGTTTCCAAAAAAATCTCAATTCCAAGTTTAATGGAGAAAGACAAAAGACTCGTTTTCTATTCTTTCTTTTGAGGAAGACAACGTAAATTCAACAACATTTTACAAGTTTTCTTTTAATAATTCAACATACTCACATATTTTAAATTTATTTAAAATAAGTGACATGTAGGTCCAATAATTAAGATGTAAAATATAACTTAAGAGATGTTTATTATGAGAGCATTCCGATTTTGATGTGGCATACAAATAATACATTTTAATTTGCAGGTGTAGATACTCGGGATTTCTTATTATTATTAAGACAATTATCAAATTCGTGCATAATACATAATACAAAAAAAAAATTGATTGAAGTTGAGAGAGAGAGAGAGAGACTAACTGAGTTTTGGTTAAGATAATTAAAAGCTGCAACGATTGCTCGATGAGGTGGTTCTTTCTTGTCCCTTCGGACACGGCGGTAACTAACATAAAGCAAGGGGGTGACAATAAGAAATTGACACATCAAATAAATCCCAATACAGGCAGGCAGAAAAACCAAACAAAAAATGCTAAAAATAACAAATTATTAATCTAAAACACAAGAATCCCAAATATGGGTGATTTTAACCTTTTTTTATTACCCCAACAACATATGCGTGTTACTTATGCACTATCCTCATGTACGGCCTAAACCCTAGTTAATCAGTAGTTGGAATTAATCAATTGAAAGGAGTTGTTAGTTCATTCCATGATTTCACGATGAATTATTTACATAACTGGGAAATCTTCGTAAATAATACAATAAATACAGTTAAACACAGGCAGGCAGACAAAACAAATAATAGAACATAAGAAATATTCAATTACCCAGATGAATTATCTATGAAATACAACGAATTGAATGATATTACCGCCTAGGTCTGGGATTGGACAGATAAACAACTCTGGAACGCAAATTTTTGAAGATCTTAGCAAGCCTCCTACTTCCCGGACGCACGTCAATCCTTGTCATTTCGCCTCTTCTCTATTTCCCCTCCGTGCTCTGCTTGCGCGGAAGTGTTTTGTGCTAATAGATATACAGCGGTAGGGGTGTACATGGGTCAGGTTGGCCGGGGTAAACGTATTTTAGCAACCCAACCCATCTAACGTGGTTTGAAAATTTTCAACCTAACCCGTAAAAAATACACTCAAAACCCAACCCAACTTGTTAAACTTAACTAGCTCCCTAACCCGTGCAAGGCATGGGTTTGCTTTAAATAATACTAGCTTATAGCCCGTGCGATGCACGGTTACTTAAATTTTATTTATAATTATATTTTAATTATCCATGGAACACACGATTGTTTTTTTAATATTTATAATTATATTGATTTATGAATATTTTAATATTTAAAAGTTATTAGTTTACATGATTAAATTATTGTTAAAAAGGATTTAGCCAAAAAATATTATATTTAAAAATTTGATATTTATTATATTTTACACGCTCAAATTAATATTTGTTTATATTGAGTTATAAAAGTTAGATTTGGCCAATTTTACGATCCACATGAAATTCACAAAATAATCTTTAATTTAGTTGTGGTTTAATAGTTCTTTTTCAATTAAAAACTATTCTAAAACTAAAAAGAGAATAAAGTGACGAAATTTAATGTTGAGAATTCTATTCGATTTAGAAAATCTACTTATATGTAGTTTAGATTATTAGAATACCCTTTTATTAACCAAATACATTTTTTAATGTTAAATCTAACGGTTTTCACCTATCTATTTAACATTAAACGATTTTGATTATTTTGGTATTAAATGAGTTTCCTTTTTTAATTACAACTATTTTTATGTTTTGACTTTTTCGAAAATTCAAACCTAACATAATATCTTTTAACTTATATCATTTTTATACAATAACTTCTTTTTATATGATATAATCTTGATCATCTATTTTTAAAAGTATTGGATCTAACGGTCGAGAATGTTTTGGCGGTATTTAGAAACAAACTACCATGATAACATCATTAATTTTTCTTAATATTTACAATTTTTTTAAATATTTATTGCTAAAATATAATGTACTCTTTTTTGTAATATGTTAAAGATGCGGGAACTTTGAACTTTTGAGAAAATAAATTATCAATTAAAATATAAATTTTTTTGTAATAGTTCTTCTTTTAAAGTAGTACACCGTAACGATCAAAATTCTGTATAAAATTCATTTTTTATAGTATATCCTATAAATATCTATATTATTATATTAAAGACTAAATAATGAAAGATTCCTTATAAGTTTGGTCGCTTTGTTTGATCACTCAATCCATAATCATTGGATGTTTCAAATTAAAATGTTGAAAAATGTTAGATATAACAGTAAAATTATCATGTAGAATGATCTAAGTTTTGAATCTAACAACAACATATTAAAATTTATAGGTTTTTTTTTAAATAAAGAATTTTTTTCATTTTTTTTCTTGCAGACATAGGTTATTTGATAATATTTTTTGTAAAGTACGATTTTTCAAAAAAATACTATACTAATTGATTAAGAAACTTTTAAAGTTTCGAATTTAATAATTTACAATGTATATATGTTAAAAAAGTTTGGCCTCTGTAGCTAAGTCTAAAATTTCAAAATACGATATTTTTTTAATATGAATATAGTTCTGCTAACAATGAAATTAGGTATCTATGAGTTATTATAAAACAAAATCATCATTTACGTATAATTTATTATTTAATAATAAATAATATTTGATTAGTTATGATCTAAAACTTAATAAAATAGTATTAAAAATATGCACAATTTTATAAAGTTTTATCCTCGTATTATTATATTCTTTGTTGATTTGAATTTTTCTTAGATTGATTTTAATTTTTGAACATAGATTTATAAATTTAAAATAGTTAGAAAAAAGTAATTAAATTGGTATTAAAATAACGATGACATAATAATTATTATTAGAATTTAAATATTCACTTTACTAATTTGGGCTTTATCTTGTGTTTTAAAAATCAGATTTTGACGATTTTATATCCCACATGAAGATAACTAAATTATATTTAATTAAAAGATGGTTTAACAATTTTTATCTAACTGGAATTATCCATGGAAGAGAAAAGAAAGTCACGAATTGTTTACATGGAGAATTCTATTCAATATAGAAAACTTATTTATATTTGGTATATTTGGTTTAAATTATCAAAATACACCTTTTAGAATTTAAATATAATCCCATTATTAATAAAATACACTTTTTAAATATTTGATCTAACGATTTTCATTTATCTAGTTAAGATCTAATGGTCCTTATTAATTTGGTTATCTACGACCAAAATTTTGGATAAAATCCCTATTATGATTATTATATATAAGGATTTAATATAATAAGGATATCAAGTATATAATGATATAAGTATCTTACTAACTGCTTTTACTTTTATTGTTTCGGTTTTATTTACAGTGTATATAAAATTTTAAAATAAATTATTACTTAAAAATTATTAAACAGAATAAAAATTATGTTATGATTATATAAAATTTTATTCTCATATTATTATATTCTTTATCGATTTGAATTTTTCTTAATTAATTTTGATACTTTTTTGAAAGAAACATAAAATTTCTCTATATTTAAAAGAATTAGTGGAAAAATAAATAAATTGGTGCTACAATAATAAAAAAAATATTTCTTAAAATTTAGATACAAACTTTACTATTTGGGTTATATCCCGACTTTTAGAAATTAAATTTTGACGATTTTACAACTCATGCGAAACTAACGAAATTATCTTTAATTTAATGATGGTTTAATAATTATTATCTAACTTGATCAGTTGACCTACTCATAAAATAAACTGAAAAAAAAAGATGGTTAAGAAGTTTTACATAAATTCAATTCAATATAGAAAATCAATTCATTATTGGTTTAAATTATCAAAGCACACTTCTTAGTATTTAAATATAATCCTACCTTTAATCAAATACACATTTTAATATAAGTAATATATTCAAAATTATCGTTTATGAATATGAAACCCTCAATATTTTAATAATATTTTGATATTATCCTTTTATGTTTGTTATATGTAAAATAATATAATTATAATTTGGATTAATCAAATTGTTATGTTCCTTCAGAAAAAAAAGTGTTTAAATTTATTCATGTACAGGAGTTCTCCACGTAGGGTCCACGTGTATCATTGTAATCGATATGAATTGTTATCTTGATATTTGGTTTAATAATTATTATCTAACTGGAACTATACATAAATTCAAGAGAAAATATATTTAAGAATTTCTACATAGAAAAATTTTAAATTATCAAAATACACTTTTTAGTATTTAAATATAATTCTATTATTAATCAGATACACTTTTTAATATTAGATCTAACAATTCTCATCGATCTATTTAAGATCTAACTATAATGATTAATTTGGTCGTAATCGTACACGGACGATCGATTTTAATTTTTCTTAAATTGGTTTTAATATTTTATTAAAATAAACATAGAATTTATAAATTTAAAAGAATTAGGGAAAAAATTAAATCGGTGCTACAATAATAAAAATTTATTTATTAAAATTTAGATAATAACTTTAGTGTTTGAGCTCTATCTTGAGTTTTAGACAACAGATTTTAACGATTTTACAGCCCACGCGAAGCTTACAAAATTATCTTTAATTTAATGATGGTTTAATAATTATTATCTAACTGGAACTATCCATAAACTGAAGAGAAAAGATAATTACGAATTTTTACATAAAGATTTCTATTCAATATAGAAAACCTATTTATAATTGGTTCAAATTATCAAAATACATCTTTTAGTATTTAAATACTATCCTATTAATAATCAAATACAATTTTTAATATTATATCTGACGGTACTCATTGATTTGAAGATTTATAGTTTAATAATCCAACGGATCGTATACTTTTGGTAGTACAGTGACCAACCAAAGTTTTGGATAAGATCTCCCTTACGCTTATTATATATAAGGAGTTAATGTTTCATTGGTATATTATTTGTGGTATTTTGCTTCCTTGATTGTAATCTATGTATATAATAATAATTTCCGAACAATTTTAAAGGGGTAAGAAGGTAATTTCACTTTCAAAAATAATTTTAAAAATAGTCACGTCAGCATTGTTATAAATTTAATCATTAATGTTATTAATTAAATATGGTTATCACAACCAATCATGCATTTTATTGTTTTTTTCACTAATTATGGTAAGTTTTGAAATCAAATTTTAGATTACTACAAATAAATTAAGTTATGCACATTAGCATCTTTACATTTGGTATATCCAAAAATTAGATCTTCAAAAAAATTCTATTCATTTCTTTGATCCTCTCAATTTATTTTCTTTTCCTTGAACACTATCAAATCAATATTCAATTTTGATTTTAATATAATTCAAAATTAATTAACTTAATTTAATTTTTTTAATCTCAATATACGTTTTTTTCTATAAATCAATGATATATGCATGTGTAAGATTCTACTATACGATGAAAATTTCTTAGTTTTAATTTCTTAATGCTTAATCATATAGTATTTTTTATTATTTAATTGGTACATCAATCAGACGACATGATATAAATATTTATCACTTAAGTTATCTAATCATCACAAAATTATGTTAAAAAAGAAAATAACATCATCTTGGATCTTTTTTTGATAAAAAAATTTAAATTTAAATTTTGAATAATTTATCTGACCAAGATTTTTTGAAACTTAAATGGTGAGTTTTGAAAATAATTATATTTACTTATAAGTATAACTTGTTTTCTCTAAAATATAAAATAAAATGTACATAATTTATCAAATCAAATTTTATATTAACGGTCCTATACATCTACTAATAAATCACTTTTGTTTTCTCTAAAATAAAGATAATCATTGACTTAATTGAGTCAAACAATTTGAATCAAGATTTACAAAGTTAAAAATTTCTCAAATATCTTTCAAACACGTCTTATATCTTCATAGCTCCTTATGAGCTACCACCATATCTCGAAAGACACCTTCAAATCCAAATTCAAATTCAAATTCAAAATCTTAAATATATTTTATAAAAAAAAATTATAAATATTTTAATACTTTTATCAACATCAAACCCACCTTCTCCTAACAGCAAGTAAACTCAAGGTCAAATGTTGCAAGCAAAAAGATTAATTTATCGTAAAAAAAAAACAATTACAAAACGAATTTCTACCTATAAATTATAATTATAGGTTTTATCATTAAATAAATCAAAAGGATGTGATATAGTTAATAAATAAATAAAATTGGAAGCTCGTGCAAAATTATGTTAAAAAAGAAAATAAATCATCTTGGATCTTTTTTTGATAAAAAAATTTAAATTTAATTTTGAATAATTTATCAGACTGACCAAGATTTTTTGAAACTTAAATGGTGAGTTTTGAAAATAATTATATTTACTTATAAGTATAACTTGTTTTCTCTAAAATAAAAAATAAAATGTACATAATTTATCAAATCAAATTTTATATTAACGGTCCTATACATCTACTAATAAATCACTTTTGTTTTCTCTAAAATAAAGATAATCATTGACTTAAGTCGGACAATTTGAATCAAGATTTACAAGGTTAAAAATTTCTCAAATATCTTTCAAACACGTCTTATATCTTCATAGCTTCTTATAAGCTACCACCATATCTCGAAAGACACCTTCAAATCCAAATTCAAAATCTTAAATACATTTTATAAAAAAAAATTATAAATATTTTAATACTTTTATCAACATCAAACCCACCTTCTCCTAACAGCAAGTAAACTCAAGGTCAAATGTTGCAAGCAAAAAGATTAATTTATCGTAAAAAAAAAAACAATTACAAAACGAATTTCTACCTATAAATTATAATTATAGGTTTTATCATTAAATAAATCAAAAGGATGTGATATAGTTAATAAATAAATAAAATTGGAAGCTCGTGCAAAATTATGTTAAAAAAGAAAATAAATCATCTTGGATCTTTTTTTGATAAAAAAATTTAAATTTAAATTTAAATTTGGAATAATTTATCAGACTGACCAAGATTTTTTGAAACTTAAATGGTGAGTTTTGAAAATAATTATATTTACTTATAAGTATAACTTGTTTTCTCTAAAATAAAAAATAAAATGTACATAATTTATCAAATCAAATTTTATATTAACGGTCCTATACATCTACTAATAAATCACTTTTGTTTTCTCTAAAATAAAGATAATCATTGACTTAAGTCGGACAATTTGAATCAAGATTTACAAGGTTAAAAATTTCTCAAATATCTTTCAAACACGTCTTATATCTTCATAGCTCCTTATAAGCTACCACCATATCTCGAAAGACACCTTCAAATCCAAATTCAAAATCTTAAATACATTTTATAAAAAAAAATTATAAATATTTTAATACTTTTATCAACATCAAACCCACCTTCTCCTAACAGCAAGTAAACTCAAGGTCAAATGTTGCAAGCAAAAAGATTAATTTATCGTAAAAAAAAAACAATTACAAAACGAATTTCTACCTATAAATTATAATTATAGGTTTTATCATTAAATAAATCAAAAGGATGTGATATAGTTAATAAATAAATAAAATTGGAAGCCCGTGCGCGGAATAATGGAAGAAAAATTATAAAACAGTTGTTATTATATGTTTATCAAGGTTTATTATAATTTTAGACACATGTATTTCGACACATGTATAATGCTAACAAACCTCTAACTCGCTTGCAAAGGAAGAACAACAAAATATTTTTAGCATAAGTGAAAACTCAAATTGAAGTCAGCTATGCGCTTAAAGAAGTGTTCAAAATTTTCGTGTAGGACATGGGTACAATTGTAGAAGGTCATTGGTTCGATTCCCAAATCTAGCATAATTAAATCTAGTTTTTGCATAAATATACTAACGTGGCTGAATCGTGGAATAAAATATTTCCCCAAAAAGTGTATGTTGGAGTATTAGAGTAACTATATACTATTCAATATTCTAGGATGATATAAACCAATATTTATTTACTCAAAAATAAAGAGGTTTATATAATAAGAGGTTTGAAAGTAATCTCAAAACAAGGTGTAGAACAATTGGCCATGACATGAGTTCAATTGTGTCGAAGGTCATTGGTTCGATTATTTGCTATGTCATAATATTTTTAGACTTAACTAAAGGGTTAGAGGGGTAAGAATGTAATCTCACGCGAATAAAATCACTCCCCAAAAACATCATGTTCCAGTATTAGATATAGAATAGATAGATAGATAGATGAGAGCGCTACTGGTCATATACCACACTGCACACTTACTAAACTATCCCCGGGTCGGGTTGGGTTAGGGTCAAAATAATCTAAACCCATACCCAACCCATTAATGTCGGGTTGAAGCCAATTTAACCCAATTATATACTGGTTTGTAATTTTCCGGGTTGGGTCGGCTGAAATTAGGGTCTGTTTGGGTCGGGTTGGTCGGTTTGCCCGACCCATGTACACCCCTCTATAGTGATAATGACCTTTTATATCATAATTTTAAATAAAATGGTCTAAAATATCATAACCCCAAAAACATGGATCTTGCTATCACATTAAAATGCAACATTTATTTGTGTTTCTTAAAAACGCAACTTGATAATGCGTTTGTCTAAAATAAATAAGAAATTCATTGTGAAAATAAAAGTGCCATTTGCGTTTATGCTTTTTTATTTTAAAACTAGCGTAAAAGCCCGTGGCACGGACCTGTTTAAATACTGAAAAAATAAATTTGCACAAATATGTACACATATCAAAATAATTTTGTAAATATAGTAAATGATAGTATTTTGAATTTATATTATATGTGCATAGTATTTTATATATATATATATATATATATATATATATATATATATATATTCTAATTGAATAAGATTTCATAAAATTTGGATAAATTTCTATAAGATAAAGATCAAATGATTGTTTTAAGTCTTTAAAATATTAGTTTAGTTTTGAATGTCGTGGCGTGAATTTTATCAAATTTAAAAGTTCGAGATAATTTAAATGGTTATTTTATCAGAGTTCTCCGTATAAAAAATGAATGTATGTAAACTCATGTATTGTTAATAAAATAACAGTATATTTGTAATATAATATTGGTCACAAATGTACGAATATACTTTAAATACATCATAAAATTTCTTACTTTTAATTTCGTGTATAAGACGTATGTAAAGTAACATAATTTTAATTAAATAAAAGTATATTTATAAAATATAAAATTGGTCATTCATGTAAGACTATACAGTGAACACAATATAAAATCTCGTTATTTTATGTAAAAGTCAATCTTGAAGTTGTCTTACTCTTTTCTTCATATGTACATATTTGTACCCTTTTAAACTCAGTTGTATATGTTTAGTCTAGTATTAATTATAAAATATCTAAGATCGTAGTTTAAGAATTACATAAATTGAATTTTTTTATATATGTAATTTAGAATCATTTTTTAACACACCCATAAAATTTTATCCCATGCGATTTTAATATTTGAATTATAAATAATCTTTGTTTTTGATCTTATATGAATCATAATATACCTAAATAATTTAACATATGTGTAGAGTAATTATTAATTAATTTAATATTCTTTTTGTCCAGACTCAATTGTATTTATATGTATAATATATGTTTTAAACACTGGCGATTAACCGCTAGAAGATGATTAATCAATCTGAATGTGTTAAAATCGGATCGGTAAATCAATTTTTATAGAAATCGATCTAGAAATCATATAATTTGGATTAACTGGGCACACATTGGTTTAATCGGTCGAAAATTGGCTTACGAACCGATTAAACCGAACAAAATCAACCTAGCCCCTTTTTCGACCAATCAAGCCGACAAAGAAAACCCGGTACTTAATTGGGTCTAAAAAAATTTCAAACCGATTTTAATGGTTGCATATCGGTTTTATATATTTCGGCTGACCCAACCCGACCCTATTTAAATTACAAATTTTGTTCGATAATTTATATATATATATATATATATATATATATATATATATATATTATATGTAACTGTACATTATATAATACAATACACCATCTTATTTATAGATGTGTACATAACTAAAATTATTATGTTAATAAAAAAAATATTAGCACTAAAATCGTAAGTTATACGTATTTTAGCTTTACTTGAATTTTTGAAATGAGGACATTGTGTAATATTTATTTTTTATAAAAATTATTTAACACATCCAAACCAACCAAACTCGGCGCAAACTTAAGGACGATAAGTACGGTTGGATCATGAATTAATTTTTTGTGAGTTGGATTAAAAAATTTCAAACTTGTTTCATTAGACTGGGTTGCAAAAATGCTTCCAACCCCCGACAACCCGACCCATGAACAACCCCTAACTATGATTCCCATTTTGTATAGTCCCTTGTATAATTCTAAAATATAAAAGTTACGTATAATATGTTACTTATTTTAGATCAAATTTTGATATTATATTTATCAATACTTGAATAATTCGTATAAAGATAATAAGTGACATAGTATTGTATAAAAATATAAATCGTATAACAATTAACATTTAATCAAAAACATTAAAGGTTAAATAATAAAATTTGTAAATAAATACATAATTATATATTAAAACTACGAAAACTTAAAAAAAATGGAGCTATATAAATAATATAAACTAACATTTTTTTATTAAAAAATTGAATAAGCACATGTATAAATAATATAAAACAACATATTATTTACTCAAAAGTTAAAATAATAAAAGATAATATACTTTATCTAATAATAATTTGAAAATAAACTCAAAACTCAATGTAGCACACTCGATTATGACAAGAAACTGTTACGAGTAGGCCAACATTTCGATTCTCGATGTCTACACACAAATTTGACATTTTCTATCTTCAGTAATAAACAAAGGGGTGACATGTTTGTAATTTTAAAAATACAAGAGTAAAGTTGTAATTTCATGAATACTTTTTGGGCTCTTTTTGCCTTTGATGATATTTTAATATATAGAAGTAGATTTTTTTAAAAATTGGTTATGTATGTAATTTTTGGTCTTGCTCTTTTTTTCCATGATTATATATTTTTTCATATATATATAATTTTAAATTCAGCTATCTATTTTAAGTCTATTATTCATTACACACATTATCTAACAGTCAAGTTTAGAAATTAAGTAAATTGAATATTTAATATTATAATGTAGAATTATTTTTTAACTCAACTTTAAATTTATATATCTAAAAATTATATGATGCACTTATATCCACACGTAAATGAAATATTTATCTTTCTTAAAATATTATCCTATTATTATCAAATAATCTAATATATACATAGAGACGAATTTTAACAAATTCATATTTTCTCAATTTGAATTTGGTTACATTTATGAATAATTTAGAATTTCTTTTTTATAAGAAATATAAACCAACAATATATTTAATCAAAAAGTAAAGTAAAAAAGAGAATATAAGATTATAAGGGAACTTGTAGCTTTTCTAATAAGATTTTTAAAGTTAACTCAAAAATTGATGTAGCACAATGGTTATGATACTTTATTTGTAAGTGAAAAATTTGTGTTCGAATCCTTAAAGCAACAAAACTAATATATTTTTTTGCATAAATTATAGAGGAGTGGCATTTTTGTAATTATCTGATAAATAAGGGTAAAGCTGTAATTTCACAGCCATTTTATTGGCATATTTTGCCCTTGGTTGGCTTCAATATATATATGTATATAAAGGAGGATACGCGGGAGATTAGGTGGCACATCTAATATCGTCCTAATCTATTTTTCTAATTTTTTTGGAGTTTTAGAATTTTAAATACTAATAAATATAAAAAATATCATTTAACATAATAGAAGTAAAATATGTGTTCGAAATGTGTTAGAAGTAGAGTACGTGTTGGAAACGTATTAGAAGTGAAATATGTGTTCAAATTTATAAAGGAGAGCACTTCGAAAAATACTAATAGAACTCCAAAATCGTAAAAAATAAGTTCTATATAAAGCGTTAATGAATTTCAATTTTGGATTGTCTTGTGTGTGTGTGTTTCATGTTGTGTTTCAGAGCTTCAAAACGAACGTTCTTAAATTTTTGCCTCGGTGAGTATTAACCACATTATTTTATTAAAATTTAATTCAACGATTATGTCCCTGAAACACTTGCATAGTTGCACGTACATATTAAAATCTATACGAAGGAGTGGTTTGTTAGTTTATAACTCTTACTAGCATGAAAACCTGTGCAAGGCACGAGTCACTATCTAGCATAATTGTTTTAACTTTTAAGTAGTTCGGTGTTTATGATAATTTATAGATCGTTTGACAGACGTCTCACTGTAGTTACAAAAGCTGGACTTGATCTCTGTAGTGAGATAGTTAGCGTTGAATAGTATCCTTGGTTGAGATGTTTTTGAGTTAAGAAATGAGTAAATTCGATACTTATGATATTTGTTATGTGTAAGATCTATGTCAAAATATGATTATCTTACATACAAGACATTAACCTACACGATTTTCCTAATTTAGCTCATTGAGTGAATGATACATTTTCTTGTTTGTGAAATGTAATTTGCATTGTAGAATGTGTACAATGAAACATTTTCTTGTTTGTGAAATGTAATTTGCATTGTAGAATGTGTACATGCATAATATTAAAATTTAATATATAATGAATTTTCTAGTATGTTCACGTGAATTAAGTACATTTCCAATCAAATCAATGCGAACCCAGTCATTAGATCTTTCCAATCAAATCAATGAGAACCGTTAAATAAAATACTACAAATTTTATAAAGAGTACGTTTTATATTTTTTATAACTAAAATTTCTCTTTTATAACAACATTATCTATCTATACTATTATATAATAAATATACCAAAAAAAGTTTGGTTGGTAGTCTGGTTCCCCATGGTTTGTTCACTCATTCCACAGCCGTTAGATATTTCCAATCAAATTAATGAGAATCGTTAGATAAAATACTAAAAATATTATATAGAGTACCTTTTATATTGTGTATAACTAAAAATATTATATAGAGTACCTTTTATATTTTTTCAACTAATTTTTTTCATATAAGTTTTACAAATAAGGACAAAATAGAAATCAATTAGAACCGTTAGATAAAATTCTAAAAATATTATATAGAGTGCCTTTTATATTTTTTATAACTAAAAATATTATATAGAGTACTTTTTATATTTTTTCAGTAGTTAAATTATCTCACCTATTATAAGATTATGTTAATCGATATAATAATAGATACCAAATACTCCTCTACTCACGCGACACACACACATACATATAATGTGTTTGATAGAGAACACGTATGACTGAATAGTGCAATGGTACGAAGATGAACAAATTATTGCATAAACCTAATTGGATTCCATTCATTAACAATTTTTTTTAAAAAAAAAAAGTAAACACAGGGGAAATTTAAATATTTTAAATTAAATAAAATGTCTCGCCAATTTAGATTGGATTAAATGTCTCATGAATCATTGCTTTTATTGGGATATAATAAAATAGATATATAATAATAATAATATCAAATATTTCTCTACTCAAGCGACACACACATATGATGTGTGTAATTGACAACACATGTAATTGAGTGGTGTGGTGGTAAGAGGAGATGCAAATTATTGTGTAGACCCAAGTTCGAATCCACTAAACAACAATTTTTTAAAAAATAGTAAACACAAGGACAATTTGGACATTTCAAATGCATTAAAATGTCTGAGGAATTTACCATGAATAAAATGTCTCCCCATTTATCTGACCCATGTTGGGCTATTATTAATAGAAAGATTACATGCTTTCCTACTCATATGTTCAATTGTTTTAAAGTCACGCTTTGCCACAACTGTTATAATTGTGTTGTATTTATTTGGCTATTATTCAATATTTTAAACCACGATTAATATTTATGTATCTTTAATGCAGGCTGCAGGCTCAATACACAAACCAAATTATAATTTGGGATGTGCAGCGTCTTTACCAAATTATATTAGAAGTAAAATAGGTGTTCGAATTTATTTAGGAGAACCGTTCGAATTTATAGCGAAGACATATAACTAAAAGTTCTATTTAAATTAGAATAAATTAGAATATGTGTTTGAATTTGTAGAAGGGAAGAATTCAAATATAAAAGAAGTACTTACAAAGTTCTATTTGAAGTAGAATAAGTGTTTCAATTTATAGAGGAGAAGAGTTCGGATATAAAAGAAGTATTTGCAATTAAAAGTTCTATTGGAAGTAGAATAAGTGTTTGAATACATAACTAAAAGTTTTTGTGACAACCCGGGTCAAATCCCGAGCCTTTTTCGAAAATCCGGTCAAATCCTGATTCCGAGTCCGAATAAACCGAAGCCTACTGGCCCAAACGCAGCCAACTTGGGTAACGACTAGCCCACCACAGGCCCCCAAAATATCATGATTTTGTTGGTGCTAATTAGTAGTAGTACTTTGTCTTATAAACTGAACAGAAGTCCCAAATCTACTCGATGTGGGACTGGGGTGTTACAAACTCCCCCACTTAAACTCTTGACGTCCTCGTCAAGCCTGAACGGATATCCCATAGGTTCCAAGATCGTTCCTCCCTAGCCATTGTGGGATAATACCGGCTGGCTTCGTGTCCCCACCTCCGGATCTCTGTCCATTGTGGGATAATACCACCAACCTTCGTGTCCCCACCTCCGGCAACTTGCCTCGACAAGCTTTCGAGAGTCGGCTCTGATACCATATGTGACAACCCAGGTCAAATCCCGAGCCTTTTTCGAAAATCCGGTCAAATCCCGATTCCGAGTCCGAATAAACCGAAGCCTACTGGCCCAAACGCAGCCAACTTGGATAACGACTAGCCCACCACAGGCCCCCAAAATATCATGATTTTGTTGGTGCTAATTAGTAGTAGTACTTTGTCTTATAAACTGAACAGAAATCCCAAATCTACTCGATGTGGGACTGGGGTGTTACAGTTTTATTTGAAGTAAAATATTTGAAGTTATATATGTATTTTTTCAACGAAAGAGTGGCTTATTAGAAAGGAGTATGATAACATAAAAATTAATATATAAGACAAGTATATATTCAATATATTAAATTTGAGATTTTGATATTAAAAAGGAAAGCGTATTTCACGGGAGGACGGCTTAGTAGCTAGGATCGAGTAATTTTCGTAATTTAATTGATATAATTGTTTTAAAAAGTTATTACGTCACCGCGAAGCGCGGCTTTTTCAACTAGTCAATATACTTATATAAAGGAGAAGACGGGGGCGGTGAGGTGGTGCCTCTAGAATCGTTCCGTTCTATTTTTCTATTTTTCTCAATTTTTCACAATTTTTAATTTTAATAATTACAACTTCCTTATTATTTTCGAATTTGTAGGACTTGATAGAACTTTCTTTGATTTAGAAAATTACAACTTCCTTATTATTTTCAAATTTGTAGGCTTGATAGAACTTTCTTTTATTTTTCACAATTTTTAATTTTAATAATTACAACTTCCTTATTATTTTCGAATTTGTAGGACTTGATAGAACTTTCTTTGATTTAGAAAATTACAACTTCCTTATTATTTTCGAATTTGTAGGCTTGATAGAACTTTCTTTTATTATTTTCAAACTTGATAGAACTTTCTTTGATTTAGAAAATTACAACTTCCTTATTATTTTCGAATTTGTAGGTTTGATAGAATTTTCTTTTAAAACAAATTCCAATATACATATTCTTAAAATAAATCTTAAAACAAGAAAGTTCTTATAAATTTGATTTGTGCTTAAAGAATTATAAACATATTCCTAATATACAATCCTACTGAAAATCCTATATAAGCGATCATCACATCCCCAATACAATACATCTTGTCTACGTTTGTATCTTTTAAATCTTTATGCGGTCATGTATGAATGAATTTTGTTATTGTGTTTAAGTTTATTAATGTATCAAGTTGATTATTTGTGCATACACACATCTGCATGTTAAATCCTAAACTTTAATTATTGTATTATATTGTAGGCTTCTTCTTTGGAATATTTCTTTTACGATCACTTCATTATGTTTTTCAGCTTCTTGATCATCAATTTAGTCAACAAGAGCGGCATCACGAGACTATTCAACAAAACACCTTCTGGTAACAATTTATATCAATTTATAAAAGTTATTACCCTTTTTTAACGTTTTGTATCCTTTTAAAATAACAATTGAAAGCAGAAGTACACATGACGCATCTTATATTAACCAATTTAACTCTACTATTTAACTTTTAATTGTGTATTTATGTATTTTTCAAAAGTTGAGGTGCATGTTTCAATTTTTGTTTATATTTATTATACTTATTGTTGCCGATTTTGTGATGTTTGATGTTTGTTTTTGATTTCATTAACACTTATCCGTTATTTTTACAAACTCTCTCAGCTTATATATGCAGGATTATTGCAGCAATGGAAGCTAAAGTTAATAATATTACAAGAGGTTAAAGATATCACCTTATCTTTTTTTACATGATTAGAGCATTGAGGTATAATCTGTTGTTTGCATAAATTTTCATATTTTCTTTATAATTTCTATTTTCTTCATTGACGTACAACCTACTGATGGTAACTAATTAATAGATCAGGGGAGATTAGAAAAAAATTGATTTTTTTTATCTTTATTAATGATTCCATGCACCAACACGTAGCGTACAAATGAGTAGTGCTAGAGGTACCGAATTAGGGTACAAAATTTAGGTACCGAATGATGTGGCCTTGCTGATGTGTCAATTTGAAATGTTTTAATTGGTGATATTGATGTGAATGCAGGGGATCCATTAATTTATAGCCAATTAAATAATGACACATGTCATTTTGTACATATTTTTGTACCCAATTTGGTACCTCTAGCATTATTCCTTACAAATACATAGCAAAAGGTGTAGGAATATATTTTTCAGGTTATCAGGTATTTTTTTTCTTTTCATTCAATATGTTTTTCTTCATCGAGAGAATTTATATTTATTATGAACTTTAATTAAAATTTTGTTCTTCTTGCTCATTGTTATGCATTGTTATGCAGAGTACAATATATAAAATATAGGTAGAGGTACTTTCTATCATAATGTGCACATTAGAATTTTGTAAATAATGATATTTTAATATCATACTAATTTAACCTGAGGTGAGTTTTCTCCATTGCATTGTAAGTAAACCTAACCAAATTCATCTGCAAAGTATTGGTGCTTTAACTTTTGTTTCATCCGCTATATGCATAGACTAATAAGAACTCCACACAAGTTAATAAAAAATTAGCAAACAATATTTATTTTAGTTTAAACATCCATGCTTAGTGGTTTCATACTTTTTCGGAAAATAAGGCAGTGATTACAATACTGTAGCGAGCCTTAAGGCTAAGGCTAGAGGTATGATTTGACCATATTCTTCCTTTTTTTTAGTATTATGTTGTATTATACTCATAATTTTTATTTTGATGTAGGGTTGTATTTATAAGCTGATCATCTTGATATTGGGTATTTAGATAATTCAATTGTGATGTGATGATTCAATATTGCAAGTGTCGATGAACAAAAAAAAGAGACCGAAATAAGTATTAGTATTTTATAATCAGGATCACTAACATACTTTCTCAAAGATACCTCCACGTGTTTAGGATTATCAATAATTTTTATGTATAGTAAAAGATCTATACAGGGAGGATGATGCCATTAGAAAATATATAAGATGTTATTATGTACGATAAAATATCTATGCGCTGATATCAAATTTATGAAACAACTAACTTTCACAATGAAAAATGAAATATAAACAAAATTACTTTTTATTATAATTTATATAGTTAATAGTTAATTAGATAATACTTTATATCAGAAAAAATAAGAACATAATACTGTAGAATCTTACCTTTAGAATCTTTACTAATGGAGGAAATTAAATATACAATTTTTAAAATTTCTAATTTTTTTTATTTATAAATATAATTACTAACATAGGAAACTAAATATTTATATTAATATTCTTTTAAATTTTATATTTAAGCCAAAGCTTAAAATTTAAAAAATATTATGGAGAAGACAAGGACGGTGAGGTGGGTCCCCCAAATCACCTCAATCTTTTTTTATAATTTTCTCGAATATTTGAATTATTAATATTAAATATTAGGAAATATCTCAATTGCATTTTAAATCTTTATTAATGAAGGAAACAAAATATATTATTTTTATTTTCCTGCCTTTGAAATTTTTTACTAATGGATAAAACTAAGTATATAATTTTAATATTCAATTTTTTATTAAGAAACTAAATTTACCATTTTAGTATTCTCCTAAATTTTCTATTTAAGTCAAATTTTAAATTTTTGAAAATTAAATATCAATCAATATCATTGTATACACACACATGTCTTTTATTATATTATTATTTTACCATGTAAAGGATGATTTAAATTAAATTTTAAGATATAATAAAATTAATTAATAACTGATATAATTTATTTAGTAAATTAGTTTGTTACCAAAAACTAGAAAAAATCTCAATTACCTTTTAAATATTTACTAATGGAGAAAACTAAATATATAATTTCAATATTCTTGCATTTAAAATCTCTACTAATAGAGGAAAATAAATATAATATTATTACATTTAAAATCTCTACTAATAGAGAAAGTAAATATACAATAGATGTTTACTGATGGAGAAAACTAAATATCACTAAAAGAGGAAACTAAATATTCGATTATAATATTCTTGCCTTCAAAATATCTAAAATATAAAAAAAGTTTATTACCTTACATTATTTTAAATTTTCCTCTATTATTATCTAAATATTATCATAATATTTCTTTTCAAATGAAATTAACATCTTAACATTCTTTTCTCCTAAACTTTCTTCTTTTTTAATGTGATATAATAGAAAAAACAGGAACGTTTTGGTAAATAAGAAGTTAAGAAATTAAATTGGTCTTGCATAAAGAAATTAAGTAATTAATACCAAAAAATAGAAAAAATCTCAATTGTCTTTTAAATATTTACTAATGTAGAAAACTAAATATACAATTTCAATATTCTTGCATTTAAAATCTCTACTAATGGAGGAAAGTAAATATAATATTCTTGCATTTAAAATATCTACTAATGGAGAAAGTAAATATACAATAGATCTTTACTAATGGAGGAAACTAAATATTACAAATGGAGGAAACTAAATATTTAATTATAATATTCTTGACTTCAAATATCTAAATTAAAAAACAAAAGTGTATTACTTTACATTATTTCGAACTTCCCTTTATTATTATCTAGATATTCTCATAATATTTCTTTTCAAATGAAATTACCATCTTAACATTCTACTCTCCTAAACTTTTTTTTAATGTAATATAATAGAAAATACAAGAACATATTGTTAAATAAGAAGTTAAGAAATTAGATCGGTCTTGCATAAGAAATTAAGTAATTACTTGGTAAATAATTAATTACCTTTAATACTTTCATACAAACAGCTAATTAATAGTATAAATATACACCTAAACTCTGTTAATTGTCTACTGCAATTTTTGTTGTCAACATTGTTCTTCTTAATTTTTTGTTTGTTCATGTTAAAAGTGTGTATATGAGTACATGAGTATGAGACTTTTTCCTTTATGTTATTTATCTTATTAATTTTGTTTATATTCTAATGTAGGATCATATTAAAATCTTTGACAATACAAGTTATTTGCTATTAGTGTTGATTGAGTTAAGAGGGGGATTCATCACGTGATTTTCATGTACATTCAATTGTGAATTGATTTAAATGTTTATGTGTGTGTACGTTTTTAGTTTTGAATTTATAGTTAAAAGTTGATACACCTGTATACAAGGTAACTCGAAAATGGAGAATTCATATCTTCAGAAACAAATTTTATCATTGTTTTTTAACGTTTTGATAGTTATTGCTCTAATTTTTATGAGAAAAGATTATATCTTTTAGTAAAATATTTTATGTAATTTATACACGAAAATTCAAAAATAAAAATTGTATATTAAGAAATTTATAGTGTATGTATTTCGAAAATATCATGTTAAGATTTATTCGACTGAAGAATTTATTTAGTGTGTGCATTTTTAACAAAATTCAATAGTCGGTGCATCTATAACAAAAGTCATACAAGAATAAGAAACATCGAGAAGAGGTCATTAATTTTTTTTTTTTAAAGGAAGAGGTTGTTGTTGTTTTTGTTGTTATTTGTTTTGACAAAAAGATATCATTATTAATAAAAAATTCTCCCAGCAACAAAAAGGATATTTATTCATATTTTTGATTTTTTTTTACTGGGAGTAGATTTGGAGGTAGTGAAAATTTTAATAGCTCTGAAGATATAATTGTAGTTTTTGATTAAACGATCTAGAACTTTATATATATATATATATATATATATATATATATATATATATATATAGAGAGAGAGAGAGAGAGAGAGAGAGAGAGAGTTGCACTCTAGGAAGAACATCTTATATAAAGAACAATAAAGAACACCCATAAACACTTTATTTTTCATAATTTTTTTTTTTAAAATTAGAATCATAAAATTGAACAACAATTAAGCCTAACATATTGAATTTAACGTAGAATCTCATCTAAATTTAAAAATTAAACATTACATATAAACCAGTACAAAATCTTGTATATATATTTATCACAATGAAATTACATGTAATCATGTTTTATTTGATTCTAATTTTTTGTTAGATTCTATTTTTATTCGTAATAAACTTTTTTTGGTGAGAAAATTAGAATCAACATGCAATTTATGTAAGATTCTATGGTGTTCTTTATTGTTCTTTATATAAGAGTGTTCTTCATGGAGCAATGGCCTATATATATATACTAGCGTAACAGCCCGTGCAAGGCACGGGCCTGCATAGAGATGTCAATAATTTTTATCGTGAAAAAGTTGGCCGTGATCGATTTATTAGATTAAGGATTGTGTATTCTTAAGTTTGAGAGCGTAAAATGAGAAGTATGGTTCATGCATAGTGAGGAGTAAAGATTTTTTTTGGCGAATAGTGTAATTACTTTGAATCACAAACGTAACTATGCCAAGGCTCTAAGACTTGTTTATAGTGACTATTATTGATTTTGAGACCAGATTGAAATATTGTAGAATTTGAAGCACGAATGTACTATTGTTCTTCTTGCGATTATAAGCAGGTTTACCTGTGTTTTGTGTGTCAGAGAAAGGATAGTTTGTAGATTGGTAATTTGCGTTAGAGAGCGGTTGTTATATGTTTTTCGGGAATTGATTGGTTTTTTTTTTTTTTTTGCAATCTAGGTTATGAATAGGTTATATGCATGCAATGTTGTTGTAATATAATCGAACATGCATGAATGAGATAGAGGATTTTAAAAAGAAGCTGAAGGCCGACGCATCTTTGCACACCCTCACATCACCCAAGTTTGTGATAAACACCTTGGGAGATGAACACCTATTACAGTTTGGAGTATTCATGTTACCTATTTGTTTTTGGTCTTTTACATGGGAACTGATTCTGCACTCCTCTCATGTGTTCATCTTTATATTAAATTACATTAACACACTTAGTAAATGCATTAAGAATGTGTTTGGAATATCGTTTTACAGTTATACATTTTAATCCAATTTTTACTATATATTAAACCTCAACACAAGGGCAAAAATTTCCAATTAAATGGTCGTCACAAAAATGTCACTCATATATTATTATGCAAAAATATATTAATAGTTGTTAGTACAAAGAAACAAACCTCCAACCTCCTTCTAAGATGTTCATGGGTTTAACCACTATTCTACATGCCTGTTTGAGTTTACTTCAAAAAATTTATTAGATAATCCACGTGTTTCTTCTCTTATCTTATATTATTTTTACTTTGATGTTTAAATAAATAAAATATTGGTTTGTATTATTTATATAAATCAGTTTTTCTTTTCACCTTTTCGTAATTTTGGTCAAAAATTTTATTTTCCGAACACCCCAACCGGTATCACGCCATACCCTAGAGTGCAGGAAGAATTCCCCACGCTCCCATGAATCAAACCTTGAATGCTTTGTTCAATAACCAGTGCTCTCACCAACTCATCTACAGGTCCGGAGGCTTCTTTTTGTAATTTTATATACCTATATATTCAATCACTGAATTTTATTACAGCTGTATGTTTTCGATTAAATATATATTAATTATGTTGTTTAAAATTCATACTTTTATATTATATATCTTTATTATACTTTATTTGAATTAAACTAATTATTCATACAAAAAATATACTATTGAAATTCGATCTAATATAAGAAATATTGTATATGTTGTAGAGGATGTCGTCAAGGACCCACAAACCCTATTTAGAATTTCATTTTATCAAACTGATTATATGACATTACGAATCAATTTAATGTATTCTATAAAGTTCTATTATTATTATGAAAGATTATACTTTTTTTTAACATCGTACAATAATTTTTGGAATACAATTTGAAATTTTATTTTCGAAACTTGTAATTTTCAATTTCCCCAAACTTTATCGTCTACTAACAGTCTGACTGATCATTATGTAATTATATACTATGTAATATCCTATATTTTAAAAACTCACCCCGATTTTTGACACGAAAATGGATGCGACGAACAGAGTAGGTAAACAAATTTTTTGTATAATTTGAATGCTAATGTTCTTAATTTAAAAATTATAGAAATAACTAATAACGAGAGATATAATGTGTATGATATTTCTTACATTAGATCGAATTTTAATACTATATTTTATGCATGAATAATTAATTTAATTCAAATAAAGTATAATATAAATTATGAATTATAATCAACATAATAAATATATATTAAATTGAAAATATACAACTGCAATAATATATAGTGATTGAATATATAGATATATAAAATTACGAAAAAGAAAAAAGAAAAACAAATTTATATAAATAATTTAAACCAACATTTTATTTATTCAAACATCAAAGCAAAAAAAAAAAAATATAAGAGATAAAATACGTGGGTTATCTAATAAGTTTTTTGAAATAAACTCAAAAAGGCATGTAGCATAGTGGTTAAGCCCATGGATATCTTGGAAAGAGGTTGGAGGTTCGAATCTTTGTAGTAATACATCTATTAAAAAAAAGTTGTATAATAATATACGAGTGGCATGAAAAGGAAAAAAGAAAAACAAATTTACATAAATAATTCAAACCAACATTTTATTTATTCAAACATCAAAGTAAAAAAAATATTATAAGAGATAAAAGACGTGGGTTATCTAATAAAGTTTTTGAAATAAACTCAAAAAGGCATGTAGCATAGTGGTTAAGCCCATGAATATCTTAGAAGGAGGTTGGAGGTTCGAATCTCTGTAGTAACACATCTATTAATTTTTTTTTGTATAATAATATACGAGTGTCATTTTTGTTATTTTTCAAAAAAAAAGGGTAAAACGGTAATTTCGCTGAAAAGGAAAAAAGAAAAACAAATTTATATAAATAATTCAAACCAACATTTTATTTATTCAAACATCAAAGTAAAAAAAAATATAAGAGATAAAAGACGTGGGTTATCTAATAAGTTTTTTGAAATAAACTCAAAAAAGTATGTAGCATAGTGGTTAAGCCCATGGATATCTTGTAAGGAGGTTGGAGGTTTGAATCTCTGTAGCAACACATCTATTAAAAAAATTTTGTATAATAATATACGAGTGGCATTTTTGTTATTTTTCAAAAAAAGAGAGGGTAAAACGGTAATTTCGCGACCATTTAATTAGCAACTTTTGCCCTTATGTTGACCTAAAAATATTATAAGAGATAAAAGACGTGAGTTATCTAATAAGTTTTTTGAAATAAACTCAAAAATGCATGTAGCATAGTGGTTAAGCCCATGGATATCTTAGAAGGAGGTTGGAGGTTCGAATATCTGTAGTAACACATCTATTAAAAAAATTTTGTATAATAATATACGAGTGACATTTTTGTTATTTTTCAAAAAAAAAAAAGAGGGTAAAACGGTAATTTCGCTGAAAAGGAAAAAAGAAAAACAAATTTATATAAATAATTTAAACCAGCATTTTATTTATTCAAACATCAAAGTAAAAAAAATAATATAAGAGATAAAATACGTGGGTTATCTACTAAGTTTTTTGAAATAAACTCAAAAAAGTATGTAGCATAGTGGTTAAGCCCATGGATATCTTGTAAGGAGGTTGAAGGTTTGAATCTCTATAGCAACACATCTATTAAAAAAAATTTGTATAATAATATACGAGTGGCATTTTTGTTATTTTTCAAAAAAAAAAGGTTAAAACGGTAATTTTGCGACCATTTAATTGGCAACTTTTGCCCTTGTGTTGGCCTAAAAATATTATAAGAGATAAAAGACGTGAGTTATCTAATAAGTTTTTTGAAATAAACTCAAAAAGACATGTAGAATAGTGGTTAAGCCCATGGATATCTTAGAAGGAGGTTGGAGGTTCGAATCTCTGTTGTAACACATCTATTAAAAAAATTTTGTATAATAATATACGAGTGACATTTTTGTTATTTTTCAAAAAAAATGGTAAAACGGTAATTTCGCTGAAAAGGAAAAAAGAAAAACAAATCCACTATATTTATTATACGAGGACATCTCTTTCAAATGAGCAATTTTATTCATTGTGAAAGGACGTATATGCCCTCCTATTGACCTCATTTACCAATTACAATTGACCTGGTCCGCCTTTACCCTCGGCATTCCCCCTCCCTCAACTGTCATCTGCGTCTGTACCTCCCCGCCTATCCGTGCTCAGAGTCATTCGAGCTTCCTCTATTGCTCGAACGTGTTTATCGGAATACGTTCCTATTTGTGTATCTTTGTTGGAAATTGTTTTTCCTGCAATTAGAGCCCTGAATTATGGTAAGTTTTACAAATTACTGAATGAAAAAGATTGACACTGTGTTGATATTTTTGTGTGCACCTGCAATTACTGCTTGTTTGTTGATTTGTTTTCTTGTGTGATCGGTCCATATAGGTAGCGGCATCCAGTTTTGTGTTAGATACAAAGAGCGCCCTTTCAGTTGGGAGACAAATTCAGTCATCAAATTTGTGTTCCTTAACTTAAGCCCCCGGTCAAGCAGATAAGTGTATCAATATTCGTGACAAAGGTAACTTCAGGAAGATAACTTATGGTGAGGAATTTGTAAGGGGTCTGTACTATATGCCTTTTGATTTCTGGTTTGTAAATGTGTGATATGTTGTTGGCTACATTCAAGTTTCTACACACATATATATATAAGATTTGCAATTTTCTATTTGGTGTGGTCAGTGAGTTTCTATTACGGCTGCAAAAGGAAGTCATTGGCATCGAAAAGTTTTTAGATTGGCTGCCATTAATGTTAATCGCGCGAGAGGAGGATGAGAAGTTTGACGAGGTCGGCGGTACAGTAAAAGTCCTTAGAGATTATTTGAAAGCTGATTTTGAAAAGCTGCAAAAGAGATCCATCTTCGCGGAAAAGCTAAAAAAGAAGCTGGGAAAAAAAGTTTCCCAAGCGAGTGTGGGCGTGCAGAAAAGGTAGTGACCCCTCCTTAACTTTGAGTTTCATCCTACACCAATTACCGTCTGTTTTTAAATTATTCATGTTTTGTTGTAAAATACTGGCTATAATAACAATAAAGGAACTACTAATGTATAGAGAGAGCAAGAGAATAACAAAGGCAAGAGCACATAAATAGAATTGGTACCGTACTTGACAAAATTTAATGTTTCGCTTTTAATAAAATAGTATAGATTTCTTAAAAAATAAACAAGTAGAAATGTTAAAATAGGTAAACGTTGTTAAATAATTAAAAATATTAAAATAGATTTTAAAATAAATAGTTAAGGGTTTGCCCGTGATATATTTAGAAAAGTAGGGGTTTTAGTAAAAAGTAAAAATAAAAGAGTAATATATTTTAGTTGAAAAATAAAATTGTCCATGATATTTTTAGAAGAGAAGGGCTTTTGGTAGAAAAAATAAGAAATGTAATGTATTTTAAAGCTGATGGGTTATAAACAGATAATATTTTTATTTAATAATATTTTTATAAATGAGTAAAGGAAATTAAGTAAAAGCACAAAATATGGTACTGTACCAACCATTTTGTTGTTTCGTGTTTAATAACATCGTGTACATACAGTGTTGCTAGAGAGTTGCTTTCCTGGGTAGAGGAATTTGTAAGGGGTCTGTACTATATGCCTTTTGATTTCTGGTTTGTAAATGTGTGATATGTTGTTGGCTACATTCAAGTTTCTACACACATATATAAGATTTGCAATTTTCTATTTGGTGTGGTCAATGAGGTTTTTGTATATTCCTTGCTTACCTCTACATTTCTTATTGATCTGGTGTGCCCCTATAATCTCTTTGAAATGCCAACAATGTCAGTGTCGCCGAGAATTAAATTAGCTTATTGAGCATATACACCATAAAAGTTCATAATTTTAAATTTGGATTAGGTTTTATGAAATTTAATTTGGTCCATGTTCATCCGGTGCAATACCTAAACTATATAATAGATCTGGTCCCCTATAATCTCTTTCCATATGCTCTTCAGTGTGGTGTCAGATATCTATATGCCCTGCTTCTGAGTTACTGCACATCTTTGTAAATTTTTGGTGGCCTTGGGTGTTGATTTAGTTCTTTTCATTTGATATGTTTATGCCTAAGATCTTTCTCGGGAATAGGCCCCGCCACTTGCGCGAAAATGATCGAATTCAAAAAATAACAAAGCAGCAGGTCCTTTTTGTTCGAGTATATTAACATAATTATATCCAGTTTACTTAATTTATATAATGCCGACCAAAGTCTTTGTAGCAAAATTATAGCTTTGCAGGAAATTAAGAGTTCTATGAGAAGAAAGATTTTTTCAAGACGCCCGACAATTAAATCTAAACAAGCATTCCCCATGCAAATTGCCAGATATAAGTTGTTTCCTATTTTATTAAGGATTGATATTTACCTTGTTTTTCGACAGGTACTCGCAAAAGAATTTCTAAGCATGGGTCAGATACCATTTAAAGTAAAAGGAAATGAACAGGGTATGGAGAGGTCTCAGCAATATAGGTGCACCATTTGCGAAAATTTCTTCCAACGAGGCAAATGTCAAGTTACAGGTACATTGTACATTATGTTTGATCGCTTAATTTGGCGGACTGAAAAGTAGGTATTTCTTTCCATTTTTAATTTGCCAATGTTAATCATATCCTATTTATATTGGATCATCTTTTTGTCTAAATAGGGCTCCTTTTACTTAATGCATCAGAATTATACCTATCTATGTTATTTTATCTCGTGGATGCCCATCTTGCGTACATACTCTTTTAACCAGAGTGATCTCTGAATGTATATGTGGATTATATAAAAGATTTTATAGGTATCTTACTGGAATGCCTTGACCAAGCAAATTACTTTTTTTAATTATGAAACACATTGTGTAAATGAAGCTCCGCATTGTGATTGCATCAACTTCTAAAGGAAATATAAGCTATAATATTCTTGTGTTGTTCAACACGTCCTAAAATACGAACTGGCTTTTAATACTTGCAGGAAATAGGTTGGCTTAAGGTAACCTGTACTGTGGATCGCACGGCTATTCAGACAAACATGAGTGCTTCTTGATTACCAAACTACTGTACATAATGCAATAACCAAGGCTAATGGAAAAGCTGGAGAAGATATAGAACTGGCAGGTAACTGGTAATTTATTTAAGATTTTGAAACTTCTATGACAACATTTTTCTGAGCACGAGAAGTCCTAGATCAGGTTTGAGTAGAGGTATGTTTAGTACTATATTATAGCCCAAATATATGGTTTTAGAAATAGATAATTTTAAACTGAAAACTTGATTAATTTGTTAAGGCAGGCATATGTAGTATGAAAAGCATCCTATGTTAGTTTAATGTCTACAAAATTGTTTATCGTGTTTCCTTCATGTTTAGGTGAGATTAATACGTTTCGTCCTATTTACTTGTCCCCCTTTTATTATTGAAGGAGGTCAAATAATAACTAGAGTTTAAATTATAAAGTTAAGAATCTTTACAAGGTTCCAGAGAACCACATAATAAACCAGTATTATTGAGTATGACTTGATCTAAATCCTTACTTGCTCCTTATAAAAACCTGTGATTTTTATGTTATCTCACGTACCACTTTCTCCCTGGACAGAATGGGATTGGCATTTTTGTTATACATAGAGAAAATATGTTATAGAACTGACACGAATGTACTGTGGTGATTATCACATGTCATACAGTTGTCCAATACTCTATGTTTGAGTGTTTGTTTATATTTTATGGAAGAAGAAAAAATAATGTATTACTGGAGCATGTGCGATCAGGATTCTTCAATTACACTTATATTTAATTTAAATCCTCCCACTTTACTATACTAAAAATTGGAGAACAGGACATAGAACTACAAGATGTTAACACCCTTACAAACGCTAACAAAATCCAAAACATGGAGTTATCAGTAGTGGAATTCTCTAATTGCATGTAAATTATACGTGGTAGGATTGTTATACGAGATCGCTTGCAAAGTTATTACTGTGTTATATAGATTGTACATCGGAGAACATTGGGGTACTGTGAGCCTGATTTTTCTTTTGATCTAAAGTGGTTGCATCTTGCAAAAGCAACCTTATTTACATGATATGCATATCACATACCTCGTGTAGGAATTACTACAAATACACGTGCTAATAACATCTATCGAAGTGATCTTCGGTGACAAGCTCTACACTTCTTTTGTGTTGCAAAAGAGAACTAAATTCCATAGAATAAATATGGTTGTGGTTTATTGTACTTGTGGTAGGAAGTATTGCAAATTATGTAGGAAACTTTTTAGACATTTTTTCGATGATGCTTAAGAATTTACATTATTGGATATTTTGGGATTTCTCTGACAATTGACAATTCTGATACATTATAATTGCTGCAATTACGATTATCTAATACTGATTTACGTAAATAAAATCATGATTAACATCCTATTACCACCTACTAACATTGCTCGATTTTTAATAAAATCAAGTACAGTAAAATACGTTCCAAATATATATTCTATCTTGATTCAGCAATACTACAGTCTTCTTGAAAGGAATTCTTTGTATCTAGGCATAACTCTATCACTGTCCAACCTATCATGTTTTCATACCCCAAAACCCCTATCATGTTTTCATACCCCAAAACCCCCAAGTCCGGGCAAGTAGAAACAAAACCAATTAGGATACATAGGCATAAGTTGTTACCCAGATACAAAAATCTAAATTTAAAAGTGGATCTTAATCTTATTTTTTAATTAAATTAGTGTCATTTTTGTTTAAATATTGATGTGACTCTTATTTTTTTCAGAATAACAAGCTTGCAGACTTGGAAATATACACGTCTCTCTTATAGGTCACTTTTGTTTTAGCAGAAGTCCGAAAGTGGTGAATGAAACTGCAGGCCGCAGGCCTGCGGTAGAGTATGCAAAAGTATATTCAGTTTTTGATGGTAGTATATCATAGTCGTGGCTTGGTATATGGTACGCGATATTATCTCCTTTCTTTTTCCTAATTGACCTTGCAATGTTATTATGTTTATGTAGACAAACCTTTTAGATGTATATGTCTTAACATTCAATATCAATATATAAGTAAAAGAAGTGCTATATGAATTTCTACTACTTTCATACTTGGTAAAGTTGTTGCCGACTTGCCAGACTTGCGCTCCCTTGGAGCATGAGCACGTGCACATTAGTGTTTTTACATTTCCCTTTATGTTAAATACTATTTACCCCTCACTATAGAATTTGGTTACTCTATATAATATTTTAAGCAAAATTTTGAAATAATTAAATAATTATTTGTATTTTATACAATGAAGGGCTAACAAAAGAATAATGAACTCCGTATACTAATCGCTCAATAGTTTTCGTTATAATGGGAAATTTTTGAGTAAAGATTTATGTGAGATGTGCGATTTTATTATTAACAAATAATAAAAACCTCGAATATTGGGAAAGTAGTAATAGATCTTGGAACTGTTCACTTCTCTACATTTTTTTTGAAAGACCCTTTTCTACATTTTGAGCTCTCCAAATGACGAAATGAGATAGCAGGTTGGTGATCTTTGGGGAACAAGTTCAAAGATAAGATAAACAGTATCTATTAAAATGTTGTTATATTAATTAATTGGCAAGCTCCAGTTTTCTTGAGTAGTTAGAGTGTTGATGTTTTTTTATTGATTTGCCTTGCAGAGCTTGAAATAAGTATAAAGTGGATAGTAAGAAGAAATGGATGGTTATGGACCTTGGTCAGTGTGAATCTGGCTATTCATATGGCAATCACGGGCCTTGTGCTGGTGACTTAGTGCTTCTGACTCATTCGTCCTCATCCTCGTGCATTAATTATGTGTTAACTTTTGTTTTCGACATATTGCGTTTGATCATGCTCTTTCGGTATGTTTTTAAAGAGGCCAGGAAAATTCACACATAGCTATCCAGGCAAGTTCACACATAGCTATCAACGAGTTTCACATTTGCAGAAGATATCTGCTATTTGTAATGGCGTCTTTGGACTTGGTTAATTGTGATTGGGTGTTTTGACATCAGAATAGAGGTTGAGGAGAAAACAAACAATTGTCCCTTTGAACTGGTGGTTGTTATGTTTTGTTTCATGTACTAACCCAGTTATTAGCAAGTTTAGCCGTAAGAATTTGGGGAGAGCATCTCCAGTTATTAGCAAGTTTAGCCGTAAGAATTTGGGGAGAGCATCTATAAGAACTCTGTGCACATTTTATCAATCATTGCCTAAATATCTACTCAATAGGCGTTTCTCTTTTTATTACCATTGCTCACAAAGAGTTGGTAGTAAGATAGCTTTGAATGTGTTTTTTTTCTTGGAGTAAGTTTATTGATCGTATGCATTTACAAGTGATTCATAGATCTTATTAGCCCTTGAAACATAAACAATGGAAGTAAGTATAACGAAAAGCCTGAAGAAGATTCTGTTGTTGTTGCTACAAGCGTAAAAGACCAATTTGAAGAGTGCCTTCTCCTTTGTCATTCTAGAGGTTTTCCTTTTAATGATTCTATTCAGAGCAACCGAGAGCCAAGAAAATTGTAAGAGGCTGAAGTCGTAACTTCATCCAAAGTTCTTTGGCAACAAGCTCGTGACTTGAAAAATGAACTTTTTTTGTAGAGAATTATTTTTATTAAATGTATTCAAATCTTTATTATTCTATATTCAGAAAGCAATTATAAGAACCGTTATAATGATGAGCATGAAGAAATAATATTATGACAGAAATAATATATAATACGAGATTGTACACGAGGCCCGTGCCTTGCACGGGCACTAATGCTAGTTTATATAAATAATTCAAACCAACATTTTATTTATTCAAACATCAAAGTAAAAAAAAAAAATATAAGAGATAAAAGACGTGGGTTATCTAATAAGTTTTTTGAAATAAACTCAAAAAAGTATGTAGCATAGTGGTTAAGCCCATGGATATCTTGGAAGGAGGTTGGAGGTTCGAAACTCTGTAGCAACACATCTATTAAAAAGATTTTGTATAATAATATACGAGTGTAGCAACACATCTATTAAAAATTTTTTGTATAATAATATACGAGTGACATTTTTGTTATTTTTCAAAAAAAGAGGGTAAAACGGTAATTTCGCGACCATTTAATTGGCAACTTTTGCCCTTTTGTTGGCCTATTATATATAGTAACTAGCGTAACAGCCCGTGCAAGGCACGGGCCTGCATAGAGATGTCAATAATTTTTATTATGAAAAAGTTGGTCGTGATCGATTTATTAGCTTAAGGATTGTGTAGTCTTAAGTTTGAGAGCATAAAATGAGAAGTATGGTTCATGCATAGTGAAGAGTAAAGAATTTTGTTGGCGAATAGTGTAATTACTTTGAATCACAAACGTAACTATGCCAAGGCTCTAAGACTTGTTTAAAGTGACTATTATTGATTTTGAGACCAGATTGAAATAGTGTAGAATTTGAAGCACGAGTGTACTATTGTTCTTCTTGCGATTATAAGCAGGTTTACCTGAGTTTTGTGTGTCAGAGAAAGGATAGTTTGTAGATTGGTAATTTGCGTTAGAGAGCGGTTATTATCTGTTTTTCAGGAATCGATTGGTTTTTTTTTTGCAATCTAGATTATGAATAGGTTATATGCATGCAATGTTGTTGTAATATAATCGAACATGCATGAATGAGATAGAGGATTTTAAAACGAAGCTGAAGGCCGACGCATCTTTGCACACTCTCACATCACTCAAGTTTGTGATAAACACTTTGGGAGATGAACACCTATTAAAGTTTGGAGTATTCATGTCACCTATTTGTTTTTAGTTTTTTACTTGGGAACTGATTCTACACTCCTCTCATGTGTTCGTCTTTATATTAAATTATATTAACACACTTAGTAAATGCATTAATAATGTGTTTGGAATATCGTTTTACAGTTACAAATTTTAATCCAATTTATTACTATATATTAAACCTCAACACAAGGGCAAAAGTTTCTAATTAAATGGTCGTCACAAAAATGTCACTCATATATTATTATGCAAAAATATATTAATAGTTGTTATACAAAGAAACAAACCTCCAACCCCCTTCTAAGATGTTCATGGGTTTAACCACTATTCTACATGCCTGTTTGAGTTTACTTCAAAAAATTTATTAGATAATCCACGTCTTTCCTCTCTTATCTTATATTATTTTTACTTTGATTTTTAAATAAATAAAATATTGGTTTGTATTATTTATATAAATCAGTTTTTCTTTTCATTTTTTCGTAATTTTGGTCAAAAAGTGTATTTTCCGGACACCCCAACCGGTATCACGCCAGACCCTAGAGTGCAGGAAGCCCACGCTCCCATGAATCGAACCTTGAATGCTTTGGTCAACAACCAGTGCTTTCACCAACTCATCTACAGGTCTGGAGGCTTCTTTTTGTAATTTTATATACCTATATATTACAGTTGTATGTTTTCGATTAAATATATATTAATTATGTTGTTTAAAATTCATACTTTTATATTATATATCTTTATTATACTTTATTTGAATTAAATTAATTATTCATATATAAAATATACTATTGAAATTCGACCTAATATAAGAAATATTGTATATGTTGTAGAGGATGTCGTCAAGGACCCACAAACCCTATTTAGAATTTCATTTTATTAAAATGATTATATGACATTACGAATCAATTTAATGTATTCTATAAAGTTCTATTATTATTATGAAAGATTATACTTTTTTTAACATCGTACAATAATTTTTGGAATACAATTTGAAATTCTATTTTCAAAACTTATAATTTTCAATTTTCCCAAACTTAATCGTCTACTAACAGTCTGACTGATCATTATGTAATTATATACTATGTAATATCCTATATTTTAAAAACTCACCCCGATTTTTGACACGAACGTCACTGGGGTTAAGGGGAAGGGGGTTAGAAAGGTGAAAAAAGATATAGATAAGTTAATAAAAAATGACATCTTACTTTAGAAAATGTTAACAAATGAACAATACATTCTGGAAAAGAAAATTGTTAAGAAATGGATGTGACGAACAAAGTAGGTACACAATTTTTTTGTATAATTTGAATGCTAATGTTCTTAATTTAAAAATTATAGAAATAACTAATAATGAGAGATATAATGTGTATAATACTTCTTATATTAGATCGAATTTTAATAGTATATTTTATGCATGAATAATTAATTTAATTCAAATAAAGTATAATATAAATATATAATATAAATTATGAATTATAATCAACATAATTAATATATATTAAATTGAAAACATACAACTGTAATAATATATAGTGATTGAATATATAGATATATAAAATTACGAAAAGGAAAAAAGAAAAACAAATTTATATAAATAATTCAAACCAATATTTTATTTATTCAAACATCAAAGTAAAAAAAATAATATAAGAGATAAAAGACGTGGGTTATCTAATAAGTTTTTTGAAATAAACTCAAAAAGGCATGTAGCATAGTGGTTAAGCCCATGGATATCTTGAAAGGAGGTTGGAGGTTCGATTCTTTGTAGTAACACATCTATTAAAACATTTTTGTATAATAATATACGAGTGGCATTTTTGTTATTTTTCAAAAAAAAAGGGTAAAACAGTAATTTCGCGGCCATTTAATTGGCAAATTTTGCCCTTGTGTTGCCTATAATATATAGTAATAGATAGAAGTAATAGATAGATACATATTTCAAAACAAAAATTAATTTTATATTAGAAATATTATTTTATTTAAAAACGTATTTTGTATAATATATTTTGAGAAAATTTAGAGATATTATTATAAAACCGCTGCGAAGCGCGCGGCTTAGTAAACTAGTTTAATATATAGAAGAAGATAAAAAAATCAAAACACGTGGGATAAATGCGTTTCTTTCAAAACCCAAAATGTTAAATTGCAAGCCCATTAGGCCCAACATTGATGGCCCAACTGAATGCACAAGTTTTGAAAAAATATAGTTTTTGAGTGATAAGAAGGGCTATTTTTTTTTTTGAAAAGTGATATTTGGACATTTTAACTTCAAATTAACTCCTTATATATAATAAGCGTAAGGGAGATCTTATCCAAAACTTTGGTCGGTCACTGTACTACCAAAACTATATGATCCGTTGGATTGTAAAACTATAAATATTCAAATAGATGAGGACCGTTAGATATAATATTAAAAATTGTATTTGATTAATAATAGGATAGTATTTAAATACTAAAAGGTGTATTTTGATAATTTAAACCAATTATAAATAGGTTTTCTATATTGAATAGAAATCTTTATGTAAAAAATCGTAATTATCTTTTCTCTTTAGTTTATGGATAGTTCCAGTTAGATAATAATTATTAAATCATCATTAAATTAAAGATAATTTTGTTAGCTTCGCGTGGGCTGTAAAATTGTTAAAATCTGTTGTGTAAAACTCAAGATAGAGCCCAAACAGTAAAGTGATTATTTAAATTTTAATAATTTTTTTTAATTTAAACCAATTATAAATAGGTTTTCTATATTGAATAGAAATCTTTATGTAAAAAATCGTAATTATCTTTTCTCTTTAGTTTATGGATAGTTCCGGTTAGATAATAATTATTAAACCATCATTAAATTAAAGATAATTTTGTTTGCTTCGCGTGGGCTATAAAATTGTTAAAATTTGTTGTCTAAAACTCAAGATAGAGCCCAAACACTAAAGTGATTATCTAAATTTTAATAATTTTTTTTATTATTGTAGCACCAATTTAATTTTTTCCCTAATTCTTTTAAATTTATAAATTCTATGTTTATTTCAATAAAATATTAAAATCAATTTAAGAAAAAATTAAAATCGATTTGGTCCGTGTACGACCACTATACGACCAAATTAATTATTACAGTTAGATCTTAAATACATCGATGAGAATTGTTAGATCTAATATTAAAAAGTGTATCTGATTAATAATAGAATTATATTTAAATACTAAAAAATGTATTTTGATAATTTAAAATTTTTCTATGTAAAAATTCTTAAATATCTTTTCTCTTTAATTTATGTATAGTTCGAGTTAGATAATAATTGTTAAACCAAATATCAGATAACAATTCATATCGATTACAATATTAAAAATTATCAATATAATGCTCATGTATATCATATAACAATGATACATGTGGACCCTGCGTTACAACAGACTTAGGAGAACTCATGTACATGAATAAATTTAAACATTTTTTTCTGAAGGAACATAACAATTTGATTAATTCAAATTATAATTATATTATTTTACATATAACAAACATAAAAGGATAATATCAAAAAATTATTAAAATATTGAGGGTTTCATATTCATAAACAATAATTTTGAATATAATACTTAACCATCTTTTTTTTTCGGTTTATGGGTAGGTCAACCGGTCAAGTTAGATAATAATTATTAAATCATCATTAAATTAAAGATAATTTCGTTAGTTTCACATGAGTTTTAAAATCGTCAAAATTCAATTTCTAAAACTCAGAATAGAACCCAAATAGTAAAGTGAGTATCTAAATTTTAATAAATATTTTTTTATAATTGTAGCACCAATTTATTTATTTTTTCACTAATTCTTTTAAATATAGAAATTTTATCTTTCTTTCAATAAAGTATTAAAATAAATTAAGAACAAATTCAAATCGATAAAGACTATAATAATATGAGAATAAAATTTTATATAATCATAACATAATTTTTATTCTGTTTAATAATTTTAAAGTAATAATGTATTTTAAAATTTTATATACACTATAAATAAAACCGAAACATTAAAAGTAAAAGTAGTTAGTAAGATACTTATATCAGTATGTACTTGATATTCTTATTATATTAAACTCTTTTATATAATAACATTATAGCGATTTATCCAAAATTTTGATCATGACAACCAAATTAATAAGTACTATTAGATCTTAACTAGATAAATGAAAATCGTTTGATCAAATATTAAAAAAGTGTATTTTATATATAATAGGATTATATTTAAATTCTAAAAAGTGTATTTTGATAATTTAAACCAAATATACCAAATATAAATAAGTTTTCTATATTGAATAGAATTCTCCATGTAAAAAATTTGTGACTTTCTTACATGGACGATTCCGGTTAAATAAAAAAAGTTAAACCATCTTTTAATTAAAAATAATTTAATTATCTTCACGTGCGGTGTAAAATCGTTAAAATCTGATTTTTAAAACACAAGATAAAGTCCAAATCAGTAAAGTGAGTATTTAAATTCTAATAATGATTATTATGTCATTATTATTTTAACGCCAATTTAATTACTTTTTTCTAACTATTTTAAATTTAGAAATCTATGTTCAAAAATTAAAATCAATCTAAGAAAAATTCAAATCAACAAAGAATATAATAATACGAGGATAAAATTTTATAAAATTGTGCATATTTTTTATCCTATTTTATTAAGTTATAGATCATAGCTAATCAAATATAATTTATTATTAAATAATAAATTATACGCAAATGGTGATTTTGTTTTATAAGCACTCATAGATACCTAATTTCATTGTTAGCATGACTATATTCATATTAAAAAAAACGTATTTTGAAATTGTAGACTCAGCTACAGAACAGACCTAACTTTTTTAACCTATATAAATTGTAAATTATTAAATTCGAAACTTTAAAAGTTTGTTAATCAATTAGTATAGTACTTTTCTAAAAAATCGTACTTTACAAAAAATATTATCAAATAACCTATGTCTATGTCTGAAAGAAAAAAATGAAAAAAATTCTTTTTTTTTCAAAAAAAAACCTGTAAATTTTAATATGTTGTTGGTAGATTCAAATCTTAGACCATTTTACATGATAATTTTACTGTTATATGTAATGTTTCTCAACAATTTAATTTGAAAGATCCAACGATTATGGATTGAGAGATCAAACAAAGCGACCACGCTTATAAAAAAACTTTCATTATTTAGTCTTTAATATAATAACATAGATATTTACGGGATATACTATAAAAAAAATGAATTTTATACAGAATTTTGATCGTCACGGTGTACTACTTTAAAAGAAGAACTATTACAATAAAAAATATTTTTTAATTGATAATTTATTTTCTCAAAAGTTCAAAGTTTCCGCATCATTAACATATTACAAAAAAGAGTATATTATATTTTAGCAATAAATATTTAAAAAAATAATAAAATTTTAAAAATTATAAATATTAAGAAAAATTAATGATGTTATTCTCGTAGTTTGGTCCTAAATACCGCAAAAACATTCTCAACCGTTAGATACAATACTTTTAAAAATAGATGATCAAGATTATATCATATAAAAAAATTATTATCTAAAAATGATATAAGTTAAAAGATATTATATTATGATTGGATTTTCCAAAAAGTTAAAACATAAAAATAGTTGTAATTAAATAAGGAAACCCATTTATAACCAAAATAATAAAAATAATTTAATCTTAAATAGATAGGTGAAAACCGTTAGATTTAACATTAAAACCTGTATTTGGTTAATAAATGTTATTCTAATAATCTAAATTACATATAATTTAAGTAGATTTCCTAAATCGAATAGAATTCTCAACATTAAATTTCGTCACTTTATTCTCTTTTTAGTTTTAGAATAGTTTTTAATTGAAAAAAAAAACTATTAAATCACAAATAAATTAAAGATTATTTTGTGAATTTCACGTGGACCGTAAAATTGGCTAAATCTAACTTTTATAACTCAATATAAACAAATATTAAATTGAGCGTGTAAAATGTAATAAATATCAAATTTTTAACTATAATTTTTTTTGGCTAAATCTTTTTTAACAATAATTTAATCATGTAAACTAATAACTTTTAAATATTAAAAAATTCATAAATAAATATAATTATAAATATTAAAAAAACAATCGTGTGTTGCATCGTAATAAAAATATATTTATAAACAAAATAATTATAAATAAAATTTAAGTAACTGTGCATCGCACGGGCTATAAGCTAGTTATGATTAAAAGGATCATTTGTCAGATATAGTCAAGGGGTTACCATATCTGTAAAGACGTAAATAGATTTAACATTCGACTTTTAAGGCAATAAAAAGTTCTACTTTTACAAACCTAAAATGTGATTACGCTAAAATCCTGTACTTTTTTCCTTAATTTATCAGTATATTCATGATTTCAATAACTAAAAATAAAACTCGAGAGGCAGTCTTCTGAAAACAAAAAAAAATAAAATAAAAAATTCTCGAGGCAGTATAGTATATACTATATATGAGCCAAATTTCGAAGCCCATCTTCATGCTCAGTAAACTCTCGTCTTATTTTTTTATGAATAATATAAAATTCTAACTTTCATTAAACTGAAATGTTAACCCCAACCTATGTTTAAGCATCAAATTTTGTTGCTTTTCAAGTGTTTTAACATTAAGTATTGACACAAACTTTCCAAAATTTGTAAAGATCTAGATTTTCAATAAAGTGTAATTAAAATAGAATGAAATCATTTTCGATAATAATTTTAATATATTTTAATTATTTATATATATAAAGTGTTTTGAACTTGTTAATATTAACTCCTTATATATAATAAGCGTAAGGGAGATCTTATCCAAAACTTTGGTCGGTCACTGTACTACCAAAAGTATATGATCCGTTGGATTATAAAACTATAAATATTCAAATAGATGAGGACCGTTAGATATAATATTAAAAATTGTATTTGATTAATAATAGGATAGTATTTAAATACTAAAAGGTGTATTTTGATAATTTAAACCAATTATAAATAGGTTTTCTATATTGAATAGAAATCTTTATGTAAAAAATCGTAATTATCTTTTCTCTTTAGTTTATGGATAGTTCCAGTTAGATAATAATTATTAAACCATCATTAAATTAAAGATAATTTTGTTAGCTTCGCGTGGGCTGTAAAATTGTTAAAATCCGTTGTCTAAAACTCAAGATAGAGCCCAAACAGTAAAGTGATTATCAAAATTTTAATATTTTTTTTTAATTTAAACCAATTATAAATAGGTTTTCTATATTGAATAGAAATTTTTATGTAAAAATCGTAATTATCTTTTCTCTTTAGTATGGATAGTTTCAGTTAGATAATAATTATTAAACCATCATTAAATTAAAGATAATTTTGTTAGCTTTGCGTGGGCTGTAAAATTGTTAAAATCTGTTGTCTAAAACTCAAGATAGAGCCCAAAGAGTAAAGTGATTATCTAAATTTTAATAATTTTTTTATTATTATTGTAGCACCAATTTAATTTTTTTCCTAATTCTTTTAAATTTATAAATTCTATGTTTATTTCAATAAAATATTAAAATCAATTTAAGAAAAAATTAAAATCGATCTGGTCCGTGTACGACCACTATACGACCAAATTAATTATTACAGTTAGATCTTAAATAGATTGATGAGAATTGTTAGATCTAATATTAAAAAGTGTATCTGATTAATAATAGAATTATATTTAAATACTAAAAAGTGTATTTTGATAATTTAAAATTTTTCTATTTAAAAATTCTTAAATATCTTTTCTCTTTAATTTATGTGTAGTTCGAGTTAGATAATATTTGTTAAACCAAATATCAGATAACAATTCATATCGATTACAATATTAAAAATTATCAATATAATGCTCATATATATCATATAACAATGATACATGTGGACCCTGCGTTATCAAAATATTATTAAAATATTGAGGGTTTCATATTCATAAACAATAATTTTGAATATTATATTAAACTCTTTTATATAAACTCTTTTATATAATAAGCATAAAAGAGATTTATCCAAAATTTTGATTGTGACAACCAAATTAATAAAGACTATTAGATCTTAACTAGATAAATGAATATCGTTTGATCAAATATTAAAAAAGTATATTTTATTTATAATAGGATTATATTTAAATTCTAAAAAGTGTATTTTGATAATTTAAACCAAATATACCAAATTTAAATAATTTTTTTATATTGAATAGAATTCTCCATGTAAAAAATTCATGACTTTCTTTTCTCTTCCATGGACAATTCCACTTAGATAAAAATTGTTAAACCATCTTTTAATTAAAAATAATTTAATTATCTTCACGTGGGGTCTAAAATCGTCAAAATCTGATTTTTAAAACACAAGATAAAGCCCAAATTAGTAAAGTGAGTATTTAAATTCTAATAATGATTATTATGTCATCATTATTTTAACGCCAATTTAATTACTTTTTTCTAACTATTTTAAATTTAAAAATCTATGTTCAAAAATTAAAATCAATGTAAAAAAAATTCAAATCAACAAAGAATGTAATAATACGAGGATAAAATTTTATAAAATTGTGCATATTTTTTATCCTATTTTATTAAGTTATAGATCATAACTAATCAAATATAATTTATTATTAAATAATAAATTATACGCAAATGGTGATTTTGTTTTATAAGCACTCATAGAGACATAATTTCATTGTTAGCAGGACTATATTCATATTAAAAAAACCGTATTTTGAAATTGTAGACTCAGCTACAGAACATACCTAACTTTTTTAACCTATATACATTGTAAATTATTAAATTCGAAACTTTAAAAGTTTGTTAATCAATTAGTATAGTACTTTTCTGAAAAATTGTACTTTACAAAAAATATTATCAAATAACCTATGTCTGAAAGAAATAAAATGAACAAAATTTTTTTTTTCAAAAAACAAAACCTGTAAATTTTAATATGTTGTTGGTAGATTCAAATCTTAGATCATTCTACATGATAATTTTACTGTTATATGTAACATTTCTCAACAATTTAATTTGAAAGATCCAACGATTATGGATTGAGTGATCAAACAAAGCGACCACACTTATAAGTAAGCTTTCATTATTTAGGGCCTGTTTGGTTTCTCTTACTTATACATTATAATTTAAACTACATATAAGTTAAGTATATTTCCTAAATCGAATAGAATTCTCAACATTAAATTTCGTCACTTTATTATCTTTTTAGTTTTAGAATAGTTTTTAATTGAAAAAGAACTATTAAACCACAACTAAATTAAAGATTATTTTGTGAATTTCATGTGAACCGTAAAATTGGCCAAATCTAACTTTTATAACTCAATATAAACAAATATTAAATTGAGCGTGTACAATATAATAAATATCAAATTTTTAACTATAATTTTTTTTGGCTAAATATTTTTTAACAATAATTTAATCATATAAACTAATAACTTTTAAATATTAAAATATTCATAAATAAATATAATTATAAATATTAAAAAAACAATCGTGTGTTGCATCGTAATAAAAATATAGTTATAAACAGAATAATTATAAATAAAATTTAAGTAACCGTGCATCGCACGGGATATAAGCTAGTACAATTAAAAGTGGAGAGATAAGAAAAGGTGATAAAATTAGTTTAGTCTCGTAAATGGAAAACTGTTCCTAAGTATTTTTAAGTACATACTAGGAGTACATTTTAATAGGATAATTGTAAATATATATTTGAATTCTCTAATCATAAAAATGTTCATTTTATGTTGGAAAAAAATTTGTAACTAACCTAATCCATAAAAGTGAGTCGAGACCTTTGTAAAAAAGAGAGGGGCTATTATTTGTAACTAGTTTTGTACCCGGATGTTTTATTAATTATTTATATAAATATAATTTTTTTTCACTTTTTGTTACTTTTTCATAAATTGTTGCATTAATTTAATATCAATTTTATTAATTTTTAATAATAATTGAAGTTGATAATAGACATTTATAATTATTTATATTTATTATTTCAATTTATACTGTATTCTTGAAATGAATTTTTTATATTTTTTAATTATTAAATTTATTGTACTTCAATTTATTTTATATTTTACAAATGAATTTTTTTATATTTTCTAATCATTATATTTGTTGGTGGCGTTTATTCATTTATTATTTTTATTAATTTAAATTTGGCAAGACATATTGTCATAATATTATCAAATTATTCGTTGACAACCTTTTCCTAAAATTTTAAAATTCTAAAAGAGAAAATTCTATGTTTTTTGTAAATACATAAACCTTTTATTTTAAATTTTAGGTTTTTTCTATGTTAAATCATTAAAATAACTTAACATATTCAGTACAATTATTTAGAAACACTACTTTTTAAATAAGAATATTATTGTTAATTGTTAATTTTATGATTATATTACAATTAATTGCCCAAAGTATTGTAGAGGGGGGTTGAATACGACACTCACAAATTATTCGATTTCGTTTGCGGATAATTATTTGTGTTCTTGTTCAAAATCAAATTTACCAAATCAAAATACGAGTCGGGGAATATATCGTTTTGTAAATATAAACCACGAAGGGTGCTACAATTCTAATCCGTAGGATTAGCTTCAATGAGTTCAGGTTACAGTAATCAATACAAATGATAGAATTTAAGGCACTACTAATTTCTCTGTCAAATTTCAAGCTCTTAACTTATTCTCCGTAAATGATTTTTCTATAATTGTCTGCTGAAGAAGACACTGTCTTCACTTCTCAATTGTAGGCTTAGAAAAAAGTATCGAAGGCCTAGAGAGAATCCTGACCGTCCATTTTCTCACCAACCTTCTGACAAACATAAATACAATTCACCTGCTCCAGAAATAAAAATCTATCGAAGGCAAAGTTTCCTTTTCTTTCAATAGATTTAAATAAAATCTATCGAAAATAATACTCTGTTTCTTTGAAAGCAGTTCAATAGTTTTATTAATAAAACTGTCAAACAAAAACATTTTGCCCACTTCGATGGTTTCTAACAAAGATATTGTCGAATTGGTTTTTCCTTACTTCAATAGTTTTTCTCAAACCTCCCTTTCACTTTCGATAGTTTTTTAAAAAGAAAACTATCGAATGTCTTTTCTTGCATTTTGATCCTTGAAGATTCTATCTTTTTGCAGCAAGCATATGCACTTTATTTTAACCTAAACATACCTTATGAATTTCTTTAAACTTCCAGGATGTTTCAGGTCTGACTTAAATCAATTTCTTCTGAGACGATAAACATGTTGATCTTCTTAGTTTTGCTGACACCTTGTGCAACTGGTCTGGTTCACAGATGACTAACACTTGATCAAAACCTCTATGTCTTCAATACAATCCAATTGATAAGTCCTTTGTCGTCTTGGTTGCTTCATTACAAAATCACTGAAATCCTCTGGTACTAACTCTGTATCATAAAAATGCTTCAGTAGTCTTGAAAGTCTTGATTCTTTATTTGTCACTAGGGCCTGAACATATTAATGAACTTCTTTCCGTGACATGTTTATGGACTTTAAGAATACATACCATATTTTGATTTCTTGAGTTTACCATGTCTTCTTTTCTTTTGGATTCATGTGCTTCAGTTAATATTATATTCTGTCTTGTTCTTTGGTTGAGTTGTAGTTATCTCTGTTACATATTATGTTACATTATACTTTACAATCTCCCCCTATTTGATTGTTAGAGTTCGACAAACAAATACCTAGAGGATAACTCAACTAACCAATGGAAACACGAAACTGATTAAAGTAAGACAGATTGATAATATTAAATGCATTCTGGATTAAATATTTACATTTCCAGATTTCTAATTTACAAAGAACAGTAAAAAGTTTAACAATGAAGTTACTCCTCTAACCTGAGAAAATTGTTCTTTGCTTCATCTTCAGTCCATTATGATCTCACCTTCTTCAGCTACTTGATCAGAATTTGCTGCTTGATAATCAATCACGGATGGATAGTGCAGTGGTTCTCCAGGTTTTAGGATTGCTCCCATGACGTGTCTTCCAATATACTCAACCTGTTGACCCACTCCAGCCCACACCCATGCAATGCTGACATCTTTCTGATTATGCTTTGGCATGTTGGGTAGTCTGGGATGCACTTCCAATCCTCTTTCCACTCTCTTCCTATAATAAGACATATTCTCCATGAGATAGCTCTTTAGAGTGTCTACAACTTTAGTCTTCTCAGTAGTGGTGAATCTAGTGGATCTCAAGTACTTCTCAACTGATATCAGATAGTTATTTGGATAATCCTTCGGTTTGTCCTCAGCCAGATAACAGATTCTGAACAAGTCATTTTTCATGAATCTTACCATTGGAGGATCTTCAGTTACCTCTGGAATGACTTTCATTAAGATCTCCTTAACATGCTCACGAAGCATTTCATTTAGCTTTGTGCTTCTCTGTATCTTAATGAGTATCACCTACAATTATGTGTATGTTCTCTGTTCGAAAAACTTTGTGGAGATCACAAATGTACCTTTATCAATGAAACTGATTATTATGTTCCAGCCACCATTTGCTTTTACTTCAGCCTTCAGGTAGATAACAGATTGTCTCAATGCAGTGAAATAAGTCTAAGTGTCCTGATTTGCACTTCTGATGTCCTGAATGATCACTTCCACATCAGCATTGTCGTTGACTTCTAATCCGTCTTCAACTCCGCAAAATGTTTTGTAAGCCATATCCCAGTCCTTTCCTTGATTTTGTGCCAAATCTATCAACTTCTTCTTCCTCATCTCATTATACATCTTGAACCTTTTCAGCTTTTCACTTCTTTGAATTGCTTGGTGTTTTTCCTTCTCAGCTTGCCTTGTTTCTCTTTCCGCATTTTCAACTCCTAATCTTTCCAAGGCAGCTTCTTGTTCAATTGTCAGAGGGTTTGCTTCTTCCATACTATCATCAAAGATTGGATGTTCAATCGGCTCCGGATAATATAGTTCATGCTCTTCTTGTAATGGCTAATGCATGAATTCAAACACCTCTCCAATTTCTTCTTCTTCTTCTACAAGTTCCTCAATCCAATATTGTCTCACTGGAATAGGTGTTTCCGTTACTGCTCTCATCTCCCCCTTAGTTGAGTAATCCTTCGTGAAGTTGTCCTCAACATAGTGGGTTGACGGGCCAGCTTGTTGATTTTTGATCATATTCCAGATCGACTCCAGACCGTCACCTTGATTCTCCATAAATAAAGTAATGTCTTTGGTCATCTCTTCCATTGAAGCAAGCTTTTTGTCCATGTCATTTAGTCTTGAGTTGGTAGTATGCTCGATTCTGTCCAATCTCTTATTGAAGCGAGACTCCACTCTTGACAAAGTATTCATTGCATCTTTGACCTTAGCTTGACCATCCCGGATCACCAGAATGTCCTCAGTTAGAGCTTCCTGACGTCTGTAAAACATGCACTTCATTTACGAATCCATCTCTTAGGTCTTTGACGTCTGTCCTTAATTCGATGAGTTCTTCCATTGTATCCTTCTTCAGTGAGTCCACAACCTCCTTTGTACCCGTTATAGTGCCAGATGCACTGCTTAAGGCTCTGTAGGTTCTTCTGGAATCAGCTGCAACCAAGTCAATCTTATGTTGAATTGAAGATAAAAAGTATCGACTTGACCGGAGGAGATCCCTTGGGCAAAAGAAGGTCTGAGAGGGACTTTGAATAAAGGGTTTCCCTCTCTGTCATGAACTATCATCTCCTTAAGAGTGGATTGAACTTGTATTTCTCGTTCTGTTGGCGGTAGCAGATCATGAATGTTAACCAGGGTTTGGGTGTCACTACTCACTTTTGGCTCTGGGTATTCACTCAACGTTTCTGTTGGTGTTTCACTCATTTTTCCTTTCCCAATCAGACCAGGTGTTAGTGTTTTTGTTTCACTCATTCCCTTCGTAATTTGTGTACCTGCAACAGAAATCACCGTAGCCGCCCTTAAGGAGGTCACCAGTGGTGCAATGGGGCTTCGCAAGTCCCCGTCCTTGGTTAAACCAAGTTGCTGATTATCTTGCGATGATTTATCCCTAACAGGATCCAGAGTTTGAATCTCTGGGGGGGGGGGGGGGGTTAGAATCAGGCTCTTTTGTCAGCAGAGATCCTGAAACTCCCTCAATTATATGTGAAGACATTACCTCAGGTAACTCCTCAAATGAAATTGATTCATTGTTACCGAGTTGCCGATCTGCAGCTACGTCAGACCCTGTACCCACAGGATCCAGATATGTTCCATTTGGGGAGTTAGATAATGACCCTTTAGATTTTGTATTTGGGTCAGAGCCTTCTCTCAACGTCTGTGAAGACTCTTGGTTCAATAAAGAACCTTCAACCAATGGTCCTGACCGTAAAATGGTCGGAGAACTAGTTGCTTCCGTCAATTTTCCTTTTTCTGTTTGAGGAAGGGGTTCAGATATTGCTTTTGTTATTGCTGCCCAATCAGCTTCAGAAAAATCTATAAGAGGCTCGGTGAAAGAAGGTAATAAAGGTTCTACATTTGCCTTGGTTTTAAGTCTTCTTCTTTTAGTAGAAGACATAACTATCGTCGAAGGGTGTATCTCCTTATTTGGTGCTGCTTTGGCACTGACTCCCTCTACACTCTCAGTTATTTGAGTGGGTGGTATAGTAGGGGTAGGAGGTTCTGTTGTTGTTTCATTAGTTTCTTTCAAAGGCTCTATGACCGTGGTTAGAGGCTGTTGGTTTTCAACCTCTTGGTCAGGAATGGCCACTGAGGGCTCTGGATCTATGTCCATTGGTGTAGGTGGTTGGGGAACTACAAGTTTAGGATTTATACCTTGGTTTACCTGTTCCCCTGGGGGTAGAAGTGGTAGGGGTACCGTTTGAAGATAATCTGTGAGAACAGTAGGCACCCCTGGAAGATGATTCTTTTTTATTAGAGCTGTTATGGCATTGTTCTTCATCTTCATGCACTCTACCTTCTCATCATCTGTAAAAATTTCTCGTTCTTCACCTGTTAACACATCATCCAAAATTAACTGTAGAAACCTTGGATAGAAGCAAATCATATCAAATTGCCCTGTTCTTTCTTCCAGAGGTCCCATGCACTGGATTATCTGATCAATCACAAGTCTACCAATATTAATATGCCTATTGTTAGCAATGGCAAACCCTAATTTCTGAAGAAATAAAGGAATACCATGCATATTTGTAGTCTTAGCAGTAAACACATGGATAAGTGTGTGAAAGAAGAAATTCTAGTGCTTAGTCAAATGATGATTCAGAAACTCTCCCACAAAGAAGTTGGGTTGTTGACTTCTTATGAGAGTGAAGAAAACATGTATTTCCTTAGTTGTGGGATCAGGAACAAGATTTTCCGATGGAAAATGAAGAATTCTGTTCACATCTTGTTCCGTTACCCTTATTGTTCTGCCCCCTGGCACAACAAAACTAAAGGCTAACACATTATCTTCTGATGTGCCAGTGGCAGTGGTGTACAGTACGGTTAGTTGATCAACACACAGAACCACGGGAGTACTTAAAGCATAGGCCACTAGTGAATATGAATTCAAAAATTGTGCCCATGCACGAAACTGTAAGTTCGTGATGGATTGCACGTTTTGAAATGAGACGTGATTCGTTTTGGTGATAACAAAATCTCCGGCCATTGAATTTTCACAAATTCCAGAAAATTAAAATTAAAACCAAAATTAAACCCAATTAACTTATTACTTAAAAATATCCCTTTTTACCAAATTAAAAACCGAAACAAAAACAATCTCAATTCAAGAACCCTAACTTTGTAATTTGACAACTTGAAATTAAATCAAACCCAAGAAATTAACTAGATAACAATTAATCCTCAAGTATTAAGAACAATAATCAAATCTTTAAGGTTCGAACAGAGACACTCGGTCGTTTTCCTTGAAACCCCGAATGAAAACACAGTACAAACACAAACACACAACATTTACACAGTAAAACAAGGTTTAACTGTGGTAAATAATGATGCTCTAAGATAATTCAAGGTTAAAATTTGAAAAACTATCGAGAGTTCTTGATGGTTTTATATCTCTATTTAAGTATATATTTTTAGGAAACTTAGATCTGAGAATAAGAAAAAAAACATCTAAGTGCCAAATATATACTAACTAAACTGTCAGGGGCATTTAAGTAATTCCATGATCGATAGATTTAAAAGTATTGTCGATAGTTTTTATTGAGGGGCATAAAAGTCAAATCACACTTCGATAGTTTTTGAAAAACTATCGAAGTGGATTAGATCAGAATTTAAACCGACTTCTATCTAAAAACTATCGAAGGTTTAAAATTTAGAAATTAAAAACCATCGAACATTTGTTATGTCTGAAAAACTATCGAGATTTTCGAATATTAAAGATTTGAATTTATTCGATAGATTTCATTTTTCTTTCAAAATATATCGAAAAACTCCTTCGATAGTTTTCATTTTCCTCTTCCAAAAACCTGTCAAAATGATTTTTAGTCACTTCGATAGTTTTTGTCAAAGTACTAGAAAAACCATCGAAACTTCTATTTCGATAGATTTTGCTCCTTATTCTGTTTCAAACCTGTTGCCAGTTTCAAAACACAATCTTTGATTTCACTCTTCTGTGAATTCCTACAGATCAAACCTTTTAATAAAATTCACAATTAACAAAAATTTCACAATTTTCTTTGAATAAAATTGACTAAATATCATTAACTGATATAAACCAATTAAAATCCAATAAATTATGCTGCATTATTTTAGAATGTTCAAAACAAAATAAAATAATTCGAAATATATAAATGCATAATATTTAGAACAAATATTAGAACTTAAATAATTTTATAATTATTAGCTAATTAAATGCCAGAAGATATATCATTCATAAATATGACATAAAATTAGTAAGATAATTCTAACTTACGAGAATTACTCCAGAAAATAAATACACAAGTCCTAAGGATATAGAAATTCTTAAACTCATGGATTTATTAGGATTTTCTTGCAGTTACTGACTTCTAATTAAAATCAATTAGAAAGATTTAACATCCCAAGTTCACCAACCAGCTTCGAAAAAGTGGATTCATCAAGCGGTTTAGTAAAGATGTCTGAAATTTATTCCTCTGTGGGTACAAAATGTAACTCCACAGTTCCATTCATGACATGCTCTCGGATAAAATGATACCTGATATCGATGTGCTTATTCCTCGAGTGCTGAATTGGGTTGTTGGAGATTGCTATGGCACTTGTGTTTTCGCAGAATATTGGAATCTTGTTCAAAAAAAGCCTATAGTCACGGAGTTGGTTTCTCATCCACAAGATTTGAGCACAACAACTACCATCAACTATGTATTCAGCTTCAGCTGTTGACGTGGATACTGAGTGCTGCTTCTTGCTATACCAGGAAACTAACCTTCTTCCAAGAAACTGACAGCTTCCTGAAGTACTCTTCCGATCAATCTTACAACCTGCAAAATCTGAATCTGTATAGCCAATAAGATCAAATCCTGTATCTTTAGGGTACCAAATTCCAAGATTTGGGGTTCCATTAAGATATCTAAATATACGTTTCACAACTATAAGATGAGATTCTTTTGGATCATACTGAAACCTAGCACACAAGCATGTTTCAAACATTATGTCTGGTCTACTTGCAGTGAGATATAGTAAGGAGCCTATCATACCTCTGTAGCTTGTGATGTCAACCTTCTTACCAGTTTCATCCTTATCAAGCTTAGTGGCAGTTGGCATTGGAGTCTTTGTTGTAGATGAATCTTCCATTTGATACTTCTTTAGAAGATCCTTGATGTACTTGGACTGGAAAATGAATATTCCATCTTGCCTTTGATACACTTGGAGTCCAAAAAAGAATGACAATTCACCCATCATGCTCATTTCATATCGACTCTGCATTAACTTAAAAAATCTCTTGCATGGATCATCATTAGTATAACCAAATATTATGTCATCTACATATACTTGCACTAATATCAAATCATTTTTGTGCATCTTATAAAAGAGAGTTTAATCTATGACACCTCTAGTAAAGTTATTTTCAAGTAAAAATTCTGATAGAGTGTCATACCATGTCCTTGGAGCTTGCTTGAGTCCATAGAGAGCCTTGAACATAAAATATAGAAAGTCCACCAGATTTGAATCCTCAAAGCCTGGAGGTTGTTCCACATAAACTTCTTCCTCTAGCTCCCCATTCAGAAATGCACTATTCACATCCATTTGATATACCTTGTAATTGGAATGTGATGCGAATGCCAGAAACATCCTGATAGCCTCAAGTCTTGCTACTGGTGCATAGGTTTCATCATAATATATACCCTCTTCTTGAGAGTAACCTTTAGCAACCAGTCTGGCCTTGTTTCTCATTACAATGCCATCTTCATCCAATTTATTTCTGAATACCCATTTTGTTCCTATAACAGATTTTCCTTTAGGTCTGGTTACCAGCTTCCAAACTTTTTGCCTTTCAAACTGATTGAGTTCATCTTGCATTGCAATCACCCAATCTGGATCTTCCAGGGCATCTTCAACTTTCTTAGGTTCTGTTTCTGATAGAAACCCAGAATAGTGACATTCATTTTGTGATGTCCTTCTAGTTCTCACTCCTGAGTCTGGATCACCAATGATCAAGTGAAAGGGATGTGCTCGACTCCATACCTTTTGTCTTGGCAGATATGATCTTGATGATTCTTCTTATTCATAATTTTGTTGAGTGTGACTAGTTGATCCTTCTCCTGCTCCCCCTGAGTTGTTGTCAGTCTGATCTGTAGTCCCTGTTGTTTTACTAGTGGATCCAGTGGTAGTTTGAGGACCTTCACCACTGTCACCACGTGGTCCAGAATCATTATCATTGTCATTATTATTATTTCCAAAAACAACTACAGGTTCTTCTTCATTATCAGAGAGATCTCCTGATAGATTTCCAAATACCAAGGATTCAGATTTCTCTCCTGTTTGCAGGCTTGGTCTTTTCGTGTCATCAAATGTTACATTAAGGCTTTCCAACACCTTCTTATCTTCAATCACATAAACCATGTAAGCTTTAGATTCCGGAGAATAGCCCAGAAAAATGCCTTCATCTGCTTTGGCATCAAACTTGCCTAGATGTTTTCCATCTTTCAATACAAAGCACTTTGCACCAAACACATGAAAGTACTTCAGTGATGGTTTCTTGTTGGCCATTAACTCATACAGAGTCTTTTCATGATCTTTATTAATCAGGGTTCGATTATGAGTGTAGCAAGCTGTATTTACTGCTTCAGCCCAAAAGTAAGTGGGAAGTTTTGATTCACTTAGCATAGTCCTTGCTGCTTCAACCAAGGTACAATTCTTTCTTTCCACTACTCTATTTTGTTGAGGAGCTCTTGGTGCTGAATACTGTCTGGATATTCCTTTCTTTGTGCAGAAATCATTTAGAGCTGCATTCTTGAATTCAGTTCCATTGTCTGATCTGATTGTACGTACAGGTAGGTTAGCTTCTACTTCTATCTTCTTTATGTGATCAATGATTAGTTGTGTTGCTTCATCCTTTGTCTGTAAAAATAACACCCACGTGTACTTGGAGTAGTCGTCAATCATCACCAATGCATATCTTTTCCTTGAGATTGACATGACATTTACTGGACCAAATAAATCCATATGGATCAGCTGAAGAGGTTCAGAAATGCTTGTCAGTCTTTTGATTCTGTGTTATACTTTCTTAGACTTCCCATTTTCACATGCTTCACATAGTCCCTCCTGATGAAATTCCATCAGGGGTAACCCTTTCACTAACTCTCTCTTTACCAAAGAGTTCATAGTTTTGAAGTTCAAGTGTGAGAGCTTCTTATGCCATAACCAACTTTGTTTTGATGAAGCCTTGTTGTAGAAACATTTAACTTCTCTATCACTGGTAGAACTTAAGTCAGCTATAAACAAATTTCCTTTTCTTACTCCCAGTAGAGCAAGCTTCTCATCTTTCCTGTTTGAGATCAAGCATTTATCTTTTCTGAAATCCACATTGTATCCTTTGTCACAAAACTGACTGATACTTAGTAGATTATGCGTTAATCCTTCAACAAGAGAGATATTTTCAATGATGACATTCCAAATTTCCAGATTACCATATCCCGTAGTGAATCCCTTGTTGTCATCTCCAAAGGTTACTATCGGGCATGTCTTCTTAACCACATCTGAATCACACACGTCCAGAATCCACACGACCTTTGCATTATTAACCTTACCCTGCAATCACAGATTGATTAAGCGGACTTTGGTACCCAAACTTGTTTGGGTTTTGAAGGTTTAGAAACTTTAACAGGAGTAACATTTGATTCAATCTTAACCTGTTTAACTTTCATGTTGACTGTGGCTTTCTTAGTTTCATTGCTAGTGCTACCAGATGCATTCATTATCTTAAAATAAGCATCCATGATATTGTATGCACAAAGTAAGAAATCTTTCTTACCACAGGGTTCATGAAGATTAGGCATGTCAGACATGTTATGCCTTTCAGAAGTAACAACATTTTCTAATTTAACCTTTTTACATGCATGTGTAAGGTGACCAGCAGAATTACAATTAGTGCACAACTTCCTAGATGGAATGGGAGAGGATGAAACAATATTATGATTAATAACACATGCTTTCCCATTCCTGTTCTTTTTAGCTTTTCCTACTTTATTGCCTATATCAGTTATAGGTAATTCAGTTTTTACTGACTTCCTAGGCAACTCAGTTGATTCCTCTACTTCCTTCTTTAAATCCTCCTCAAGCAATTCTTGTCTTATGATCAAGTCTCCTTCATTGATAGGTTCTGAAACAGGCTTCATGAAAACTGGACAACCAACATTCTTAAGAACGTGTGGAGTATTCTCCTTACAGCTGGAGGTGTCACAGGAAACTCCACTTATTTCTTTCCAGCTTTCTTGCTGTAGTCACTATAGCAGTTTTATTCCCTAAGGTCTGATTATCAATTATTTCCTTAGCAATTAGGGCGGAGTTCTTATATGCATTCAGTTTTAACTCTAAGTCTGAAATCTGCTTCCTAAGGATTGTCTCTATCTCTTCATTACATTTGACCTTGTTCTCTAAGTACTCGTTCCTCTGTTTAAGATCTTCTATAGTGACAACTACAAGCTCCAGTTCTTCATTTTTTGATTCCAGTTTTTTAATCTTAAGAACTAGTTTAGCATTTTCAATTTCAGATGCTAGCATGCTTGTATGTACATTAAACAATTCTACACTTAGATCTTGCACAGTTTTCTTGTACTCAGAAATTTGACATGTCAATTGTAGTTAGGATAGGTACCTAAGATGATTGAGGTGATTCCTCTGAAGAGTTGGCCATTAGGGCAAGATTTACATATTCTTCCTCTTCATCTGAATCAGTATAATCCCAGCCTTTACCCTCTGCAATATAAGCTCTTCCTTTCTGTTTTCCAGATATTGCTTCCAGTTGCTGTTTCAGCTTTGCATTTTCTCTTTTCAAATCCTCATAAGAATCCTTCTTCTCACAGACACATTTCTTGTATCTTGCTTGACGAGGCTTCCGACATTTAGTGGCAAAATGCGCTAACTCATTGCAGTTGTAGCATCTTGATTTGCTCATGTCAATCATGTCTGTCTTGTAGCCTCCCTTTGAGCCAGATCCTGAAGAATACTTGTTCTTCTGAAATCTATTTGTTGAACCCTTGAACTTATACTTAGGGTTTCTCTTGAAACGAATATGACTAAACTTTGCAGCTAAGTACGCCATGGTTTTGTCTTTCATTTGCTCAAGTTCTTCTAAAGTGTAGTATTCACTTTCATCAGCACCTAGATTTGCAGAATCCAACTCAGCCTCTATTATCTCTTCCTTTCCAGCTCTAGGGGTTTGAACCTGAATATTTGAAGTTGTTGGTTCATCCATTACAAGTGCAGCCGATCTTGCGAGTGTAGTATTTTTGTTGTCCACTGTCCCTGGTCCATATATTATTACTATTTGTTCTTGTTCCATCTCATAAGTCTTAAGCTTGCCATAGATCATCTCTAATGACATCTTAGTAAAATCTATTCTTTCCCTTATGGATGAAGACTTGTGTTCTACATGGTGGGACAGTGTCATCATGAACTTCTTGTTTGTCTCTCTCAGAGGATCGGTTTTCCCTTTCATTGATAATTCATTTAATAGCTTAGTATATTTCTCAAAGACCTGAGTTATACTTTCACCGGGATGTGACCTAAATGATTCATATTGAGATGTCAGGATATCCAGTCTATTTTCCTGCACGTCTTCAGTACCTTCCATTATTAAATTTATGGTATCCCACATATGTTTCCCGCTTGTACAGCTCATGATCTGATAACTCATTTCTTTATCTTCGGAGTTTGTTAATATCAACATTAGACCTGTATCCAATCTAACCAGTTCCTTGTTTGTATCTGTGTACTTAGACAATTCCTTTGGGGTTGAACCTTGGGGAACTCTAGTACCATCAGGATTTGTCGATTCGCTCACTGGATTCATTGGTACAAATGGCCCGTTCTCTAAAATGCCAAGATACAAAAGATTTGAAGTTTTGATAAATAATAGCATTTTCATCTTCCACAGACCGAAATCAACTCTCGTAAATGGGGGAACTTTGATACCAGCAGTTGTCTTTGGAGCACTAATGGTTTCTGAAAATTTCAAATTATTTAAAATTCAAATAAAATGAATATTTTGAAAATTAAAAAATTTGCTTCAAATTTTCAAGACTTGTTTGTTTTTGGTCTAAATCACCGGATCTGATTTGTACGTCAATCAACCAGCTCTGATACCAATTGTTAGGTCCAAAGTATCGTAGAAGGGGGGGGGGGGGGGGGGTTGAATAAGATACTAAAAAATTATTCGATTTCGTTTGCGGATAATTATTTGTGTTCTTGTTCGAAATCAAATTTACCAAATCAAAATACGAGTCGGGGAATATATCGTTTTATGAATATAAACCACGAAGGGTGCTACAATTCTGATCCGTAGGATTATCTTCAATGAGTTCAGGTTACAGTAATCAATACAAATGATAGAATTTAAGGCACTATTAATTTCTCTGTCAAATTTCAAGCTCTTAACTTCTTCTCCGTAAATGATTTTTCTGTAACTGTCTGCTGAAGAAGACACTGTCTTCACTTCTCAATTGCAGGCTTAGGAAAAAGTATCGAAGGCCTAGAGAGAATCATGGCCGTCCATTTCCTCACCAACCTTCTGACTAACATAAATACAATTCACCTGCTCCAGAAATAAAAATCTATCAAAGGCAAAGTTTCATTTTCTTTCAATATATTTAAAAAAAATCTATCGAAAATAATACTTTGTTTCTTTGAAAGTAGTTTGATAGTTTTATTAATAAAAATGTCAAACAAAAACATTTTTCCCACTTCGATGGTTTCTAACAAAGATATTGTCGAATTGGTTTTTCCTTCATTCAATAGTTTTTTTTATCAAACCTCCCTTTCACTTTCGATAATTGTTCAAAAAGAAAACTATCGAATGCCTTTTCTTGCATTTTGATCCTTGAAGATTCTATCTTTTTGTAGCAAGCATATTGCACTTTATTTTAACCTAAACATACCTTATGAATTTCTTTTAACTTCCAGGATGTTTCAGGTCTAACTTAAATCAATTTCTTCTGAGACGATAAACATGTTGATCTTCTTAGTTTTGCTGACACCTTGTGCAACTGGTCTGGTTCACAGATGACTAACACTTGATCAAAACCTATATGTCTTCAATACAATCCAATTGATAAGTCCTTTGTCGTCTTGGTTGCTTCATTACAAAATCACTGAAATCCCATGGTACTAACTCTGTATCATAAAAATGCTTCAGTAGTCTTGAAAGTCTTGATTCTTTATTTGTCACTGAGGCCTGAACATATTAATGAACTTCTTTCCGTGACCTGTTTACGGACTTTAAGAATACATACCATATTTTGATTTCTTGAGTTTACCATGTCTTTTTTTTTTTTTTGGATTCCTTTGCTTCAGTTAATATTATAGTCTGTCTTGTTCCTTGGTTGAGTTGTAGTTATCTCTGTTAATTTTATATGATTTATGAGTTTGGCAAAAATGTTTTCTGAAAATTGAATATTGAAATTTAAATACAAGGACTTGTTCAACGACGGGTCAGTTTAGTATGGCCATTAAATTAACTCTTCTATACTATCTATCTATCTATACTATATTATTAAAGACGAAACATTAAAAGTTTTGGTCGGTCGGTCAGTCGGTTAGTCGGTCGGTCAGTATTTGGGCCGATTTACGGGCCTATCTATAACCAATTTATTTATAACCAATTACTTTTTTGCTAAAATACATTACATATTTTATTTTATTTTAACTAAAACAACTCATCTCCTAAAAATAACACGGACAATATATAAATAAAATGGTAATATTATTATAAATTTAAAACCATTTAGAATTTCACATAAAACACATTACATGTTACATATTTTTTAACTTAAAACACCCATATTCTAAAAATAACACGGGCAACATATATAGAAATGGTAATATTATTTTATATAATTATTAATAAATTACCGGTTACTCTTTTCGGTTAAAACATCTTACATGTTTTATATATATTTTTTTATTTTCTAACTAAAACAACTCATCTTCAAAAAATAACACGGGAAACATATATATAAAATGGTAATATTATTATATATTTAAAACCAATTAACTTTTTCACCTAAAACACATTACCTGTTTTATATTTTTAACTAAAACAACTCATCTTCCGAAAATAACACAAGCAACATATATAAAAAATGGTAATGTATTTTATATAATTATTAATAAATAACCAGTTACTCTTTTCGGTTAAAACATATTGCATGTTTTAAAATTTTTATTTATATTTTCTAACTTAAACAACTCATCTTCTTAAAATAACACGGACAACATATATATATAAAATGATAATATTATTATATATTTAAAACCAATTATATTTTTTCACCTAAAACACATTATCTATTTTATATTTTCTAACTAAAACAACTCATCTTTTAAAAATAAAACGGGAAACATATAAAGAAAATGGTAATATTATTTTATATAATTATTAATAAATAACAAGTTTCCCTTTTTGTTTAAAACATATTACATGTTTTATATTTTTTTATCTTAATTCTCTAATATTCTAAAAATGACATGTGCAACATATATATAAAAATGTAATTTAATTTTATATAATTATAAATAAATAACTAATTGCCTTTTTAAGCAAATTACAATTTTTATATTTTTTAACTAAAAAACTCATCTTCTAACTAAACATATCACGATTAACATATACATGTTAGTAGTATTATTATATTAAACTGATAAAATCCATGTTTATTATAATTTTTTAAAACTTTGAAAATAAATACAAACTTTTACATCTATTATTTCAAAACATTTTCTATTTTAATATCTAAAATACTATTAAAGGTCACGTCAACAATATATTAAATTAAAATATTTATATTATTAGATATATAAATTCAATTAATTATATATATGTAGATATCTTATTTAACTAGACTCCAAATATAACTCGAAGTAGGAATCCTGATCAGCTTCCAGTCCTGATGATCAATCTTGATCCCAGTCCTGATATTCATTCTGATCCTGACGACCATGCAATCCTGATGACGTCAGCAATCCTGATCAGTTGAAGTCTAGATCCTGACGATCATTGAATCCTAATCTAACAATCTCCCCCAATCTCATACTTTGTGAAATAAAGTATAGATTCCTAAGATTCAATGATGTCAAAAACATATTTACAAAATGTACAAGTATCTTCAGTAGCAACTTATCTGTTTAAATTCTCTGATATAACAGATTCATCTTCAAGAAGTTGGATAACAAATTTTCTTCTTTTTCTTCAAGAATTTGAATCAGTCTTTCCTTAAGATTTCTGAGATCTTCATCTTCCTCATTAATCTGGTAAATAGCTGCTCTGAGATTCTGAATGGAGCTTCTCTGTAGACTGTGCTCTTCAAGAAAAATATAAGCAATTTCCTTCCCATCAGGATTGAGAGTAAGTTGAGTCATGCCAAAAGTTACTTCTTTAACAGCAGTACCCCTTTGCATTTCCACATCTTGACCTCTTTGATTTAAGTACATGGGAGTATAATTACCATTGAAATTTCTATTTCCATCCAGTCTTCTTCTTATTGTGGACAAGATCATGTCACTCCATTCTTTGCACACTTTATTCTTCCATCTTAACAGATAATGAACATATTTCAGTTCCTGTGTAGTTTTCATCAGCAGATCTTGAATGCACAGAATCTTCACACTACCATCTTTCATGAAGTACAAAAGCTTTTCTTTCTTATCAATACCATCATGACAATCTATAACTATATCAACAGCTAATAAATTGTTCAGGTCTTCAGAAGTTAAAGTACCTCCAATTTCAGTCAAGGAGTAAGGATCAACATATGACATATTCAGATAATCAGCATCCCTGTGTCCAATACCTCCTCTTGAATTACTTGTCAATTGCTTCATATTTGAAAACATTCGTAGCCAGAGTGCTTTTGATCTAACCAAATCAGATAAATCAACAACACTTGAAGCGCTTGTTATAATTCCTCCATTCTGAAAATTGATAGGTGTGTTACACCTCAGTGTACTTATGTGTTTCCACTTCTTATCTTTCTCTTTTTCAAAAGCATAGCTTCTTTCTAGTAAAGATTCTTGTCTGCTTGGATTTCTCCATAATCTTCTGTTTGATAGTTTAAGCCTTTGTACATAGAGATTGAAATCTCTATTTGTTCTTCTTGTGATTTCTCTTCTTCTGGCTTCTTCTTCTTCATCCACTTCCTTGTTGTGAGAATCAACCACAGTAGATAAGATTAACAACTCAATCTCTTGCAAAATTTCAGATTCATCATGATCTTGAACATTGTCAGAAACAATATTAGGATTAGAATCTTCAATTTGATTTGTATTGCAGAGAATTAATTGTCTTGGCTTTCTTCTCAATTCAGGTTCTTCTTCAACATTTCCATCATCACCAAAAGTAGATCTGTCATGAACTACTAGAGTTTGAGTAGGTTCAGGAATTTCTTCTATTAATAAACCTCTAGACCTTGTCTGTCTAGGCATTGTTTGAGTTGAAGAACCTCTTCTAGCACCTCTACTACCTCTGCCTCCTCTTCCTCTAGCAGGAACAGGGTTATTAAAGCTTTCCATCATTTCTCTCTGTTGTCTTAAGAATTCTTCATGTGAGAGATCAGGATATTCTTCACTTGCTGTAGAGAGTGTTTTTCTTGCAAATAATTGTTGAACTCTTTTATCAGTGTGATATAGAGTAACAATTCTGCCATCTTTTGTAGAGAACTTCTGGAATAGATTTGATGCATCTTCAGGATTATCAATAATCACTTCTTCATCACCTTCAGGAATTGTAGCAAGAGTCTGTTCATGACCAGACATCAGGATTTGATCACCTGTTAGGATTTGTTCTTCCGTAAGGATCTGAGATTGCACCAATGTTCTTACTGTCCTTACTCCAGAATCAGAAACATGAGTTGACTGCGTTGTTTGACTTTGAGAAGTTTGAATTGACTTCATAACTGCAGCATCAGAGGTTTCTCCTTGTAGAATTTTGTCACCACCATCATTTCCAGTATGATCATCATCATCATTATTTCTCAATACTAGATCAGGTGTACATTTTGTCTGACTTACCTTCTCCCCCTTCTTGACATCAGCATTTGACAATATATTCAAAATTAAGGCAAGAGAGGCTTGAATGTCAGTTACCTTTGTATCAAGAGAATCAATCCTACTGTTGATGGAGGTTTGTTCAGAAACAATAGATTTCACTTGGGATTCCACTATCCTTAGTTGAAGAGCAGTGGGCACCTTTGTAAAACTCATAGAAATATCTTCCCTCACCAACTCAGTTGCAGCTTTGACAGAATCAATCTCATGTTTCAGGCTTTTTGATAAAAGAGTTGTAGCCTTCAGATGATTCTTCAAGTTTGGATTCTCTATCATCTTCACTGCATCATAAGCATGATCCAAGGCATATGGATAGCTGACAGATTCATCAGACCTATACCATTCATTTTCCCATTGATGCCTCTTCATTTGCTCAGCAGGATCAATTTCAGAAGGAATAGAAAAGTCTTGTCTGAAGTCTTTTCCAGTAGAAGCCTTGCCAATCATGAATGTGCTTGACGAACCATAATTAGTTCCAAGACTAGATTTTAGAACTCTGGCAAGCTGTTCCTTCTCATCATTATTTTCATCATCACTATCATCAGAATCATCATCATCATCATGAGTAACATCAGGATCAGGAATAGCAATACCTTTCATTTTATCCTGTGAATCTGTGATAGGATGGTCCATTGGTCGTGATCTTAGTGGTTGTATCAAAATTGGTTCAACATCAGGAGCACCACTAGTATCGGGAGTAACATTGTCAGGATTTGATAAGCTTGCATCAGTATTTGTTACCAATGGTTCTTGTGTAGCATGAAGTTCTGAAGCTGCTTCAACACTTTGAGTTGGAGGTTCTTGTGTGCTTCCCTCATTGACAGTGTCCTCGACCAATCTTTGAACATCATCTGCACCAGAAATCCCTTGAGCATTGTCAGGAAATTTCTCAGAAACTGTAGCTTGGCCTGCATCTTCACTTTGAGAAGATGGTTCTTGTGTGACCATTCTAATTTCTAAGCCTTCACCCAAACTTTGATTGAGTGGTTCTTGTGTGGCTGGATCATCAGTAAGAGCTGCTGAACCACTTTGAGGTCCAGGTTCTTGTGGGCTTGATCCCTTTAGTTTCTTCTGTCTAGAAAACACTAACTCTCCTGCTTTCCTTAGCTTTTCCATTGGATGTTTAATCCCAAGATTGTAAGCAGCAACACCATACTTCTCCCATGAAATATCAACATGTCTTTTTGTTGGAGAGTCCTGTGCTGGAGAGTCTGAAATAGTAACAACTTGACTTGGTGCAACATCAAGAATACTAACATCAGGATTTGCTTGAGCAGCTGAATTTGATTGCTCATTAAGAATAGAAGTGTCATGTACATCAGTATCCTGCTTCTTTTCAAAAGGAATATGATACCTGCTCTTAGATAATTTCCTTTTCTTCTGTGGCTTTGATGATGGTACCACAGCTTCAATAGCAGTATCAGCAACTTCCTTATTCACATTCATTATAGAGGATATAGGTAAATCATCCTCTGAATCAGTCTCATCCCTGAGCACTAACTTCCTTTTAACAGAAAGAGCCTCAACACCCTTAGCAGCTTTCTTCACCAGGACCCCTTGTACACCCCCTTGTAACTTCTTTTTAGTGAGTGGTGTAGAAGAAAAATCCTTTGAACCTGATTGTCTTCCTGATACATCAGTTCTAGCTGATTTCTTTGATTTTACAACTAAAGTCTTTTGAGAGACATTAGAGGTGGTTGTTGACTGTTTAGACTGTTTGGGATGAATGCTTGGGTTAGGAACAAGGTGTGATTGGCCTTGCCCCATAGCATGAGAAAGTAATCCATAACAAGTAGGCATTTTCTGATGTAAGAAAAACCTAACCTCATCAGGAATAAAAGCATTACCAATAAAACCATTTGCCTTATCAGGATTAAAAAAATATATTTTCTATTTGAAGTAAAAATAAAAATTCATTTAAGAAAACAAAATTTTATTTCACTAATCCTGAAAAAAAATTGTTTTTGTTTTATTTGAAAATCACCAAATTAAAGATGTAGAGCCCACTAAAACATTCTTACCATTTATCAAAGCGAAATAGTCATGGAAAACTGAACCGTCGCCTCGAGAATAAGAAAATGACCTGCAGCTTTAACAAATAATCTGAAAACCTTTCATCTTCTTCGTTTCTCCATGGCTGCCAATAACCGACAAGATGCGTTACCTTTCTGAATGACCATCAGGATTTGATAGTCATCAGGATCTTTTTTTTGTAACTTTTCTCAGAAATTCTCAAAGTTCATCATTCCAAGTTCATTCACCAACTTATTGAATGTAGCTTCAGGCAGTGGCTTAGTGAATATATCAGCTAGTTGTTGATCAGTAGGAATAAAGTGAAGTTCAATTGTTCCTTCCAGAACCTGTTCTCTTATGAAATGATATCTAATACTGATGTGTTTAGTAAGAGAATGTTGAACTGGATTTCCTGTCATTGCAATAGCACTTTGGTTATCACAATAAATAGGGATTTTTGAGTATGACAGACCATAATCTAACAACTGATTTCTCATCCACATTATCTGAGCACAGCAACTTCCTGCAGCTATGTACTCAGCTTCTGCTGTTGAAGTAGAGATAGACTTTTGTTTCTTACTGAACCATGAAACTAGTCTACCACCCAAAAACTGACAGCTTCCTGAAGTACTTTTCCTGTCTATTTTGCATCCTGCAAAATCAGCATCTGAATAACCACACAAACCAAAATCTGATTCCCTTGCATACCAAAGACCAAGTGAAGGAGTGCCTTTGAGATATCTGAAAATTCTTTTAACTGCAATCAGATGAGGTTCCCTAGGTTTTGCTTGAAATCTTGCACACAGACAGGTTGCAAACATGATATCTGATCTACTTGCAGTGAGATACAATAAAGAGTCAATCATTCCTCTGTAGTGAGTTACATCTACCTCAGTACCTTGATCAGGATCAAGTTTGGTAGCTGTAGCAATGGGAGTACTTGCAGTAGCACAATCTTCCATGTTAAACCTTTTCAACAAATTCTTTGTGTATTTTGACTGATTGATAAAAATACCATCATCAGTCTTGTTAGATATAATTGCTGACGTTTGTTCATCAGTGTTTAAGTAACAGGTACATATCAGAGTTTATATAGAAGCCAGTCAGAGTTTGATAAAGTCTGACTGGGTGAAGAGTTTATATAGAAGCCGATCAGAGTTTGTTAAAGTCTGACAGGGTGATAGTTGACTTAGCTGTCGGTGCAAAGATAAAGATTCTAGAAGCAATATATTCTGAAGATGGAAAGAAGCAGAATATATTGATATAGCTAAGGAGACTGGACAGAAGACTGAAACAATCCTTAATTGATAATAATTGTATAGCTAATTTATAGGAGTATCAATTAGATAAGGATTGTATGTAGCTGTGTACTATATAAACACAGATAGGTTATCCCTAGAAGGGATGCGAACATTGAAAATATTATTCTTGTAACCTAGTAGCTCTTTGTGATTCATTAACATCACTAAGAGAGAATTATTTAATATAATTCAGTTTGTTGATTTACAAACCTGTGTTCTTGATTGTTATTCTCATACATACTTGATTATATATTGTGTATTCGGCCTAACAATTGGTATCAGAGCCAAGGCTGTTTAATATATACAGTTTTACGATTCAAACACAGTAATAATCATGTCTGAAGAAAATCAAACTGCTCCCAAGGCTGAACAGGTGAAGCCTAATTCTGTGAGTCGATATGAAACAATCAGGGTTCCAATACTCAGGCCAGTAGAGTATCCAATTTGGAAGGTGAAAATGACCATGTTTCTGGAGGCTACAGATCCAGAATACCTTGACAGAATCTATGATGGTCCTCATATGCCGACTAAATTGTCCCCTGTTGTTGATGGTCAAGAACAAAAGACTGTTCCAAAGGAAAAGAAAGATATGACTCCTGAGGACATCTCATCAATTGCAAAAGATGCAAAGGTTAGACATCTTCTTCACAGTGCTTTAGATAATGTTATGTCTAACAGAGTAATTGGCTGCAAGACTGCCAAAGAGATATGGGATGCTTTAGAAGTCAGATGCCAGGGAACAGGTGCTATTAAGAAGAACAGAAAGACAATACTCACACAGGAGTATGAGCACTTTGATTCAAGACCTAATGAAACCTTGACTGAGACTTATGACAGATTTTGCAAACTATTGAATGATCTGTCTCTGGTTGATAAAGAATATGAGCTTGAAGAGTCTAATCTCAAGTTTCTGTTATCTCTACCTGAAAAGTGGGATTTAAAGACAACCACAATAAGAGATAATTATGAGCTTGCTGATACAGATCTTGATGAAATCTATGGGTTGTTGAAAACTCATGAACTGGAGATAGAACAAAGGAATAGAAGATTGAGTAAAAAGTCAAAATCTGTTGCTCTCAAAGTTGAGGAGAAGCCCATCAAGAAGGAATCATCAAGAAAGAAAGCCAAGGGAAAGGCTTTAGTCATTAAATCTGAAAGCGAGTCATCAAACTCTGATGATGACTCAAACTCTGATGAAGCTTTTGACTCTGAGGATGATGAAGAACAGATGATGCAAATGGCTGCACTGATGGTGAAGACTTTCAAGAAGATGGGATTCAAGAACTTTAAGAAAGGAAAGAGATTCTCAAGGAAAGATTCAAACTCTGAAAGGAAAAGTTTTAGAAAGTCTGATGGAAGGGAGACCAAGTCTGGCAAGAAGGATAAATCTGAAATCCAGTGCTACAGGTGTAAGGAGATGGGTCACTATGCCCCAGAGTGCAAGAAAGGCAAATCTGAGAAAGCACTCATCTCTAAAGGCAAAGACTGGGCAGATACTTCAGACTCTGGTGATGGAGAAAATTATGCTCTAATGGCAACTGTCAGAGATGAGACTGAATCATCTGAAAATAAGGTACCCCTAACTACTTATGCTTATGATACTGATAATATATCTGAGTTAAGAGTATATCTGAAAAGCGTACATGTTAGCTATAGGGATCAGACTTTAGAGAATGAGAGAATTAAAGCTGAGATTCTTAGTCTTAAAGATAGAAACAAGTTTCTTGAAGGAGAACTTGAAAAGATGAAGCAGATTCAAAAAGAAAGAGATGATGCTGTTTATGTAGAACAGGAGTTGCTGAAAAGATATAAGCAATTAGAATCTGATCTAGAAAAAGAAAGAAAAATAATCAAGACTTGGACAGATTCTGGAAGAGACACTCATCAAGTGTTTCAGACAGATTCTGTAGGTTTAGGCTATTGTGAAAATGATGAACTTAGGTTTAAAGACAAGGTTAAGATTAAACCACAACTTAAACCTGTAATATTTGTTCCAGAAGCCAATAAGTTAAAATCTGTTGTAATAAGAGAAGCTGATATGGAATCAGATGAAGCCTGTGAAAGACAGGAAAATATTATAACAGAAAAACTTATGGAAAGAGAAGCTGTTAGAAAGCCAGTAAAAACTTGTGAAAAACAGGTTAATGTTGGTTTGATGACAGGAAAACAGTTCAATCATAAGCTCAAAGAGGTAAAATCTGCCATGAAACCAAAAGGATCCAAGAAGAATAGGAATGGAAAGATAGGCATAAATAAAAGAAATAATCATTTGCCTAATGCTGCTGCTCCAAGGAAAACATGTTATAATTGTGGTAGTTCTAATCATCTTGCTAATTACTGCACAAAGAATAAAAATATCAATTCTTTACCTTCTATATCAGGAGTAAAGAATGATTATGTTAGGGTTAGACCACAGACTTTATGCACACACTGTGGGAGCACTTGGCATTCCATTTATACTTGCAAGAGTTATCATGCTATTTATCACAACTATTATGAGCTAAAACCCAATCTGAAATGGGTTAGAGCAAACTCTGCAAGTGTAAAGTCTGACAATGTTAGTTTAAACTCTGTTGATAGTAATTCCGCTGCAAAAACTAACACTGTTAAGAAAGACAAAGGATCCAAGCAAGTCTGGGTCCTTAAAACTAACACTTAGTGTTTGTTTGTGATTGCAGGGTATAAAAGAGAGCACACTTATCTTGGACAGTGGATGCTCAGGACATATGACTGGAAATAAAGCCCTGCTATCAGACTTTAAGGAGAAGGCTGGCCCAAAGGTTTCATATGGAGATGGCAACATAGGACACACTCTGGGATATGGCAATATTAATCTTGGAAGTGTCATCATCACGAATGTAGCTCTAGTCTCAGGACTCAAGCATAATCTGCTATCTGTGAGTCAAATCTGTGATAGAGGAAACCATGTAGATTTTCATACTGAATACTGTGAAGTTATCAGTAAATCTACTGGAAAAGTTGTTCTAGTTGGACACAGGCGCAACAACATTTATGAAGCAAGTTTGGTAACAAACTCTGATGGAAAAACAGTGTGTCTAACTGCAAGAATGTCAAATGAAGAGAGTTGGAACTGGCATAAGAAGCTCTCTCATCTCAATTTGAACAACATTAATGAGCTAATAAGAAAGGATCTTGTAAGGGGACTTCCCAAGTCAATACTTAGCTTAAATGGCCTATGTGATTCTTGTCAAAAAAGCCAAGCAAAGGAAGTCATCTTTCAAGAGCAAATCTGAATCTTCAGTAGTGGAACCTTATCATCTTCTTCATGTTGATCTCTTTGGACCAGTGAATGTAATGTCCATGGGCAGAAAGAAATATGCTCTAGTAATTGTTGATGAATATACTAGATATACATGGGTGTATTTCTTATCAAAGAAGGATGAAACTGCTCAAACTCTGATGGATCATGTAAATCTACTGGACAAAGGATCACAGCACAAAGTCAAAATTATAAGGAGTGATAATGGAACTGAATTCAGAAACTCAATCATGGAAGCTTTCTGCAAGGAAAGAGGAGTGAAACAAGAATTTTCTGCACCTGGAACTCCACAGCAAAATGGTGTAGTTGAAAGAAAGAACAGAACTTTAATTGAAGCAGCCAGAACTATGCTTGAAGAAGCAAAATTACCAACTTATTTCTAGGCAGAAGCTGTTCAAACTGCTTGTTTTACTCAAAATGCTACTCTGATCAACAAGCATGGGAAAACACCATATGAGATGGTGAAAAATAAGAAGCCAAATTTGAAATATTTTCATATATTTGGATGCAAATGCTTTGTGTTGAAGACTCATCCTGAACAGTTGACCAAGTTCGAGTTAAAAGCTGATGAAGGAATCTTTGTTGGCTATCCATTGTCAACAAAAGCATTCAGAGTCTACAATCTGAGAACTAAAGTGATCATGGAATCCATACATGTGTCATTTGATGACAAGAAAATAACTGGACTTGATGACTTAGATGGATATGATCAACTGCGTTTTGAAAATGAAGGTTTATTCTCTGATGATGTAAACTCTGATGAAGCAGTACCGACAAACTCTGATGAAGCGGTTCTGACAAACTCTGACGAAGCATACTCTGAACCTCTACTGGTAAATACTGGAGAAACTGAATATTCTCAAATTGAACAAAATGGAGAATCAGTTGAGGGGGAGCGTGAAGAAGCTCAACAAGACACAGCAAGTGAGTCAGTTGAGGAAACTGATTCAAACTCTGACAGTTCAAACTCTGAGCCATCCAATTCAGGGGGAGCCTCAGATACTGCAGAAAGTCAACATATGAATCAGGAGAGCATGGATCAAGGGGGAGGATCCAATAATGATGCAAGAAACCACTTACCAAAATCAAGAAAGTGGACACAGGCACACACACCTGATCTCATAATTGGAGATCCTGATGCTAGTGTGAGAACTAGAAGTGCAACAAATAATGAGTGTCTGTATCATGCTTTCTTGTCTCAAACAGAACCAAAGAAAGTGGAGGAAGCTCTTCAAGATGCTAATTGGATTACAGCAATGCAAGAAGAGTTAAATGAATTTGAAAGAAATGAAGTCTGGACACTTGTACCTAGACCAAAGAATAGATCAATAGTAGGTACAAAGTGGGTTTTCAGAAACAAGACTGACAGTGAAGGTGTGATTACAAGAAACAAGGCTAGACTTGTGGCTAAAGGTTATTCACAACAGGAAGGGATTGACTATGATGAAACCTTTGCTCCAGTTGCAAGATTGGAAGCCATAAGAATTTTTCTGGCCTATGCTGCACACAAGAAGTTTAAAGTCTTTCAGATGGATGTAAAAAGTGCTTTTCTCAATGGGAAGCTTGAAGAAGAAGTGTTTGTTGAACAACCACCAGGATTTGTAGATCCCAAGCATCCGGATTATGTCTACAGGCTTGACAAGGCATTATATGGACTAAAGCAAGCACCAAGAGCATGGTATGAAACTCTTGCTCAATTTCTTTTAGAAAGTGGGTTCACAAGAGGTACAATTGATAAAACCTTGTTTTATTTCAATTCTGGTGATGATTTGCTTTTAGTTCAAATTTATGTAGATGATATTATCTTTGGATCTACTAATGACAAACTTTGTAAGAAGTTTGCAAAGCTTATGCAATCCAGGTATCAAATGAGCATGATGGGAGAGCTTAGTTATTTTCTAGGCTTACAGGTCAAGCAAACAGATGATGGTATTTTTATCAATCAAGCAAAATATACTAGAAATCTTCTCAAGAAATTTGGTATGCTTGATAGTTCATCTGCTACAACTCCCATGGCTACAACAACAAAGCTAGACAAAGACACAGGAGCCTCAGTAGATATGACAAACTACAGAGGAATGATAGGGTCTTTACTGTATCTTACTGCAAGTAGACCTGATATCATGTATGCAACATGTCTTTGTGCAAGATTTCAAGCAGATCCCAGAGAGCCTCATCTAACAGCTGTAAAAAGGATTTTCAAATATCTCAAAGGAACCATAACCTTGGGTTTGTGGTATCCTAGAGAATCAGAATTTAAGCTAATTGGTTACTCTGATGCAGATTTTGCAGGCTGTAAAATAGACAGAAAAAGTACAAGTGGAAGCTGTCAATTCTTAGGTGACAGATTGGTTTCTTGGTATAGCAAGAAACAAAAGTCTATTTCCACATCCACTGCAGAAGCAGAGTATATAGCTGCTGGTAGCTGTTGTGCACAGATTCTGTGGATGAAGAATCAGTTGCTGGATTATGGTTTGAAGTACTCTAAAATACCTATTTTCTGTGATAACCAAAGTGCTATTGCTATGACAGGAAATCCAGTACAGCACTCCATGACCAAGCACATCAGCATAAGGTATCATTTTATCAGGGAACATGTGGAAGAAGGAAACATTGAGCTTCATTTTGTGTCTACAGACCAACAACTTGCAGATATCTTCACAAAACCTTTGAGTGAAGCTACTTTTACAAGATTGGTAAATGAACTTGGAATGATTTCTGGTTTTGACTAGAGATACGGGTTAGACTCAAAAACTATACATGTTTGATTTTTATGCTCATGATTTCTTGCATGTATTAACTGTTATGAGTACCAGTGTCATAAACTCTGAAAGTAAACTCTGATGCTAAACTCTGTTAGTCATAAAGTGTTGGTCATACTCTGATAGTAAGAGTCTAATGCTATACTCTGATTGTAATTTTGTCTGAAACATAAGGACCAATGAAGAAATTTATATGGAACATAATTCTCAGTAAGTAATTATGAATCCTTAAGAGTTATATAGATTCTGATCTCAAATATGTGCAGTAAGTTAACACAGCATGATACTGTCTCTATATTTATAGCATCTCTTAGTTTATTGATCCTATACACTGAGTCTGTATTAGCTGTTTGCATTTTCTCTCATAAATTAATTGTATTAACTGATGAAAAGTCTAAACTCTGATTATTAATTGCAAATAATTCACCCTCAAATCAAAAGATGCTAAAAAGAGCACAAATTCCTTTGAGATCATGTTGTGCCTAGGAAGATCCAGGAACTTATTGTATGAAATAAGGGCTAAAATCTTTGATTTTTGGTGACTAGTGCCAACCACTGATTACTGGGAAAAAAAAACATGTAAATAAAGGGGGTGAAACATAAAAGATATATCCAAATGAAAGGATATCAGTATTACAGAGTTTAGATATAAAATCAGATTTTATTTTATACATGAGAGTTTAGGCAACCAGTTTTTACTGCTTTAGTTTGTGGATTTTATGCACTTTGAGATGATCTAAATATTGATTTCGGTAAACTCTGCTATTGCACACACAATTATTCACACCTGTACAGATTGAGAAAAGAGTTTATTGACAAAGAAGGACAAATGGTAAACACTGATGTATTGTGTGAAATACGCCGAGGTAATTTACTTTTAATCTCTGATGATTAAAATAAATTTTATTGGTTTCAGACATTTTATAATTTTGAGATTAGACATTTGTTTTGAAGTTCAAAAGAGTATGATAACAAACGGTTCATATTTGTATTAAACAGAGAAGAGAGAGATTAAGTTTTTGAACAATGTGACATTCGGTAATTATGGCTATTTTTACTGCGCATGTGTATTGAAAGTTGTTACATACAGCTGTCAGCGTATACACGTTTGACACCTGTCCCACTCACACACATTGTCTCAAACACTTTCACTGCATACAATCTATTCTCTGTTTGTTATCTTCTAAACTTTTCTAATGGCTACTACAATGTTTACTGCTTCTGGGTTAGAATTCGTTCCTAATAACTATGCTGCTCCTTTGGCAAATGAGAACGCACCGGAGGCGTTTCATTTGATTCAAGATTTCTTGTCAAACTCTGATGTTGGAACTGCTCTCACAGCACCATTGAAGCTGTCTGCATCTCAAATCAGATCTTTTTGGCAGACAGGTACTTATGACAATGGAGGAGAGTCTGGGTCTCCATCTATTATCTTTGAATTTCAAGGAGAAGAGTTTGTAGTTACTCCTACAACTGTTCGTGATGCTCTGGGCCTTGAAGACTTTAATGCTTTCATAATCTCTGTTGGAGATTCTGAGTTAGTTCGAATGATGAGGGAAATAGGATACTCTGGGCCACTGACAAAGCTTGGTCAGTTGAAGCGACCGCTCTTGCGAAAGGAATGGAGTTTCTTTTTCGTCTGCATAACAAGGGCGTTCGGCAAGAAATGCACGAACTGGGATGCTATTCCCACGGATAGTCTGCAAATCGGGTTTTCTCTTCTTTATGGAGGTAATTTTGATGTTGCTAGGCTAGTTCTAAATAATATAGGTGAGAAAATGAATGAAAACAGAGGTGTCGTCTATTTTGCAAGATTTTGTCAATTGATATTCTCTGAATGTGTTTCTGACGTAGAGATAAATGAGAATGATGTGATTCCCTGTTTTAAATTACATAAACGCATATTCTCTGATCTAACCAATAAAGATAACAAGAAAGGAGATGTTGGTGTTTTGTTGCTACCTGAGTCTGTGCAACAATTCCTGGATAACTTACAACAACAACAGCTAGCAAACTCTGAAGCTGGACCTTCTGTGTCTCAACCACAAAGGTCACAGAGATCTAAGGTAAGGGCTGTTAAGTCTGTCAGGATAAACACTGAGGCTGGGGCATCAAATGCTGATGATATGCCTCAGAAGAGAAGAATGAAGAAGAAAAGAGCCAATAGGGAAAAGTCTGATGCTGCTGATGCTGTTGATGCAGAGACTGAAACTGATGAAGAAACTCTTCATCAGAGAAAAAGAAGATTGGTAGCAGCACATCTGTTTGGTGCTGTGAATATCTCTTCAACTGTTGCTGATGATATTGAAATTGAGATTCCAGAAGTTGAAGCTGTTCCTGAAGATAGAATTTTTATGGAGACTGTTTTTCAAAATGAAGCTCTTACATCAAATGCTGATGATGTAGTTGAGGAAGCTGCACGTGAAGCTGCAGATGAAGCTCCTGAAATTCTTGTTCAGGAGGCTACAGAAAATATTGAGCCACAAGACTTTTATATGGACGTTGAAGCAAACCTCTCTTTAAACTCTGAACATTTCACAGAGGGTTTGGAAGCTGATCAAGATACTGTTCAACTTGAAGAATCTATGGCTTCTCACACTGAAATAATATCTTTTGATCTTGAGAAAGGTGAGGAAGTCGATCAGACTTTAGCTGTTAAAGCTACAGAAACTGTTGCTGCAAATCCTGATGTTGTTGACAAGGATGCAACAGAGAATGTTCCTTTTGAAGCAGAGTTTGTCGCAAACTCTGAGGATATTCTTGTTCTTGAAGCTCTACAACAATCTGTTGTTGAGATTGTTCAAAGAGAAGCAGAGTTTAGTCATACTGCACACTCTGATGATCCTGAAAGAATGGCAGAAAATGTTCTTGCAGAGAATGAAGCAGAGGATGACAGTGCTGAAGCTAGTCCTATTCATTCCAATCCTGATATACAAGTAGAGTTGTCTGACATTCAAGCAAACTCTGAAGAAGAAAGAGAAGTCAACAGAGCTACTACTGCGTATTATCAAGATATGTACTTCTCTAATTGGTCAAGCAAGGATACTATCTTTTCCAATGAAAGAGCTGCAGATTTTGTGACAAAGTCTTCCAAAGAGATTAAAAATCCAGAACTTCTCAGTCATCTCAAAGCAACTATTGTACAAATCAAATCATTAAACAATCGTTTTGATGATTCTGACAAGGTGATTGCAGGATTAAGGAATGATATAGCTACAAGAGACCTTACACAGCAAAAGGACAAATCTCTATACATTTCCTTGTGTAAAGATCAGAAGATTTTTGATTCCAGGTTGTCCAAGGTTGAAGAAAATCAAGTCAAAATGTCAACTAAATTGGATGAAATTGCAAACTCCATTGAATTGCTCACATCAGTATTGCTGTCTGATGATGTCAAAAAGGGGGAGAGAGTATCTAAAGACAAATGCAAGATCTCTCAAACTCTGACTCGGAAGGATGATACCACTGATGGTGGTGCAAAAGATAAAGAACAAAGGAAAAAGAATGTTCAAGAGCAAGGGAGGAGGTCAAACTCTGATGCTCAGGCTAATGCTGGAAAAGGAATAAACACTGGAGGGCAGTCTTCTTCAAGAGTAAGAAGTTTACTTCTTTCTTCTCAATCTCCAATTACTGATGAAGAAGTTGCAACTCAGTTGTTTCTATCTGAACATGGTCAAGATGCTACTGTTGAAGATATTCATGCAGAAGAACAAATGCTAGCAGAAGAACATAAGAAGAAAGTTGCTTCTGGAAATTATAAGAAGAAATCAGTAAAGGCTCCGAGGAGAAAAGAAAAAGGAATTGTTATCAAAGAGAATGTAAACTCTGATCAGAGTTTACAGTACTCAAGGAGGCCTAGTGGTTCAAATGCTGATAAAGGTAAAGGCGTGATGATTGAAGAGCCTAACCTGAAAAAGAAGAATTATTCAACCTCTGACATTGCTCAAGTTGAAACAAGATTAGCTAAATCAACCTCTGACGCTGCTCAAGTTGATGTTATTACCAAAGTTATGACAACCTCTGACGTTGCTCAAGTTGTACAGAAATCTACACTACTTCCAGGATTCAGCAAACCTAAAATTCTTGAAGACTTAAAGCTTGAAGCTGTGAATTTCTCAGAAACCAGAACAGTATTGGGAAAAGAAGCCTTTGATAAATCTGGACCGGGTTCACACAGAGAGAGAAGAACAAATAACAGATCTCAAGATAACTTTTCACTGGCAGAATCTGGTATTGGGGTTACACAAGAAAACCTTGATAAGTTAGAATCTGTTCAGTTGATTTTTCACAGAATATTGAAGAAGCAGTTTTTGTTATACTTCATGAGTGATGGAAGAGTTTATAAAGTTGGAGAATCTGATGTTAATCTCAAATCATGGGAAGAACTGGAGTATGTACTTTATCTTTTAAAAGTCAAAAACAGATATACTCATGATGTTGCTCAAGTGTTGAGAGAAAAGATGCTGAGATCTAAAGCTATGCTTGGAGGAGGAGTATCAAGTGTCTACATTCCAAAGTATAGGGATCATACAGTAAAGTTGGTGGAAATGAAGAAGAATAGTGCTAGATTCAGGACTGCACTGAATAAGAAAGTTCTAGAGTTCAATCTAGAGTCTGATAAGGCTTTTTATATCAGACTTGGCAATGAAATGAACAAGAACAGCATCTATTCTTTAAGGGCTGCTAGTTATCAAATTGGTGAAGATGAACCAGAATTGAAGGAGCTGAAGAAGGATATGATTGCTGAACTAGATCGAGCTGAGAGAAAGCTGCTGATTGATTATCTCAGGACAGTACCTGATATTGAAGAAGTCAAGTAAAGTCTGACTGTAAGTTTTTTTTTTCTGTTCTAAGTTAAATTTAAACTCTGTTTTAAAGTTAAACTCTGACATATTTTAAACACTGCATTTGTTATATGTTTTGACATCATCAATTATCTTTTTAACTTGTACATTTTAATATGAACAAGTTGGGGGAGATTGTTAGATATAATTGCTGACGTTTGTTCATCAGTGTTTAAGTAACAGGTACATATCAGAGTTTATATAGAAGCCAGTCAGAGTTTGATAAAGTCTGACTGGGTGAAGAGTTTATATAGAAGCCGGTCAGAGTTTGTTAAAGTCTGACAGGGTGATAGTTGACTTAGCTGTCGGTGCAAAGATAAAGATTCTAGAAGCAATATATTCTGAAGATGGAAAGAAGCAGAATATATTGATACAGCTAAGGAGACTGGACAGAAGACTGAAGCAATCCTTAATTGATAATAATTGTATAGCTAATTTATAGGAGTATCAATTAGATAAGGATTGTATGTAGCTGTGTACTATATAAACACAGATAGGTTATCCCTAGAAGGGATGCGAACATTGAAAATATTATTCTTGTAACCTAGTAGCTCTTTGTGATTCATTAACATCACTAAGAGAGAATTATTTAATATAATTCAGTTTGTTGATTTACAAACCTGTGTTCTTGATTGTTATTCTCATACATACTTGATTATATATTGTGTATTCGGCCTAACAAGTCTGTTTAACTTGAAGACCAAGAAAATAACTCATTTCTCCCATCATGCTCATTTGGTATCTTGACTACATAAGCTTGGAAAACTTTTCACACAGCTTATTGTTTGTTGACCCAAAAATGATATCATCAACATAAATCTGAACTAACAGCAAATCCTTACCATGATTCAAATAGAATAAAGTTTTGTCAATAGTACCTCTTTTGAATCCACTTTCCAGTAAGAATTGAGCTAAGGTTTCATACCATGCTCTTGGAGCTTGCTTTAGTCCATAAAGTGCCTTATCCAATCTGTAAACATGATTTGGATATTTTGGATTAATGAAATCAGGAGGTTGTTCAACATATACTTCTTCCTCCAGTTCACCATTTAAGAAAGCACTTTTCACATCCATCTGGAAAACCTTGAATTTCTTATGAGCTGCATATGCCAGAAAGATTCTGATGGCCTCTAGTCTTGCAACAGGAGCAAAAGTTTCATCATAGTCAATTCCCTCTTGTTGAGAATACTCCTTTGCAACTAGTCTTGCTTTGTTTCTGATAATTACACCATCTGAATCAGTCTTATTTTTGAAAATCCATTTAGTACCAACAATAGATCTGTTCTTTGGTCTTGGTACCAGTTTCCAGACTTCATTCCTTTCAAATTCATTCAATTCTTCTTGCATTGCAATAACCCAATCAGCATCTTTAAGTGCATCTTCAAGTTTCTTTGGCTCCTCCTTTGACAGAAAGTTATTATATAGACATTCATTTTGAGTTGCACTTCTTGTCTGAACACCTGCATCAGGATCTCCAATTATCAGATCCGGAGTATGACTTGCAGTCCATTTCCTTGCCGGTGTTAAGTTATTTCTTGATGTAGATGCTCTCCCTAGATTGGTGTTAGTTTGATTTGAAGAATTTGCTTCTGTAGAAGCTCCCCCTGAAATGTTGATATCTCCTCCTGATGAAGTATCAGGATCATCACTTGAATCAGTATCTGAAGAATTCTGTCCTGATGATTGAGTTGACTCTGAACTTGTAGTAGAATGATGTTGCTCCCCCTCAACATTTGCACTACTAGTTGTATCACCATTATTTGTATCACCAGTATTACCACCATCAGTATTTGATGTGTCATCAGGATTTGATGACCTATCAGTATCTGATGAATTGACAGGATCTGATTCATTTTCTTCAGGTTCCTTGGTAGCTTCATTTTCAAAAACAATCTATCATGTGAGTCTTCATTCAATCCAATTATCTTCTTATCATCAAAAGATACGTGTATTGACTCCATGACAGTCCTTGTCCTCAAATTAAAAACTCTGAAGGCTCTTGATGCAGGATAGCCTATGAAAATTCCTTCATCAGCCTTAGTTTCAAATTCCTTCTCTGTTTAGCTTTTTGACATGCATCACAGAGTCCATCAGGAGTATATAACACTTTTGGCAATCCTCTAACTAAATCTTTCTTAACCAACTCATTGATATTGCTGAAGTTGAGATGAGAAAGCTTCTTGTGCCAATTCCAAATTTCATCTACTGAAGCTTTACTGATGAGACATGTAGGGGAGTCATCAGTATTTGAGAGAATGTTGGCTTCATAAATGTTACCATGCCTGTAGCCAGTCAATGCAATCTTTCCTGTTTCTTTGCTGACTACTTCACAATGTGTGGAATAGAATTTGACATGATAACCTCTGTCAGTGATTTGACTAATACTCAACAGGTTGTGTTTTAGTCCTTTCACTAGAGCTACTTTCTCAATGATGACATTTCCAATGATTATATTACCATATCCCAAAGTTTGTCCAATGTTGCCATCTCCATAAGACACAGTTGGGCCAGCTTTTTCCTCATATTCTGATAACAGGGCTTTGTTTCCAGTCATGTGCACAGAACATCCACTATCCATGACTAACACATTTTTCCTTTTTCCCTGCAATCAAAATAGAAACACACTAGTTAGAACATTTAGGAACCCATACATGTTGGGTTCCTTTTCCATGCAATTTATTAATTTTAGCAGCAGAAGACTTTTTGACTTTAGCAGTCCTGACAGGATTTATTCCATCAGGATTTGCTTTGTCAGTATCAGTATTAACAAAAGCATGCTTCACTATGACATTATCAATTCTACCAGACTTTGTACTATTATCAAACTTAGGCAATGAATCATAAAAGTTATAGTACAAATCATGATAATCTTTACAAGTATAAATAGAATGCCATATACTACCACAATGAAAACAGGACTTCTGTGGTTTATAAAATACTGATCTACTCCTTGCTTCAGAAATAGGAATTTCAATACTTTTCTTTAAACTCTTTTTACAATCAATAGCAAGGTGATTAGAGTTCCCACAGTTAAAACAACATTTTCTGGGTGCATTTGGGATAAACTTATAACCATTCTCTTTATTGATCCCAATCTTACCATTCCTGTTTCTCTTAACAGTAGCTTCCTTTTTCCTATCTGTAACCTCACAGATTTTATCCTTGAGTTGTTTCTGAGACAGTAAACCTACATTCTTAGTGACTTTATTCAAGACATGTTTAGACTTAATGACTTTAACACTTTGATCAGAAGTAGATCCCTTTTCAAAAGTTGAATTAGAATCCATACCAAAAACAAAATTAACAGGAATAATCTTAGATTTGGTTTTGTCTATAACATGTCTATAGGTTTTTGGACTAACTGTCTCATCAATAACAATTTTCTCTTTCAATTTCTTATCTTCATCTGACTTATAACCTAGACACTATTTCCAATTCTTAGAGGTATTAATCTCATGAAATTTTCTACCAGAGTGTGTCCAAGTTCTGATTTTCTCTTTAGCATCCTCAAGTTCTTTTTCAAGAGCAGTACATTTAAGTTTCATCTCTAAGTACATGTGTTTAGCATTATCACATTTTATCTGTACTTTTTGCATAAGAGAAAATTCAGCTTCTAAATGCTCATTCCTTTTCCTAAGTTCAGACATCTCAGATAAGATCCTAGTATTCTCAGCAGTTTGACTTCTAAAGCTAATATGCAATGACTTTAGAAAACGTCTTAACTCAGAAGCATTATCAGTATCAAAATCAAAGACAGTATTAAGTACCTTATCATTAGGAATAACAGTATCATCAATATTGGCCATTAGGGCATAGTTGACCACCTCAGTATCAGATTCTGAGGAAGAGTCCATCCAGTCCTTTCTTGATATGATGAGTGCCTTTGTCTTCTTGCACTCACTAGCAAAGTGACCCATACCATTACACTTGTAGCATCTAACCTTTGACTTGTCAAATTTGCTACCCTTGCTTTCCTTTTTGATATTCTTGTCTTTGTCTGCATTGAAGGTCCTTTTCTGGAAGTTGCCTTGTCTCCTAGCCTTCCTGAACTTCATCCTTTTGAAGCTTCTGACAATCATAGCAACCATCTCTTCAATGTCTGAGTCAGAAGAGTCATCATCAGTATTGACATCAGGATTGCCATCAGTATCTGATGAAGAGTCATCAGGATCTGACTCATCTATTCTTGATTTCCTTCTAGAGACCTCCATAGCTTTTCCTTTTGATTTAGCCTCTGCTTTCAAAGCAATAGATTTTGCCTTGCTGCCTTTCTTATTCTTTCTCTGTTGAACTTCAAGATCATGAGTTCTTAACATTCCATAGACTTCATCAAGAGACACAGTGTTGAGATCATACTGATGTCTAATGATCGAGGTCTGAGTATCCCATTCTTCAGGTAAAGCTCTTAGAAACTTGGTGTTTGAATCTTCAGTTTCATATTCCTTGTCAACTAAAGATAAACTATTTAGAAGTGTCAGAAATCTATCATATAAATCAGTTAGGCTCTCATCAGGTCTAGCATCAAATTGTTCATATTCTTGAATCAAAAGAGCCCTTCTGTTCTTCTTGACAGATGCAGATCCCTGGCACTGAGTTTCCAAGTTATCCCAGATTTCTTTAGCAGACTTGCATGCAATCACTCTGTTGGACATGACATCATCAAGACTACTGTGCAGGATGTTCTTTATCTTTGGTTCTCTGAGTACATGAGATTTCTCTTCTGGAGTCCAGTCACTCTTCGCCTTGACCACATAATGTTCAGGTACAGTTTCTGTTCGTTCTACAATCCTTGTAGGAATATATGGTCCATCACGAATTCTGTCCAGATAGTCAGGATCCATAGCCTCCAGGTACAGTAACATCTTTACCTTCCATGTTGGATATTCTGATTTCTTCAGGATGGGAATTTTCATGCTTTCATACTTTGTTGTCGACATCTTAGATCGTATCTGATTCAAATTAAATCAGTCTGCTTTGATACCAATTGTTGCCCAATAATAAACAATTGTAGAAGGGGGGTTGAATACAATTGTATAAGATTCTCGACTTAATAAGATATGAATCACAAATATGAAAGAATGATAACAGCTTTATTAAATCTGATATAAAACTGTTACAAACTCTCTCAAGAAATTCTGTGTTCTTGAGAGCTGCTAGGATACAAAAACTCTCTCAAGAAATTCTGTGTTCTTGAGAGCTTCTAGATTACAAAAATACTCGAGTGTTTCAATCTCGTTCTCCTCACCTCACACACACAAATTGAAACCTAAACTTGTGTTTATATACTACACAGCTTCTCTATCAATGATAAGTCCTAATCAATTACAAAGATTGAAACCTATCCTTAATCGATAGCTACATTACTACAAACCAGGAACCAACAGAATAATCTTCCTTATTTAACTAGACTCCAAATATAACTCGAAGTAGGAATCCTGATCAGCTTCCAGTCCTGATGATCAATCCTGATCCCAGTCCTGATATTCATTCTGATCCTGACGACCATGCAATCCTGTTGACGTCAGCAATCCTGATCAGTTGAAGTCTAGATCCTGACGATCATTGAATCCTGATCTAACATCAACTAAAAAAGATTACATTTTCTATTTTTTCTTACTAAAATCCCTATTTTTCCAAAAATATCACGGGTAAACTCTTACTTATTTATTTTAAAAACTCTTTTATTGCTTTTAATTATTTAAAATAATAATTACATTAAATAGTAATTACCTTCTTCAGCTAAAACAAATTACTTTTCTATTTTTCGTCACAAAATCCACAACACCATAGATTGGATATGGCAACCAGATTTTAAAAAATTAGTCAAAAACCGTTGCTACTGATGAAAATTTTAAGATAATTTTGTACGGGTTAGGATGTATTGCAATGCTCTTTAAAAGCGTTACAGTTGAAATGAAAAAGTACAAAAATTGTATGTTATTGCGACGATTTAAGAAACTCGTTACTAAAATTTGTCAATTTTGGGTCAAATTTTAGGCGGGCTTTCAAAGTATTGAGCGGGCTCTTCAAAATATTTGCCCGGGATTAATAAAACATTTTAACAAAAACATAATAAAACAATAATTCACTCACAAACAGGCAGACATACACTGAAACAAAGTAAAAAACACATTAGAAAGATAAGGTGGAGAACAAATCGAAGAAAAGTGTGTGCTCAAATCCAAAGTTAGAAGACTCTAAAGAAATATAGATTGAAGAAATCCCAGAGAACAATCAATAAAATTTATGCCAAATCTTCTTCCCCAAACAAATCGATTCTGTATTTGTCGTATTTTTATGATTGATTTAGAGGGTTTGTATTTGTTGTTATTGTATAGAGCTAATTTAGGAATCGGGTTATATGTTTCTCTAGTTTATAAGTACTCTATTTTGTTTTGGGGGCTTTGCAATATTTGTAGAATAATACATGGCAACAATTTCATTTGTGGAAATAGGCGCACTAAAGTTCCTCAAAGTGTTGGATTTGAGAGGAAACCAGAAATTGGAAATTTAACTAGTACAGTTAAGATGTAAGTCTGTATTATGAATATGATTAATGTATCAGGTTTTCATTCAAAATATCTCTAAAGCTTTCTTACCTGTTGTTACGACCAAACTCAACACGCAAGTGCACGTGGTCACAAGTAATACAGATAGCAAATAAGGTTCGTTCCTACAGGGACTCGTTGTTTGTCTAGTAATTCACTCACCAATGTATGATTATTATCCGATGCTAAAACAAATAACAAAGTGGATTTTTGTTATCACTATAATTAATCTAAGAATTATAACTAATTATCAACTACTTGAACTGAGATTTATGTCGAATTACTTATGCAAATAAAACATGGAATTTTAACTTCATTAAACAATCCATCTATAGTCTTCAATTCTCTAGCCCTTTCATGTGATTTGTTAATACCTGATCGAATACACAAAACTGATAAAAGCCAACTTTCGTTGTACCAATACCATCCTAAATAATATCCACAATGAAGATAGAAATCACTTAGTCTTCCAATTATGCTTAGTCCCTATATGTCTATAAAGATTGAAAACATAATGGTTGAAGTACAAGCATTCAATTGATCACATAGTCGTCATAAAACGGTTAGAGTTACGACACTAATTACGAATGATATTCTCACGCATAAAACTATGCTAGCATGGCAAGTTCTAAACTCTTAAATCCACTTTCGCTTCAATAAGAATTAACACACAATTACAGGAGTTAGCTACTCTCCTATAACGAATTAAAACAACCATGATAGGATATCGCATCAATCACACTATAGGCATCAAGAAAATTCAACAAATAAACTTCATGAATAAATCCGCTAAAACCCCATGACAACGAATTAGTTCATAATCAAACTAATCGTCACCATGGGTTCTAATGTAAACATGATTGAAGAAAACGAATCAATATTGGAATAATTATCAAAGGTTCTAAAGAATACACCCAAACCAAGCATCCACAAGCTAGAAAGAATACAAGAATAAATTGAAAACTATCTTCTTCCTTGCTTCTTCGTGCTTTTAAACTCCGTAGATAATATGTGATATGTGTCTCCCCTGTTCTCTAGGGTTTTCTTTTCTTTATATAGGGCTCCAGGTGCAACAAGTCGTACTGAATTGTAATTTGACTTCAACTCGAAAAATCAGCAATCGGGTTCAAAACAGGAAATTTCGTCAGACAGACTGGCGCTGCCGCGCCACGATTGTATAGGATAGCGGCGCTGCCGCGCCAGATAATTACTGCTCCTTTTTCCAGCGGCGCTGCCGCGCCATAGGCAAGCACAAACACGGCGCTGCCGCGCCGTGCCTTCTGTCCAGGAAGACGAATTTTTCCATTTTCTTCGTTTTAGCTCCAAATTGCATTCCGATTGCTCCGCTTCATTCCCATTACACCTGTGATAAATACACCTGCACAATACCCTTAAAAGAGATCAAAAATACCACAACTCGAGTACAAACAATCGTTTTAAGCCATACGGAAACGTTTTAAGTGAATAAAATACCCACTTATCACACCCCCAAACTTAAACCGATGCTCGTCCTCGAGCATAAACAAACAATTTATTACAACTAACTAGTACCACTTCCGTAGGTGATCACGGTTGCATTTGGCATATGCAACAAGCCCTTTAAACCCCTAGGCAGCCCTAGTGGACGAGTAAGGTCTCGTGAGGGCCTATAGTGAATGTACCCACAAAATCCATCTAACAATGCAACTACAAATGCAACTAACTACATGTATGCAACTATATGGAAATGCAAGGACCCCTTCAAACCAACCAAAACCAATCAACAAGCCAACATCTCAAAGAACACAGTCTTCCAAACAGAGTTCGACCAAATTCCCATCGACCAACGAGACAAACACAGAAACGTGCGTGTGTGCGATGCTCACCAATATACTCCCAAACTAAATCAAGACCATACCTACTCTTAGCCAAAACAACCACAAGCTTACAAACAGAATGAACGCTAGGCACAAGAACTCTTAAGAGACACCTTCGCAGTCCATCTGAGTTAGACAAGAATTCATGCTTTATTACACAAAAACAACTACACACAACACACATGCTTATTTGACCGTGCAATGGTTGAGACCCCGAAAGGCTTATACAATAATACCCATTTAACGAGCTTTAGGTCAGCGGATCCCAGACCGGAAAAGTCTTAGGTCACTAGGCACAAAGTCCCCAAAGAACTTACTTGCTCGAGTACTAAAGAGCTCACCCTGATCAATTCTGCATAAACACAAAACAAATACAACTTTTTTTTTTTTTCAACTTTTCTCTTTTTTTTTTTTTATTTCGGAATGAGTGCACTTTGCCTTTTTCTCATCCCACCCTAGACTACTCATCTTTTCAATGAGCGGCTACTAGCCATTTGACGCCTAGCCTTTATTACAACTAGCATGAAATCCCTGGTTTCCCCCAAACTTATACATAAGTGCTCCTTCATTTTCAAGAATCTAGCCAACATTCTAAATGTAAACAAGTGGTTAAATTCTAACACCAAACAAGCATGGTCTGATCAAATTCAAAAGCAACCAATGAGACTTATGAAATAGATTTGTTTCTGGCATGCAAGTCAATACTTAGAAACTTAATCAACCCTCTATTCATCACAACCACACTCCAATCAACATCGACTCACCAACGGAAATAGTCAAATCCTACGGGATCATGAAATATGCATGCAACTAAAATGGACTCACATAACAGATATAAATACTAATGCAAAACATAATGCTCTATATGACACAAACATGCAAAGATATGAATGAACTAACTACACATGCAATATGAATCCTACATGAACACACACACACACTAATATTCCTTAATTACCACCCCCAAACTTACAATATTCAATGTCCTCATTGAAGGTAATAAAAAGATAGTAGAAACATACCTAACACATGGGTTGCCTCCCACGAAGCGCTGTCGTTAATGTCATTTAGCCGGACAAATGTGAATCAAATCATGGTGGCTCGAAGATCGCATTTGACTTGTCCTTAGCAGAAGGACCATTCACCCATTGTTTGATAACCTTCTTGCTTTCTTCCCACATCTTGTCCAAATCAAACTTCACCTTGACTTTTCCACCAATCGATTTTTTCTTTTTCTTCTTTACACCTCTAAGGTGTTTATGCTTCTCCGTCGATTGATAAGAACACTCTTTTACCTCATCATCCTTGTTCCACCTTCTCAACACATTATCTTCACACTCTTTAAAAATCACCAACTCATCATTCAGAAGGACATACTTCAAATGTGGTGGAAGTTTTCCAAGCTTGACATTCGAAAGATCTCGAATGGAAGAATTGTCAATGGAATCACTGATGTGATGCTCGAACTTGTGCATGTCCGAATTTTTGCTCAACAGCTGATCGAACTCCTTTCTCTGACCCGTATCAACCATCTTCAAGCTAAAACACTCTTCCTCCTCTGTCAGAAATTTCATAGCCTTGAACACATTAAAAGTGACCTTCTGATTTTGAACCCTCATTGTAAGCTCTCCTTTCTGCACATCGATCAAAGTTCGGCCAGTAGCCAAGAACGGTCTTCCCAAGATAATAGGAATCTTCTTGTCTTCCTCAAAGTCCAGAATTACAAAGTCGGCTGGAAAGATAAGCTTGTCGACCTTCACCAAAACATCCTCAACTATTCCTCGAGGATAAGTAACTGAACGGTCCGCAAGTTGCAGAGTCATAGTAGTTGGCTTTGGTTCTGGAAGACCAAGTTGCATGAAAACTGATAAGGGCATGAGATTAATACTTGCACCCAAATCACACAAGCATTTGCTGAATGAGAGATCTCCAATAGTACATGGTATGGTAAAGCTTCCAGGGTCCTTCAACTTAGGTGGCAACTTTTGTTGCAAGATGGCACTACATTCTTCCGTCAATGCAACTGTCTCTAGCTCCTCAAGTTTCAATTTCTTCGAAAGAATGCCCTTCATAAACTTCGCATAGCTCGGCATTTGCTCAAGGGCCTCTGCAAATGGTATGTTAATCTGAAGCTTCTTGAAGACATCCAAGAACTTAGCAAACTGCTTGTCAAACTTTTGCCCTTGAACTCGTTTTGGGAATGGAGGAGGTGGAAACACCTTTTCTTCTACTACTTTCTGAGAATTATCACTCTTCCCAGTTACATGAGTCGAGAGAGTAGCATTAGGTACCAAATCAGGAACAGAATCGACCCCAGCGTCAAAATTATTTTTTTCTTCCAGAAGGTCCGGCGCTGCCGCGCCGTTTTTATACTGGTCGGCTGAATTTTCTTCGTTCTGACCTTGTAGAATCTTCCCCGATCGTAAGGTTACTTCCTGGACCTGTTCCTTGTGATCTTTCTTGCCTGGATTCATCTCTGTGTCACTCGGAAGCCTTCCTGGTTGACGGTTCAACAATGCATTGGCTAGTTGCCCAATCTGATTCTCTAAAGTTTTCAACGACACCGCCTGACTCTTGTACATCATTCGAAGCTCTTCCAATTCAGACTTCTCAGACTGATTCAATGAATTCCCTTGAGATGGTTGAAATCCCGGTGGAATGAATGGTTGCCTTGGAGCATAAGGTGGTGGTTGATAGTTCTGATTATATGGCCTTGCATTGAACTGCTGATTTTGTGGTTGCTGAACACCACCCTGATTGTTGCTCCAACTGAAATTAGGATGATTCCGATTGTTGGGATGATACACATTAGGTGCTGGATGCTGAGTTCTCTGAAAGTTACTAACAAACTGTGCTGATTCAGCTGAGATAGCACACAGATTCGTGTCATGAGCCCCTGCACACAATTCACACACCATAGCAACCTGGTTAGTCCCATGATTAGAAATGGAATCTACCTTCATTGTCAACGCTTTGAGTTGAGCAGCAATAGCAGTAGCTGCATCCAAGTCAAGAACTCCAGCCACTTTAGCAGGTGGCAAGCGTTGAGTAGGATTCTGAAACTCATTGGCCGCCATCATCTCGATAAGATTATAGGCATCCTCATAGCTTTTTGCCCACAGTGCTCCTCCAGAAGCTGCATCAAGCATAGGCCTTGACTGAGCTCCCAATCCGTTGTAGAAATTGCTGATTACCATCCAATCCGGCATCCCATGATGAGGACAACGTGCCAAAATCTCCTTGTACCTTTCCCAAGCTTCCCCCAAAGATTCCTGGGGTTGCTGAGCAAACTGAGAAATAGAATTTCTATAAGCTGCTGTCTTCGCCATGGAGAAATACTTCGTCAAGAACTTTTGAGCACAGTCTGCCCATGTTTTAATAGAACCTGATGGCATAGAATGTAACCAACTCTTGGCTTTATCCCTAAGAGAGAAGGGAAATAGCCTCAATCTGATTGCGTCATCTGTAACTCCGTTGAATTTGAAGGTATCACAGATCTCAAGAAAGTCCCTAATATGAGCATTGGGATCTTCAGCAGGACTACCCCCAAACTGAACCGTATTCTGAATCATCTGAATGATGTTTGGCTTAAGCTCGAAATTATTTGCCCCAATAGCTGGACGAACAATGCTGGTATGAATGTCCTCCACTTTTGGCTGAGAGAATTCACTCAAAGCCTTCGCTGGTTGTGCTTGATCTTCCATATCTTCTTTTGATTCACGATTGTTTTCTACACTGATGTTCTCAAAGTCAAGTTTCCTTCGTGCTAGTTCTTCTCTTCTTGCTAATTCTTCTCTACGTGCTCGAGCTCGTGTACGCATACACTCTCAATAAGTACCTGAAATTTACCAACTAGAAAATTGGTGAGAAACGTCCTAGTCACCGAACTTTAATGACCACTGATGGTAAATACTGAAACTAAACAAATAAAACCGAAGTCCCCGGCAGCGGCGCCAAAAACTTGTTACGACCAAACTCAACACGCAAGTGCACGTGGTCACAAGTAATACAGATAGCAAATAAGGTTCGTTCCTACAGGGACTCGTTGTTTGTCTAGTAATTCACTCACCAATGTATGATTATTATCCGATGCTAAAACAAATAACAAAGTGGATTTTTGTTATCACTATAATTAATCTAAGAATTATAACTAATTATCAACTACTTGAACTGAGATTTATGTCGAATTACTTATGCAAATAAAACATGGAATTTTAACTTCATTAAACAATCCATCTATAGTCTTCAATTCTCTAGCCCTTTCATGTGATTTGTTAATACCTGATCGAATACACAAAACTGATAAAAGCCAACTTTCGTTGTACCAATACCATCCTAAATAATATCCACAATGAAGATAGAAATCACTTAGTCTTCCAATTATGCTTAGTCCCTATATGTCTATAAAGATTGAAAACATAATGGTTGAAGTACAAGCATTCAATTGATCACATAGTCGTCATAAAACGGTTAGAGTTACGACACTAATTACGAATGATATTCTCACGCATAAAACTATGCTAGCATGGCAAGTTCTAAACTCTTAAATCCACTTTCGCTTCAATAAGAATTAACACACAATTACAGGAGTTAGCTACTCTCCTATAACGAATTAAAACAACCATGATAGGATATCGCATCAATCACACTATAGGCATCAAGAAAATTCAACAAATAAACTTCATGAATAAATCCGCTAAAACCCCATGACAACGAATTAGTTCATAATCAAACTAATCGTCACCATGGGTTCTAATGTAAACATGATTGAAGAAAACGAATCAATATTGGAATAATTATCAAAGGTTCTAAAGAATACACCCAAACCAAGCATCCACAAGCTAGAAAGAATACAAGAATAAATTGAAAACTATCTTCTTCCTTGCTTCTTCGTGCTTTTAAACTCCGTAGATAATATGTGATATGTGTCTCCCCTGTTCTCTAGGGTTTTCTTTTCTTTATATAGGGCTCCAGGTGCAACAAGTCGTACTGAATTGTAATTTGACTTCAACTCGAAAAATCAGCAATCGGGTTCAAAACAGGAAATTTCGTCAGACAGACTGGCGCTGCCGCGCCACGATTGTATAGGATAGCGGCGCTGCCGCGCCAGATAATTACTGCTCCTTTTTCCAGCGGCGCTGCCGCGCCATAGGCAAGCACAAACACGGCGCTGCCGCGCCGTGCCTTCTGTCCAGGAAGACGAATTTTTCCATTTTCTTCGTTTTAGCTCCAAATTGCATTCCGATTGCTCCGCTTCATTCCCATTACACCTGTGATAAATACACCTGCACAATACCCTTAAAAGAGATCAAAAATACCACAACTCGAGTACAAACAATCGTTTTAAGCCATACGGAAACGTTTTAAGTGAATAAAATACCCACTTATCACCTGTCCAATTATATTGTTACAGAAACCTGGGGTCTAATGGGTTGAATGGGAGGTTGCCAGTTGAGCTTGACAATTTGAATTATCTTGAGGAACTACCGGTAGACACGAATAAGCTTGAAGGAACTATTCCCGGTAGTAATGGTTCACAGAGTGCTTCCAACCTCAATGGATTGTAAGTATTTCGTCTGAATCAACGTTTTTAATTTAGTATTTAGTCTTTTTTTGGAAGAACATAAAGTTTGTTTTTCTGGTTTGGAAATTGACTGATGGCGGGAAAAGATCAGTTGATTATAAATGATTATGGATTTTGTTAATGATAAAAAGTTATAATCTGTTTCGGAGGAAATAAATAAATTTGGGTTTTGAGGAGGGAGGGGGGGGGGACTACCTTGGTTTGATTTCTTGAATGTAAATCTGCATGGAAAACCATTGTCGCTGCCTCTTACAGTGTTGCCATTTACTGTCACTTTTCTTATTAAAAACATTGCTATTAAATAGAATTATGTTGTCATAGCCGCCTCAAACGTTGCCATAACCTATGTATTGCAATACTAAACAAGAAACAGAGATCCAAAACAGGGTTGCAATAGGCTATTGCAATGACTTTAAATTGTTGCTATAGATTGGAAAACGTTGTCATAAAAGCCCATTGAAATGACATTAAGGCGTTGTTGTATGGCAGTAACTCATTGCTATAGGGGGCCTATGCCAACCCAACCAAAGTTAACGCCCAATTTTCGCAAAAGAATTGCAATAGACTCTATGACAACTGATTTAGGCCCTATAACAATCATATTAAGGAGTTGCTATATCCAATCTATGGTGTAGTGATCCTCTCATTTTCCAAAAATATCATGGGCAATTACCTTTTTCGACTTAAATATGTTACCTTTTCTAGTTTTTCTTACTAAACTCCTCCTTTTCCAAAAATATCACGGATAAACCCTTACCTATTTATTTTAAAATCTATTTTAATGCTTTTAATTATTCAAAATTTTTACCTATTTTAACATGTCTACTTATTTAATTAACAAATTAAATTAATAAAATATTAAAACATAAATAATAAAATAACAATTATAAAAAAAATATGTGCATTGTACGAGTTTTAAGCTATATCTATACTATAATATAATAGACGAAACATTAAAAGTTTGGCTGATCGGTACAATAAATATTTTTACCTAATTATCCTTACTTATTTATTAAAAAAATTATTAAATAATAATTTTAAAAGTTTGGTCGGTACGGTACTAGTTTTTTGGTACTTTGTGGTTTTACTTAATTGCCCTTCTTATCTATAAAAAAAATTATTAAATAAGAATATAATCTACCTATAATCAATTATTTTTTTCAATTAAAACACATTACTTTTTCTATTTTTTCTAACAAAATCCTTTCATTTTCCAAAAATATCACGGACAATTACCTTTTTCAATTAAAACATGTTACCTTTTCTATTTTTTTTCTTACTAACACCCCTCATTTTTTCCAAACATTATCATGGTCAAAGCCTTACCTTTTTCAATAATTTTTCCAAAAAATATACGGTCAAAGACATACCTTTTTTTCTTACTAAAATCCCTCATTTTACAAAAAACATCACATTAAAAGCCTTACTTATTTATTTTAAAACAGATTTTAAAGATTTTAATTATTTATTTTTTTTTACCTATTTTAACATGCAAACTTATTTTTTCCGGAAATACAATTAATAAAATATCAAAACATGAATAATAAAATAACAATTATTAAAAACAATCTGTGCATCGCACGGGTTTTAAGCTAGTATTATTAAAGACGAAACATTAAAAGTTTGGTCGGTACGGTACCTTTTTTTTGTACATGTTTTTTGGTATTTCGCGATTTTACTTAATTACCCTTACTTATCAATAAAAAAATATTATTAAATCATAAAACATTTTTATAACCGATTACCTTTTTCAGCTAAAACATGTTACCTTTTCTATTTTTCCTAACAAAATCTCTTTCTTTTCCAAAAATATCACAAAAATATCACACACAATTACCTTTTTAAACTAAAACATGTTACTTTTTCTATTTTTACTTACTAAAACTCATCATTTTCCAAAAATATCAAGGGTAAAGCCATAATTATTTATTTTAAACGGGCAATTACTTTTTTTTAACTAAAACATGTTACATTTTCTATTTTTACTTACTAAAACCTCCCATTTTCCCAAAATATCACGGGTAAACCCTATTTTAATTCTATTTTTACTCACTGAAACCCCGTGATTATACTCAATTACCCTTACTTATTAACAAAAAAATATTTTTAAATAATAAGACATATTTATAAATGATTACTTTTTTTTATAGCTAAAACCTCTTTCTTAAATGAGAGCTTAGAAGAGGATGTGTATATATGATACAACCAGAAGGTTTTGCCGATCTGAGATTTGCTAGAATGGTCTGTAAGCTACTACGATCTATTTATGGATTGAAGCAGGTCTCAAGGAGTTGGAACATTCGTTTTGATGTAATAGTCAAAGAGTTTGGCTTCATTCAAAATGAAGATGAGCCATGTATTTATAAGAAAGTTAGTGGGAGCAAAGTGGCATTCCTAGTATTATATGTTGATGATATATTACTAATAGGGAATGACATACCTTCTCTTCAGGCTGTTAAGACTTGGTTGGGAAAAAGTTTCTCAATGAAAGACTTAGGCGATGTGTTAGGCTCAAGGCATGTTTGAATACCACTATTAACAAGCCTACACTCTATGACTATGTCACACTACATGAACTAGTGAATTATATCACTGGGATATAGTATAGGTCTCTAGTGTACTTGTCTTGTTCTCATGAACATTAGCTTTATCTTGTATGCTCAGAATTATAATGAGCTTAGTAAGTTTCTTGCACCTAGAATGTACATAGACCATGGAATAATTATCCTGGAAGAAGTTCAATTAGTTCATGCAGCAGGATTGGAGTGAATAAGGCCCTTAAGAAAAAAGTTGCAAAAATTTGTCTAAGTCCTTATATCGTGAAGTCAGAATAAAGCTATGTCATGAAGTCATCAAAATCCATGTCGAGAAGTACTGAGATCGCATAGTCCAAAATGAACTATGTCGTGAAGTCCTCAAGACTCATATCGTGAAGTGTTGATACAGTAAAGTCCAAATGTACTAGATCGTGAAGTCCTCAAAAAGGCTAAATCGCGAAGTCCTCAAATAGTCTATGTCGCGAAGTCCTCAAGAAGGCTATGTCGCGAAGTCCTCAAAGGCTATGTCGTGAAGTCTTCAAAGGACACATCGCGAAGTCAAGAATATATTGGAGTTCACGATATCAACACTTAGCCGTTAACAACAAGACAAATGAAGGTACAAGATCAAAGTCAATGGAGACAAATACTGAAGCATCTGTGTTGGTCAGGTGGTCCAAAACCAGATGGAAAATCTACAACAAAACTTGGAGGAAAAAAAAGAAAGACAAGCAGCTACAGATAAGGGAGAGGACCACATAAAGCAAGTGGTCCTCCCTGACACAGCCAACCTTTTATGGAACGACAAAATGGAGGTGCAGTGAGGGTAGTTGTGTAATTAGGTGTGTGCACTAGTTTTGTATAGGACAATATATATTGTTAGGCCGAATACACAATATATAATCAAGTAGATGTATGAGAATAACAATAAGAACACTGTTTATGAACAATAAACTGAATGGAATTAAAAACTCCTCTCTCAGTGATGTAAATTATCACAGAGAGCTGCTAGGTTACAAGAATAATGTATTCAGTATTCGCATCCCTTTTAGGGTTAACCTATCTGTGTTTATATAGTACACAGCTACATAATCAATCTCTAATTGATATTCCTATAAATTAGCTATACAATTTATATCAATTTAGGATTGCTTCTGTCTTCTGTTCCGTTTCCTTAGCCATCTCAATATATCTTGCTTCTTTCCATCTTCAAGATATATTGCTTCTAGAATCTTCATATTAGCACCGACAACTTCAGCAAACTTTCACCCCGTCAGACTTTAACAAACTCTGACTGGCTTCTAGCATAAACTCTGATGAGTACCTGTTACTTAAACACTGATAAACAATCATCAGCAATTATATCTAACAATCTCCCCCAACTTGTGCATAACAAAAATGTACAAGTTTAAAAGATAATTGATGATGTCAAAACATACAACAAATGCAGTGTTTATAACATAACAGAGTTTAACTTTTACTTAGAACAGAAAACTTTAAAAACTTACAGACAGTCTTTACTTAATTTCCTCAATGTCAGGCACAGTTCTGAGATAATCTATCAGTAGTCTTCTTTCAGCTTTTTCTAGCTCATCTACCATGATTTTCTTCAATTCCTTCAATTCTGGATCATTCTCCCCAGTCTGATAGATGGCAGATCTCAGAGAATAAATGTTATTCCTCCTCATCTCATTCCCTAGCCTGATATAATAAGACTTGTCTGACTCCAAGTTAAATTCCAACACTTTAATTCCAAGTGTTGTATTGAATTTAGCACTGTTCCTTTTCATCTCTACAAGCTTTCCATGAGCATCTCTGTACTTAGGAACATAAGCACTTGAAATTCTGGCTCCACATAAGACTTTAGACTTCATCATTCTCTCTCTTAAAACTTGAGCAGCATTGTGAGTACTTTGATTTTTCACTCTTAGCAGATATAAAACATACTCCAGCTCTTCCCATAGTTTTAGATGAATATCAGCTTCTCCAACTCTATAAACTCTTCCATCAGCCATAAAATATAACAGAAACTCCTTTTTGATTCCTCTGTGATAGATCATCTGAACAGACTCTAACTTGTCAAGGCTTTCTTGAGTTACCCCAACACCAGATTCTGCCAGTGATGTATGATCTAAAGGACTGTTATTCACTCTTTTCTCTCTATGTGAACCCAAGCCAGATCTATCATAAGATTCTTTTCCCATTACAGTTCTGCTTTGTAAAATGTTCACATTTCCTGGCTTCAGAGTTTCATCTTTAGATGATCTTCGAAAAGTACCTTGGAGTTGTGGAGATATTAATTGAGTTTGTACAACTTGAGCAGTGTCAGAGGTTGTCACAACTTTAACAGAATCATCAACTTGAGCAACGTCAGTGGTTTATTTATTAGATCTTGATTCAACATGAGCCATGTCAGAGGTTGAATAAGCTTTCTTTGATAACTCAGGCTCTTCAATCAATTTGCCTTTTCCTTTGTCAGTATTTGCTCCAACAGGCCTCCTTGAATATTGTAAACTCTGTTGAGAGTTCACATTCTCTTTAATAGAAATTCCTTGTTCTTTTCTCCTAGGAGCCTTGGTAGCCTTTTTCTTGTAAATTCCAGCTTCAACATTTTTCTTATGTTCTTCAGCAAGAATCTGTAATTCAGCATCAATATCTTCAACTGTAGCTTCAACACCATGTTCTTCCAAAAAGAGTTTAGCAGCAATCTCTTCATCAGTAATTGGATTAGCTAAAATAGCTAAACTTTTAAGTCTTGAAGAAGATTGAGCACCAGAGTTTACTCTTTCAGAGTTTGTCAGATTTCTAGCAGAGTTTGACCTAAGTCTCCCTTGCTCTTGAGAATTCTTTGACCTAAACTCTGAATCCTTGCTTCCACCATCAGTTGCATCATCCCTCCGTCTCAGAGTTTGAGTCCTTTTGCATTTGTCTTTAGGAACTCTCTCCCCCTTTTTGACATCATCAGGAATAAGCACCGATGTCAGCAACTCCAAAGATGCAGCAATAGAATCAATCTTTGTAGACATTGCATCTTGATTGCTCTCAACTTTGCTTAGCCTCTGCTTGATTTCCACTTGATCCTTGATCATATAGGAATATTTAGCTCTATCAGTCTTCAAGGCCAACTCCTTAGTTACTATATCATTTCGGAGACCTATGACATCTGTATGAGTCTCATCAAATCGATTATGCAAAGATTTGACTTGAACAATTGTAGCCTTCAGATGTGTCAACAGCTCAGGATTTGAAATCTCTTTTGCAGACTTAGCAACAAAATCAGCAGTCCTTTGCTTAGAGAAAATACAATCTGCCCCTGACCAGTTTGCATAGTACATATCTCTATAATGAGCTTTAGTGGCATTTTGATTTTCCTTAACAGTCTCAGCAGTAGGATCCCTTAGAAAAGGTATGGATTCATCAGAGTCTGCATGATCTTCAGAAGTGTGATCATGACTATCAGAATCAACCCTGTCTTCAACAACATTTTCTACTAAGGGTTCTGCAGCTTCTTCAACTACATTCTCTGCAGTAACTTCAACATTGGACTGTGCAGCTTCATTAAGAACTTGCTCCGCTACAGCTTCATTTATTTCATTGTTTACTTCCTTAGCAACTTTTTCTTCTTTATTCTCTGCTGTAGCTTCATTCATTTTCTCCACAGCAGCTTCAATAATCTTCTCAGAAGAGACAGATTGTGCTTCCTGATCAACTTCATCACCAACTTCAAGAACTTGATTGGTGACAGAGAGAATCTCTGTATGAGTTGCCATAGACTCTTCAAGTACCAGAGTGGCTTGATCAGCTGCCACATCCTCAGTGTCACAAACACTGATCGCAGGATGTGCTTCAAAATCCATGTCCAACTTATCAATAAAATTATCAGCATTTGTAGCTTCATTATCAGCTTCAAAATGGACATCAGCATTTGTTCTGTCCTCTGTGGGCACAGTAGTTTCATCATGGACAATAACCTCCTCAATAACAACATCAGCCTCAGGAGCTTCACACTGTTCAGTGGCTGGAACATCTTCAGGAACAGCTTCAAGAACATCTAACTCATCAAATAGATAGTCAGCTACCAACCTCCTTCTTCTATGATGTAAAGTTTCAGAGTCTTCTACATCATCAGACCTTGGTCTCTTTGCCCTACTTTTCTTAACAGACTTCATTGTAGGTGAACCAACAGAGTGTGACACAGAAACTTTAGATACCCCAACCTCAGTAGTTGGCTTAACAGACTTTGCTGGTTTAAAAGCTCTGTGTTTGACTCTACCACCAGTACGAATTGGTTGTGATGTAGATGGAGGTACTTCAGAGTTTAGAGGTTCAGGTTGTAGTTCTGTTTGGATAGAATCATCCAAAAACTGTTGCACTAATGCAGGCAGCAAAAGATCACCTACATTACCCTTCTTGACATCCTTGTTGAAAAGATCAGAGAATATACGCTTGTGTAACTTAAAACAAGGAATCACATCTCCATCAACAATATCTACCCCATCAACACAGGCAGAAAATAAAAGCTGACAGAATCTAGAAAAGTAAACTACCCCCCTATTTTCAGTCATCTTTTCACCTATATTAATAAGAATTATGTAAAGCATAATGTAACATAAGATGTAAAAGAGATAACTACAACTCAACAAAGGACAAGGCAGACAATAGTATTAATAGAAGCACAGGAATCCAGAATCAAAGAAGAAAAGGTAAACTCAAAAAATCAAAATACGTTATGTATTCTTGAAGTCCGTAAACAGGTCACGGAAAGAAGTTCATGAAAATGTTCAAGCCTCAGTGACAGCAAAAGAAACAAGACTTTCAAGACGACAGAAGTATGTGAATGATTTAGGGTTCAGTACCACGGGATTCCAGTGATGAAGCAACCAGAACGACAAGGGACTTATCAGCAACACTATATTGAAGACATAAAATAAGAATTGATCAGGTGTTATTCATCTGTGAACCAGACCAGTTGCACTAGGTGACGGCACTGAAAAAGATCAAGTTGTTTTATCGTCTCGGAAGAAATTGATACTGTCTATTACTTAAACACCCCGGAGCTCAGTGGAATCAATAATTGATAAAAGACAAGAAATAAGTATTCGATAGTTTTTCAAATAAGAAAACTATCGAATGGTGTAATGATGATTCAATGAAAACCATGATTACTTTAATTTAGTATTCGATAGTTTTATTTAAAAAACTATCGAATGGTAAATTAAAGAATTCCATTCGATGGTTTTTATTTAAGGAGTAGGTGAAAAGTATTCTTGTTTACAGGTTGAAGTTGAAGATGGACGACCAGGATTGATTCTTCAATTCTAGTTCGATGGTTTTCAATTCAAGTCTACAATTAATACTGAGAGAAGAGTGTGTCTTCTTCAGTTAAGGATTTCAACACAGAGACATTACTGAGAGAGAGAAGAGCCGGAGAAAATTATCAGAGAAATTAATATTGCTCAGAACTTGATCATTGTTTTGTATTTGTGTAACCTTAAACTCATTGACGCTAATCTACGGATTAGAAATTGTAGCACCCCTCGAGGTTTATATTTATAAAAAGATATATTCCCCGAAACTTGATTTGGTTTGGTGTGTTTGATTTCATTATAGAACTGAAAGATTAATCCGCGAACGAAATTAAATTATTTGTGAGTATCGTATTCAACCCCCCCTTCTACGATACTTTGGACCTAACAATTGGTATCAGAGCTACTTGATTGATATACAAATCAGATCCGGTGAATGAGACCAAAATCAAACGTAGCGTGAAAATTCGAAGCAAATTTTTTAACTTTCAAAATTTTTCATTTAATTGGAATTTCTTGAATTTTAAACAATTTGAAATTTTCAGAAACCATGAGTGCTCCAAAGACAACCGCTGGTATTAAAGTTCCCCCGTTTACTAGAGATGATTTCGGTTTGTGGAAGATGAAGATGTTGTTATTTATCAAGGCATCTAATCCGTTGTATATTGGCATATTAGAGAACGGACCGTTTGTACCAATGAAACCAGTTAGTGAATCTACAGATCCTGATGGTAGCAGGATTCCTTCAGGCACCCAACCTAAGGATATAAGTGAATTTACAGATTCTGACAAAGAACTGATTCGATTGGACACCGGTTTAATGTTGATATTGGCGGACTCCGCGGACAAGGAAATGAGCTATCAGTTGATGAACTGTACAAGCGGGAAACATATGTGGGATACCATTAACCTAATAATGGAAGGAACTGAAGACGTGCATGAAAACAGATTGGACATTCTGACTTCTCAATACGAAGCGTTTAGGTCACTGCCAGGAGAAAGTATAACTCAGGTCTTTGAGAAATATACTAAGCTCCTCAATGAATTGGCAATGAAAGGAAAGACCTATCCTCTGAGAGAATCGAACAGGAAGTTCATGATGACGCTGCCCCATCATGTAGAACACAAGTCATCATCCATTAGGGAAAGAATTGACTTCACAAAGATGTCATTAGAGATGATCTATGGCAAGTTGAAGACCTATGAGATGGAACAGGAACAAAGGGTGATAATCTACGGATTAGGGACAGTGGAGAATAAGCACAATGCACTTGTGAGATCAGCAGCACTTGTAGTGGATGAACCAATAACTTCTGAGATTCAGGTTCAAACCCCTAGAGCTGGAAAGGAGGTGATAATAGAAGCAGAAATGGATTCTGTGAATCTGGGTGTTGATGAAAGTGATTACTACACCCTAGAAGAGCTTGAGCAAATGGAAGACAAAACCATGGCGTACTTAGCTGCAAAGTTTAGTCATATTCGTTTCAAAAGAAACCCTAAGTACAAGTTCAAGGGCTCAACCAACAGATTCCAGAAGAGCAATTATACACCTAGTACAGGCTTTAAGGGAGGCTACAAGACAGGCATGATTGATAGAAGCAAGTCAAGATGCTACAACTGCAATGAGTTAGGGCATTTCGCCACTGAATGCCGGAAGCCTCGTCAAGCAAGAGACATGAAAGATGTCTATGGAAAGAAGGATTCTTATGATGAGTTGAAAAAGGAGAATGCCAAGCTTAAACAGCAATTGGAGGCATTCTCTGGAAAGCAGAAAGGGAAAGCTTACATAGCAGAGGGAAAGCACTGGGATGATACTGATTCGGATGAAGAGGAGGAATATGTAAATGTTGCTCTAATGGCTGACTCTTTAGAGGAATCACCACAATCATCTCAGGTACCTATCTTAACTACAATTGATATGTCTAATTCTGAGTACAAGAAAACTGTGCAAGATCTTAGTGTAGAATTGTTTAATGTACACACAAGCATGCTAGCATCAGAAATGGAAAATGCTAAACTAGTTCTTAAGATTAAAAAGCTAGAATCTAAAAATGAAGAACTAGAGCTTGTAGCTGTAACATTAGAAGATCTTAAGCAAAAGAATGCGTACTTAGAGAACAAGGTCAAGTGTAATGATGAGATAGAGACTATCCTCAGGAAGCAGATTTCAGATCTAGATTTGAAGCTGAATGCTTTTAAGAATTCCGCTCTAGTGGCTAGGGAAATCATTGATACTCAGGCCATAGAGAATAAAACTGCTATAGGATTTGACTATAACAAGAAAGCTGGTAAGAAGATTGTGGAATTCCCTGTGACATCTTCAGTTGTCAAAAGGAATACTCCACATGTTCTTAAGAATGTTGATTGTCCAGTTTTTGTTAAGCCGTTTCCACCACTCTTTCATGAGGATGACCTTTTCATTAGACAAGAATTGCTTGAGGAGGATTTATTGAAGGAAAAAAAGGTAAAGACTAAGTTGCCTAGGAAATCAGTAAAGAATGAATTACCTAAACCTGATTTACCTAAAACTGAAGTAGGTTCCTTAGTTAGTAATGTTAAAAAGAACAGGAATGGGAGGAAGAAGATTGTTAATCAGGAATTGGTTCCATCTTCTCCCATTGCATCTAGGAAGTTGTGTTCTATTTGTAATTCTGCTGGACACCTTACACATGCATGTAACAAGGTTAAAGTAGAAACTTCTAATACTTCTGAAATGCATAACATGTCTGACATGCCTGATACTCATGAACCCTGTGGAAAGAAAGAGTGTTTGCTATGTAAGTACAACATCATGCATGCTTATTTTAAGTTGATGTCTGATAGTAGCAATAGCACTAGTAATGTTAAATCCACAGATACTATGAATATCAAACAGGGTAAGACTAAATTGAATGTTACTCCTGTTAAATCATCTAAACCTTCAGGACCCAAACAATTTTGGGTACCAAAGTCCGCTTAATCAATCTGTGATTGCAGGGTAAGGTTAAAAGCTCAAAGGTTGTGTGGATTCTGGATAGTGGCTGTTCTAGACACATGACAGGTGAAGAGTCCCTGCTTACAGAGGTGGTTAAGAAGACCGGCCCGATTGTAACCTTTGGAGATGACAGCAAAGGATTCACTACGGGATATGGTAAATTGAAAGCTGGAAATGTCATCATTGAAAACATCTCTCTTGTTGAAGGATTAAAGCACAATCTTCTAAGTATCAGTCAATTCTGTGATAAAGGCTACAATGTAGATTTCAGAAAGGACAAGTGCTTGATCACCAACAGGAAGGATGAGAAGCTTACTCTACTGGGAGTGAGAAAATGGAATTTGTTTATAGTTGACTTAAGTTCTACCAGTGAAGGAGAAGTTACATGTTTCTATGCAAAGGCATCTTCAGAACAAAGTTGGCTATGGCACAAGAAGCTCTCACATTTGAACTTCAAAACTATGAACTCTTTGGTAAAGAGAGAGTTAGTGAGAGGGTTGCCCCTGATGGAATTCAATCAAGAGGGACTATGTGAAGCATGTGAAAAAGGGAAGTCGAAGAAAGCATCACATGGAAGCAAAGAAATGACAAGCATTACTGAACCATTACAGCTGATTCATATAGATTTATTTGGTCCAGTTAATGTTATGTCACTTTCAAGAAACAGATATGCATTGGTGATGGTGGATGACTACTCCAAGTACACGTGGGTGTTGTTCATACAAACAAAGGATGAAGCAACACAACTAATCATTGATCACATCAAGAAGATAGAAGTGGAAGCTAAGCTACCTGTGCGGACAATCAGATCAGACAATGGAACTGAATTCAAGAATGCAGTTCTAAATGATTTCTGCTCAGAGAAAGGAATATCAAAACAGTTTTCAGCACCAAGAACTCCTCAACAGAATGGAGTAGTGGAAAGGAAGAACAGGACCTTGGTTGAAGCAGCAAGGACCATGTTGAGTGAATCAAAACTTCCCACTTACTTTTGGGCTGAAGCAGTGAATACAGATTGCTACACTCAGAATCGAACCCTGATCAACAAAGATCATGAAAAGACTCCGTATGAGTTAATGGCCAACAAGAAGCCAACACTGAAGTACTTTCATGTCTTTGGTGCAAAGTGCTTTGTACTTAAAGATGGAGAACATCTTGGCAAGTTTGATGCCAAAGCAGATGAAGGCATTTTTCTAGGCTATTCTCTGGAATCTAAGGCTTTCAGGGTATATGTGATTGAAGATAAGAAGGTGTTGGAAAGCTTTAATGTAACATTTGACGACACTAAAAGACCAGGCCTGCAAACTGGAGAGAACTCTGAATCTTTGGTATTTGAAAATCTATCAGGAGATCTCTCTGACAATGAAGAAGTACCTGAAGTTGTTACAGTCATTAATAATAATCATAATGATAATGATTCTGGACAAAGTGGTGACCAAAGTGGAGATCCTCAACATACAGGATCCACTAGTCAGTCTTCAGAATCAACAGATCAAACCGTCAACAACTCAGGGGGAGCAGGAGAAGGATCAACTAGTCACACTCCACAACATCTAGAACATGGAGAATCATCAAGATCGCATCTGCCAAGACAAAAGGGTATGGAATAGAGATCATCCCTTTCACTTGATCATTGGTGATCCGGACACAGGAGTGAGAACTAGGAGAACATCACAAAATGAATGTCACTATTCTGGGTTTCTTTCAGAAACAGAACCTAAGAAAGTTGAAGATGCTCTAGATGATCCAGATTGGGTGATTGCTATGCAAGAAGAACTCAATCAGTTTGAAAGGCAGAAAGTTTGGAAGCTGGTACCCAGGCCTAAGGGAAAATCTGTTATTGGAACACGATGGGTATTCAGAAATAAATTGGACGAAGATGGCATTGTAACGAGAAACAAAGCCAGACTGGTTGCTAAAGGTTACTCTCAAGAAGAGGGTATAGATTATGATGAAACCTATGCACCAGTAGCAAGACTTGAGGCCATCAGAATGTTTCTGGCATTTGCTGCACATTCCAATTACAAGGTATATCAAATGGATGTGAAGAGTGCTTTTCTGAACGGGGAGTTAGAAGAAGAAGTGTATGTGGAACAACCTCCAGGTTTTGAGGATTCAAAACTGGCAGACTTTGTGTACTTTCTATTCAAAGCTCTCTATGGACTCAAACAAGCTCCGAGGACATGGTATGACACTCTCTCTGAATTCTTACTTGAAAATGATTTTACAAGAGGTGTTGTAGACAAAACTCTCTTTGTCAAAAAGCATAAAAATGATTTGATATTGGTGCAAGTATATGTTGATGACATAATATTTGGTTCTACTAATGATGATCTATGCAAGAGATTTGCTAAGTTAATGCAGAGTCGTTATGAAATGAGCATGATGGGTGAATTGTCATTCTTTCTTGGATTGCAAGTATACCAAAAACAAGATGGTATATTCATTTGTCAGTCCAAGTACATCAAGGATCTTCTTAAGAAGTATCAAATGGAAGACTCATCTACAGCAAAGACTCCTATGCCAACTGCCACTAAGCTTGATAAGGATGAAACTGGTAAGAAGGTTGACATCACAGGCTACAGAGGTATGATAGGCTCATTACTTTATCTCACTGCAAGTAGACCAGATATAATGTTTGCAACATGCTTGTGTGCTAGATTTCAGTCTGATCCTAAAGAATCTCATCTAATAGCTGTTAACCGAATATTTAGATATCTTAAGGGGACCCCAAATCTTGGAATTTGGTACCCTAAAGATACAGGATTTGATCTTATTGGATACACAGACTCTGATTTTGCAGGTTGTAAGATTGATCGGAAGAGTACTTCAGGAAGCTGTCAGTTTCTTGGAAGAAGGTTAGTTTCCTGGCATAGCAAGAAGCAGCATTCAGTGTCCACATCAACAGCTGAGGCTGAATACATTGCTGCTTGTAGCTGCTGTGCTCAGATCTTGTGGATGAGAAACCAACTCCGTGACTATGGACTTTTGTTGACAAAGATTCCAATATTTTGCGACAACACAAGTGCCATAGCAATCTCAAACAACCCAGTGCAACACTCGAGGACGAAGCACATCAACATCAGATATCATTTTATCCGAGAGCATGTCATGAATGGAACTGTGGAGTTACATTTTGTACCCACAGAGGATCAAATTGCAGACATCTTTACTAAACCGCTTGATGAATCCACTTTCAATAAGCTGGCTGGTGAACTTGGGATGTTAAATCTTTCTAATTGATTTTGATTAGAAGTCAGTAACTGCAGATAATCCTGGTAAATACATGAGTTTAAGAATTCCTATATCCTTAGGACTCGTGAATTTATTTTCTGGAGCAATTCTCGTAGTTAGGATTATTATACTAATTCTATGTCATAATTATGGATGATATATCTTCTGGCATTTAATTAGTTATTAATTCTAAAAATTATTTAAGTGCTAATATTTGTTCTAAATATACAAGCATTTATTTAATTTGAATTAATTTACTTTGTTTTTAACATTGTAGCTTAATGCAGCATAATTGATTAGATTTTAATTGGTTAATATCACTCAATGATATTTAATTGATTTTATTCTAAGAAAATTGTGAATTTTCTGTTAAGAATTGATTTTGGTAAATTTGAAAAGATTTATTAGAATTAAAACTAGACAGAAAATACAAATTCTGATTTTTAAAACATGAACAGGTTTTAAAATGAAGACAGAAGCAAAAATATCGAATTTAAGAAATTCGATAGTTTTTCAAGTACATAGATAAATCTATCGAATTTAATTTTCGATAGTTTTTGAAAAGGAAAAAGAAAATCTATCGAAAACATTTTTCGATAGTTTTTGAGATTAAATTGAAAATATATCGAATGGAATTTACTTTAGTTCATATTTAAATTCTCGATAGATTTTTCAAATAAATGTCTTCGATAGTTTTTGTGTTTAATTCAAAAATGCCTCGATGGGTTTTCTCCTAAAAGTCTGTTTGCATTCTTTTTAAAACTCTTCGATAGTTTTCTCAAAAACTATCGAACGGAAATAGACTCTTTTGTCCCCAAAGAAAAACCATCGACAGTAGTTTATAAAATCTATCGAACATGGGATGACCAAAATACCCTTGCCATGTCTGTGAGTATAAAACTAATACTTAGACGTTCTCTTTTGTTTTCATTTTCTGAGATCTAAGTCAGTTTTATATACTTACAGATAGAGACAGCCAAGAAAATCACCATCGATACTTTTCTCTTGTTTTTAACCGATCTAAACTTGAAAAAGTCACCTTCCATCACTGTTAATCGATTTTAACCGTGAAAGAGAGTTTCTTTTCAGTTTGTGAATCAAAACAGAAAAGAGAATCCATCGAAGTGTGTTTGTGAACAATAAAGAACTGTTAAGTGATCTAGTGTGAAAATACTTAGTTGAAATCTGATTCATTCTTGGATTTAATTTCAATTTAGTTAAAAGTCTACGGATTACATTGTTTCTGTTCTTTTAGTTGGGAACTATTCTTGGTTAAGGTTTTCAATTAGTTTGAAAGGGGTATTTTTGAAGAAATTGATTAATTAATAATAATTAATTAATTTAAGTAAAGTATAATTTTGGTTTAAATTTAAATTTTCTGGAAAGTGTGAAAATACAATGGCCGGAGAATTTATTATTACCAAAACTAATCATGTCTCGTTTCAAAATCTGCAAGCCATTACGAATCCTCAAATTCGTGCATGGGCAGAATTTTTGAATATACGTTCATTAGTGGCATACGCTGTAAGTACTCCCGTAGTCCTTTGTATCGATCAATTGACTGCGTTGTACACAACCGCCACGGATACAAGTGAGAATAATATAAGGTCCTTCAGTTTTGTTGTGCCAGGGGGCAGAACAATAACGGTGACAGAACATGACTTTAACAGAATACTTCATTTTCCTACAGAAAACCTTGTTCCGGATCCCACAACTGAGGAAATACATGCTTTCTTCACTCTTATCAGAAGTCAACAACCTAACTTCTTGGTGGGAGAGTTCCTAAAGCATTACCTGCCAAAGCCATGGAATTTTTTCTTTCATACCCTGATACATGTTTTTACTGCCAAGCTAACAAATCTGCATGGCATTCCCTTATTCCTTCAAAAGATAGGGTTTGCCATTGCGAACAACAGGCATATTAACATAGGACAGATAGTGATTGATCAAGTAATTCTGTGCATGGGACCACTGGATGAAAGAACAGGCATAAATGACGATGTGCTCTGTTTCTATCCTAGGTTCCTACAGCTAATTCTCAATGATATCTTAACAGATAATGAACGGGAGATCTTTGAAGGTGAAGCCAACCAGGAGTGCATGAGAATGAAGAGCAATGCCATAACCGCTCTCATTAGGAAGAACAACTATCTTCCAGGGGTACCCACTGTTCTCACTGAATATCTAAGAACGGTGCCCCTACCACTTCTACCCCCAGGGGAACAGGTAAATCAAGGTAATATTCCACAACCTGAACCTGTAATGGCACCTGAACCAATGGATGTTGATCCAGAGCCCTTAGTGGCCATTCCTGACCAGGAGGTTGCAAACCGACAACCTCTAACCACGGTCGAAGAGCCTTTGGACGAGCCAAATGAAAACATAAACGAACCTCCTTCCCCTACTATACCCATTAAAGAACCATCCATGAGTGTAGAGGGAGATAGTGCCAAAGCAGCACCACATAAGGAGATACACCCTTCAACAGCAGCTCTGCCTTCCTCTAAAAGGAGAAGAACAGAAACTGAGGCAACTGCTGATACTTCATTTCTCTCATCCAAAGCGCCCTTTACTGATTTTTCTGATGCTGACTGGGCTACTCTAACGAAAGCAATATCTGAACCAATAGCTCAATCAAGTAAGGAAGAATTGACGGAAGCAACTGGTGTTCCGACCATATTACGGTCAGGTTCACTGGTTGAAGGTTCTAAGAACCAAGGGTCTTCACAGACGTCGAGAGAAGGCTTTGACCTAAATGCACAATCTAAAAGGTCATTGTCTACCTCCCCAGATGGAACATATCTGGATCCTGCGGGTAAAGGGTCTGACGTAGGTGCAGATCGGCAACTCGTTGACAGTGAATCAATTACTATTGAGGAGTCAACTGAGGTGGAGTCTTTACAGACTCACGGGGAAGATTCGGGATCTCTGCTGTTAAAAGAGCCTGTTTCTAACCCCCTAGAGATTCAAACTCTAGATCCTTTAAAGGATATATCATCTAAGGATGATCAGCAACTTGGTTTATCCAAGGACGGGGACTTGCGAAGCCCCATTGCACCACCGGTGACCTCCTTAAGGACGGCTACGGTGATCTCTTCTGCAGGTACAATCAGCACAAAGGATTTGAGTGAAACAAAAACACTTACACCTGGCCTGAGTGGGAAAGGAAAAATGATTCAAACACCGACAGAAACGTTGAGTGTACACCCAGAGCCAAATGTGAGGAGTGACACCCTAACCCTACCTAATATTGATGATCTGCTGTTACCAACAGAAAGAGAGCTACAAGTTCAATCTTCCCTCAAGGAGATGACAGTTCGAGACAAAGAAGGAAATCCACTTTTCAAGGTTCCACTGCGACCTTCCTTTGACCAAGGGATCTCCTCCAGTCAAGACAATGTTTCTTTAAAGTCTATTCAAGAGAAAGTTGACTTGGCTGTAGCTGATTCCAGAAGAACATTCAGGGTCATTGGCAGTGCATCTGGCACTATAACAGGTACGAAGCAGGCAGTGGACTCCTTAAAGAAGGAAGCTATGGAAGAACTAGTCGAGCTGAGGATGGACGTCAGGGAACTTAAAGATGGATTTATGAATGAAGTAACTGCACTGTCTCAAGGACATGAAGCTTTGAAAGAAGACGTTCTGGTTATCCGGGATGGTCAAGCGCGGGTAAAAGATGCAATGAATACCCTTTCACGAGTGGAGTCTAAGCTAAACAAGAGGCTGGATCACATGGAAAAGACTACCAACTCAAGATTGGAGAACATTGACCTGTCGCTAGCTTCTATAAATGAGTTTAATAAGCAGCTTATGGATTTCTTGGAGAATCAAGGTGACGGAGTACAGTCTATATGGAGTATGCTGAAGAACCAACAATCTGGACAACCTGGTCCTTCCTATCAGGAACCTGATCCTTCTAATGTCTTTTATGCTGAGGATGCTTTTATCGAGGATTCCTCAACTAAGGGGGAGAAAGTTGGAGAAGGGGTGAAGGATAAATGGGGAGTTTGGGAGACTGTTGAGGCTATTCCAATCAGACAGTACTGGATTGAGGAGCTTGTAGAGGAAGACAAGGAAAGTGAAGAGGAATTTGAGGTCATGCATGAGCAACCTATTCAAGAGGAGCATGAGCCATATTATCCAGAGCCAATAGAACATCCAATCTTGGATGATGATATGGAAGAAGCAAATTCTCTATCACCTGAAGAAGAAGCTGCCTTGGAAGTAATAAGAGCTCAGAGAGCTGTAATAGATGCCAGGCAAGCTGAGAAGGAGAAACAACAAGCAATTCTGAGAAGTGAAAAGCTAAAGAGAATGAAGGTGTATAATGAAGTGAGGAAGAAGAAGATGATAGATCTGGCAAAGAAAGATGGTACTGAATGGGAAATGGCTTATAAAACCTTTTGCGGAGTTGAAGACGGATTAGAAGTCAACGACAATGCTGAGGTGGAAGTTATTATTCAGGACATCAGAAGTGCTAATCTTGAAGATCAGACTTACTTTAAAGCACTGAGAAGCTCTATAATCTGTCTGAATGCTGGGGTTAAAGCAAATGGTGCCTGGAGCTTATTAATCAGTTTTCTGGAGAAAGGTACATTTGTGATTTCCACTAAGTTTTTAGAACAGAGGACATATACAGAATTGCAGGCTATACTCATCAAGATCCAAAGAACTACAAGGCTAAATGAACTGCTCCGTGAGCATGTTAAGGAGATCGTGATGAAAGTCAGTCCAGAGATTACTGAAGATCCTCCAATGGTTAGATTCATGACGAATGACGTGTTCAGAATCTGCTATTTGGCTGAGGACAAACTGAGGGACTACCCAAGCAACTATCTAATCTCAGTTGAGAAGTATCTTAGATCCACTGGATTCTCATCAACGGAGAAGGACAAAGCAGCAGACACTCTTAGAAGATTTCTAATGGAGAATGTTCCTTACTATAGGAAAAGAGTGGAAAGAGGATTGGAAGTGCATACTAGACTGCCAAACATGCCAAAGCTAAACAAGAAAGATGTTAACATTGCATGGTTATGGGCTGGAGTGGGTCAAGAGGTTGAATATATTGGAAGACACATCCAAGGAGCAATCCTTAAACCTGGAGAACCACTGCACTATCTATCAGTGATTGATTATCAAGCTGCTAACTCCGATCCAATGATTGAAGAAGGTGAGATTGGAATGGACTGAATGTTGAAGCAAAGAACAAGAGAACTATCAGCTCAGACTAGAGGAGCAACTTCATTGTAAAAAGTTTAATTGTTTTTTGATTTATGAAATCTGGAAATGTATATATATCTGATCCAGAATGCATTAATATTATTACGCTGTCTTACTTTAAGTAGTTTTATGTTTCCTTAGTTAGTTGAGTTATCCTCGAAGTATTTTCTTGTCGAACTCTATCCAATCAAATAGGGGGAGATTGTAAAGCATAATGTAACATAAGATGTAAAAGAGATAACTACAACTCAACAAAGGACAAGGCAGGCAATAGTATTAATAGAAGCACAGGAATCCAGAATCAAAGAAGAAAAGGTAAACTCAAAAAATCAAAATACGTTATGTATTCTTGAAGTCCGTAAACAGGTCACGGAAAGAAGTTCATGAAAATGTTCAAGCCTCAGTGACAGCAAAAGAAACAAGACTTTCAAGACGACAGAAGTATGTGAATGATTTAGGGTTCAGTACCACGGGATTCCAGTGATGAAGCAACCAGAACGACAAGGGACTTATCAGCAGCACTATATTGAAGACATAAAATAAGAATTGATCGGGTGTTATTCATCTGTGAACCAGACCAGTTGCACTAGGTGACGGCACTGAAAAAGATCAAGTTGTTTTATCGTCTCGGAAGAAATTGATACTGTCTATTACTTAAACACCCCGGAGCTCAGTGGAATCATTAATTGATAAAAGACAAGAAATAAGTATTCGATAGTTTTTCAAATAAGAAAACTATCGAATGGTGTAATGATGATTCAATGAAAACCATGATTACTTTAATTTAGTATTCGATAGTTTTATTTAAAAAACTATCGAATGGTAAATTAAAGAATTCCATTCGATGGTTTTTATTTAAGGAGTAGGTGAAAAGTATTCTTGTTTACAGGTTGAAGTTGAAGATGGACGACCAGGATTGATTCTTCAATTCTAGGTCGATGGTTTTCAATTCAAGTCTACAATTAATACTGAGAGAAGAGTGTGTCTTCTTCAGTTAAGGATTTCAACACAGAGACATTACTGAGAGAGAGAGAAGAGCCGGAGAAAATTATCAGAGAAATTAATAGTGCTCAGAACTTGATCATTGTTTTGTATTTGTGTAACCTTAAACTCATTGACGCTAATCTATGGATTAGAAATTGTAGCACCCCTCGAGGTTTATATTTATAAAAAGATATATTCCCCGAAACTTGATTTGGTTTGGTGTGTTTGATTTCGTTATAGAACTGAAAGATTAATCCGCGAACGAAATTAAATTATTTGTGAGTATCGTATTCAACCCCCCCTTCTACGATACTTTGGACCTAACAAATTAGTCTACCAAAATCAAAATGAGTACCATAGATAAGAGAATACCCAATTTGTAGACTATCAGTGGGTATAGCATCCCAGTTGGTGCACTTCTTCCCGAACGTTCTTGTAATACAATCAAAGAAAAAGCTCCACTCTTTCCTTAAGAACGGTCGCTTCAATTGACCTATCTTTGTCAAAGAACCACTATAACCGATTTCCCTCATCATCCTTATCAAATCAGCATCACCAACTGCAATGGTGTAAGCATTTTGTTCATCAAAGCCCATCGCAGCACGAACTGTACCAGGAGTAATAACACACTCTGCTTCTTTAAACTCGAATAAAATAGATGGTGTTCCAGAATCACCACCGTTATCATAGACACCAGATTCCCAAAAGCTTTTAATTTGCGACCCAGAAAGCTTTTGTGGTTCTACAAGAGCACGCCCAATTGGAGATTGGGCAAGAAAGTTTTGCATCAAGTGAAACGCCTCAGGTGCGTTCACAGTAGCCAATGGGGCAGCATAGTTATTTGGAACGAACTCAAGCCCAGAAGATACAAAAGCAGTAGAAGCCATTAGTTCGATTAAGAAATAATCAGAGAATAACTTAGAGAAAATACGAGAATGGTTGCAGTAAAAGTGTTTGTGAATATGTGTGTGTAATAGTGAACTGTGAATTTGAGTAAGATGTGAAAAGTTCAAACGGTTTTGTGTATTGTATATTAATACAAAAGCAAAAATTAAAAACTGAACAGTTTTTAATCAATACACACAACTGTCTTACTCCGTAAAACGTGTGAGTGGGACACGTGGCACACATGCAATGACTGACAGCAGTAATTGGTAGTTTCCAATGCGCATGCGCAGTAAAAATAGCAATAATTACCGCCTATTACACTTTTCTAGACACTCAACCTCTCTCCTCTGTTTAATACACTCTTGAACAACTGTTCAATCATACTCTTTTGAATTTTCAAAACAAATGTCTTTTCTCAAAATCATAATATGTCTGAAACAAAGAAATTTATTTTAATCATCAGAGATTAAAATTAAATTACCTCGGCGTAGAGTACACAGTTCATCAGTTTTTATCAGTTCTCCTCCTTCATAAATAATCTCTTTTCTCTAAGTGCACAGTTGTGAGAAATTGTGTGTGAATAGCAGAGTTTACTGAATATAAATATTTAGATCATCTCAAAGTGCATAAAATCCACAAAATAAATCAGTAAAAACTGGTTGCCCAAACTCTCATTTATAAACAAAATCTGATATTGTCTAAACTCTGTACGTATAAATTTATTATTTTCACCCCCTTCGATTTTTTTATTATTATTATTATTTTTCCAGTAATCAGTGGTTGGCACTAGTCACCAAAAATCAAAAATTTTAGCCCTTATTTCATACAATAAGTTCATGGGTCTTCCTAGGCACAACTTGATCTCAAAGGAATTTGTGCATATTTTTGCATCTTTTGATTTGAGGGTGAAATATGAGCAACTAATTACCAGAGTTTAGACTTTCATCAGTTAATACAATTAATTTATGAGAGAAAGTGCAAACAGCTAATATCGACTCAGTGTATAGGATCAATAAACTAAGAGATGCTATAAATATAGAGACAGTATCATGCTGTGTAAAATTTCTGCACACATTTGAGATTAGATCATATATAACTCAGAAAGATTCATGATTACTTACTGAGAATCATGCTTCAAACTATTTTCTTCATCGGTTTATATGTTTCAGACAAAATCACAATTAGAGTTTAACATCAGAGTTTAACTGACAGAGTATGACTGACAGAGTTTGACTTTATGACAGAGTATGATGGACAGAGTTTGACTGACTGGTATGAATGACAGTTAACATATGCAAAGAACCATGAGCAACAAATCACGGAGTATAGATTTTGAGTCTAACCAGTATCTCTAGTCAAAACCAGAGATCATTCCAAGTTCATTTACCAGTCTTGTAAAGGTAACTTCACTCAAAGGCTTGGTGAAGATATCTGCAAGCTGTTGGTCTGTAGACACAAAATGAAGCTCAATATCTCCTTCCTCCACATGTTCTCTGATAAAGTGATACCTTATGCTGATGTGCTTGGTCATGGAATGCTGTACTGGGTTACCTGTCATAGCAATAGCACTTTGATTATCACAGAAAATAGGTATTTTAGAGTACCTTAACCCATAATCCAGCAATTGATTCTTCATCCACAGAATCTGTGCACAACAGCTACCAGCAGCAATATACTCTGCTTCTGCTGTGGATGTGGAAATTGATTTCTGTTTCTTGCTGTACCAAGAAACTAATCTGTCACCTAAAAATTGATTTCTGGTATATTTTGCTTGATTGATAAAAATCCCATCATCTGTTTGCTTTACTTGCAAGTGTTAGATATAATTGCTGACGTTTGTTCATCAGTGTTTAAGTACCAGGTACATATCAGAGTTTATCTAGAAGCCAGTCAGAGTTTGATAAAGTCTGACTGGGTGAAGAGTTTACATTGAAGCCAGTCAGAGTTTGATAAAGTCTGACGTGGTGATAGTTGACTTAGCTGTCGGTGCAAAGATAAAGATTCTAGAAGCAATATATTCTGAAGATGGAAAGAAGCAGAATATATTGATACAGCTAAGGAAACGGAATAGAAGACTGAAGCAATCCTTAATTGATATGAATTGTATAGCTAACTTATAGGAATATCAATTAGAGATGGATTGTATGTAACTGTGTACTATATAAACACAGATAGGTTATCCCTAGAAGTGATGCGATTATTGAAATATTATTCTTGTAACCTAGTAGCTCTTTGTGATTCATTAACATCACTAAGAGAGAATTATTTAATATAATTCAGTTTGTTGATTTACAAACTTGTGTTCTTGATTGTTATTCTCATACATACTTGATTATATATTGTGTATTCGGCCTAACAATTGGTATCAGAGCCTAGGCTGTTTAATATATACAGTTTTTCGATTCAAACACAGTAATAATCATGTCTGAAGAAAATCAAGCTCCTCCCAAGGTTGAACAGGTTAAACCTAATTCTGTGAGTCGATATGAAACAATCAGGGTTCCAATTCTCAGGCCAGTGGAGTATCCAATTTGGAAGGTGAAGATGACCATGTTTCTGGAGGCTACAGATCCAGAATACCTTGACAAAATATATGATGGTCCTCATATGCCGACTAAATTGTCTCCTGTTGTTGATGGTCAAGAACAAAAGACTGTTCCAAAGGAAAAGAAAGATATGACTCCTGAGGACATCTCATCAATTGCAAAAGATGCAAAGGTTAGACATCTTCTCCACAGTGCTTTAGATAATGTTATGTCTAACAGAGTAATTGGTTGCAAAACTGCAAAAGAAATCTGGGATGCTTTGGAAGTCAGGTGTCAAGGAACCACTGCTATAAAGAAGAACAGGAAAACAATACTCACTCAGGAGTATGAGCACTTTGATTCAAGAGCCAATGAAACCTTGACTGAGACATATGACAGATTCTGTAAACTGCTGAATGATTTATCTCTAGTTGATAAAGAATATGATCTTGAAGAATCAAATCTCAAATTTCTCTTATCTTTACCTGAAAGATGGGATTTGAAGACAACAACTATAAGAGATAATTACGAACTTGCTGAAACTGAACTTGATGAGATTTATGGGTTACTGAAAACTCATGAATTGGAAATAGAACAAAGAAACAGAAGATCAAGCAAGAAGACAAAATCTGTTGCTCTCAAAGTTGAGGAGAAGCCCATCAAGAAGGAATCATCAAGGAAGAAAGCCAAGGGAAAGGCTTTAGTCATTAAATCTGAAAGTGAGTCATCAAACTCTGATGATGACTCAAACTCTGATGAAGCTTCTGACTCTGAGGATGATGAAGAACAGATGATGCAAATGGCTGCATTGATGGTGAAAACCTTCAAGAAGATGGGATTCAAGAACTTCAAGAAAGGAAAGAGATTCTCAAGGAAAGATTCAAACTCTGAAAGGAAAAGTTTTAGAAAGTCTGATGGAAGGGAGATCAAGTCTGGCAAGAAAGATAAATCTGAAATCCAGTGCTACAGGTGTAAGGAGATGGGTCACTATGCCCCAGAGTGCAAGAAAGGAAAATCTGAGAAAGCACTCATCTCTAAAGGCAAAGACTGGGCAGATACTTCAGACTCTGATGATGGAGTAAATTATGCTCTTATGGCAACTGTCAGAGATGAGACTGAATCATCTGAAAATAAGGTACCCCTAACTACTTATGCTTATGATACTGACAATATATCTGAGTTAAAAGTATATCTGAAAAGTGTACATGTTAGTTATAGGGATCAGACTTTAGAGAATGAGAGAATTAAATCTGAGAATCTTAGTCTTAAAGAAAGAAACAAGTTTCTTGAAGGAGAACTTGAGAATATGAAGCAGATTCAAAAAGAAAGAGATGATGCTGTCTATGTTGAACATGAGTTGCTCAAAAGATATAAGCAATTAGAATCTGATCTAAAAAAGAAAGAAAAATAATCAAGACTTGGACAAACTCTGGAAGAGACACTCATCAAGTGTTTCAGACAGATTCTGTAGGTTTAGGCTATTGTGAAAATGATGAACTTAGGTTTAAAGACACGGTTAAGGTTAAACCATAACTTAAACCTGTGAAATTTGTTCCAGAATCTACTATGTTAAAATCTGTTGTAGTAAGAGAAGCTGATATGGAATCAGATGAAACCTGTGAAAAATAGGAAAATATTATAACAGAAAATCTTATGGAAATAGAAGCTGTTAGAAAGCCAGTAAAAACTTGTGAAAAACAGGTTAATGTTGGTTTGATGACAGGAAAACAGTTCAATCATAAGCTCAAAGAGGTAAAGTCTGCCATGAAACCAAAAGGGTCCAAGAAAAATAGGAATGGAAAGATAGGCATAAATAATAGAAATAATCATATGCCTACTGCTGGTGCTCCAAGGAAAACATGTTATAATTGTGGTAGTTCTAATCATCTTGCTAGATTTTGCAATAAGAACAAACATATTAATTCTTTACCTTCTACATCAGGAGTAAAGAATGATTATGTAAGGGTTAAACCACAGACTTTATGCACACACTGTGGGAGCACTTGGCATTCTATTTATACTTGTAAGAGTTATCATGCTATTTATCACAACTATTATGAGCTAAAACCTAACTTGAAATGGGTTAGAGCAAACTCTGCAAGTGTAAAGTCTGACAATGTTAGTTTAAACTCTGTTGATAGTGATTCCGCTGCAAAAGCTAACACTGTTAAGAAAGACAAAGGATCCAAGCAAGTCTGGGTCCTTAAAACTAACACTTAGTGTTTGTTTGTGATTGCAGGGTATAAAAGAGAGCACACTTATCTTGGATAGTGGATGTAAGACCCCAGATTTTGGGTAGAATTAAAACTTTTATTATATGTTGATGTAAATATGGATAGTGGCAATGACTTTGAGAATCAAGTTATGAAATGAATATGAATTTCGGTTTTCAAACATTTTGAGAATAGTAAGAATGGACTGAACATATAAATAAGAACAATCAATCTGGAAGATAAGAATACAATACTCCAGGGAAGGAAAGTCTTTTTATGTCATCCAAATCAATATCTGGAATACATCCGACAACTCCGTAAACAAGATAGCGTACGCCCGAGAAAGCACTAGAACGTTTTCTAAGTGCAAAGAGTAGAGAGAAAATAGATCAGGAATATTGGAACGGATTTTGATCCAAAGTATTATAGAAAAACCACTGATGAATAGTAACTCTTCATTTAAAAGTTTTTCAGACCACCCTATATGCGGGACGATATAATAAACTTTCAAAGTCGCATTAGTGATCTACGATGGAAATAAAAGAATGCAGAAGCTGTCAGAATCGAAAAAATAGCATTTTTCGTTTTCTCCGAAATTTCACCAAAAACGGACTAAATAATTATTATTTGAGGATATTTAAGGATTTAAATTATTAATTCCATGGATATGGATTTGATAAATGAATTAGAAGTATCGAGAACGATTTCGGTAAAATACCTCGATAGAACCCTCGAGAAACCTTGTGAGCGTTCTACGAAATTAAACGAACCAGAAAAGCTACTTTATTCCAAGCCAATGCATGCTTGCCAAGTGTCAAGACAAGAAGAGACCAAGGGTGATGACTCACCGCATTGGATAAATATCAAGTAATTAAACAAGATAAGAAGAAAAAGAAAAAGGAAGAGAAATTTCGGGAGAGAAGAAGAAAGAAAAATGGGAGAGAAAGAAATGATCATAACTTGAGATTCCGTTGTCCGTTTTTGGCGTTCCACCACTCAAATCGAAGCTCTCGAGAAGCCCGACGTAACCATGGTAAGCAATCGCCTCACCTCTGTCATTTACCCTTCGATTTCAGTGAGTAACAGTTGGAGAAGATGATGAATAGTAACTTGTATTTTGCTTTGTTGCTTTTGATATTGAGTTTGTGGCTTCCAAAGGTTGTATTAAGCAAGGATCTAAGGTTACATAAGGAATATAGCAGCAATCAAGCTTGGAGGAAGGTATAAACCTCTGCCCCTTTGAGTTTTATATGAGTTTTAAAGTGGTTTTGATGTTCATGTAAAGTTAAGATCATGATTAAGTGATTTAGTGATTATTTGGATTTGTTTGAATGTGTAAAATGATGGGTGTTGGATTTGAGCCTCCCCACTGATCTTAGAGGTGTATGATGGTTGTTTTTTGAGGTTGGAGATGTATGGTATGCCCGGTGTGGCTTGGTTATTGTTAATCCCAAATGACCTAACAGAATTGTAGAAGGGGGGGTTGAATACAATTCTTGATATTTTCTTAAACTTAAAACACTTTATAAAATAAAACTGAACTGAATAAATAAAAACACAAGATATAAATAATTCAGTTGGATTGTTTGATGATCCAACTGAAGTGTTTTTATTGCGGAAATAATCTATGATACACAAGTACACAACTGCTCAGTTACAGAGTTGTAGAGAAGAATGCTCTCAAGGATAGCTAATACAAACTATTTGTTTTTCTTCTCTTACTCTATATTAACTGCTACACTTGGTTATATATCCCCAAGTTTACAATACTATTTTTGGCTACTCTAAAGTACACTAAAGGTAACCGCCAATAGTTTGCTTTTCATCCCTTTGTCCAGTGGTCCTTGGAGATCCTTGCTTTTGTCTTCATGCTTATTATGATCACTCCCAAGAGCCCAATTGGAAACTGGGATGTTTCCTTATTCCCCATGTCCATTTTAATGGTTTCCAATGCAAAGTACACTTCCACATCACCTTTAGATCTGTTCAGTAAACTGTTACTATCACTTTGTCAACTATTCAGAAAAGCAATAATGATTCGTTGATAGCAGGGAGATGTGTTTCGTTGATAGCTTTATTCTTCATTCCGTTGATGGTGTTTCTCTCGTTTCGTTGATGAGTAAACTCCATACCGTTGATGGTGTATCCTTGTTTCGTTGATAGAGTAATCCTCATACCGTTGACATGTCTTCACTTAGGCAAAATTACAAGGCATAACATATTTACAATTAACCAACCTATTTTGCCTATCTAGTACTTAGTCAACATGACTTAGAGAACCTATCTAATACATACATCGAAATGCATATCAAACTGTGAAGTATTGTACAGTGCAATTGCTACAACACTCATTCCGTTGATGAGCTTCCTGTCAACGAAACACTGCAAAGCATGCCATTCCGTTGACAGTTACAAAATGACTTAATACAAAATCTACTAAGTGTTTTTATAATTATCATCAAGAACAACATATTCCTAACAATCTCCCCCAATTTATGACTGATAGAATAACAGCCATAAATCAAGAGCCTTGATGATAACAAAAACACTCAGTCAAATTACACATGATAAAAGTAGAAATTGCATTGAGCTTCATTGAATTTAATTAAAATACAAAGTAGAAAATCTTACAAAACAAGTGCACAGAGTTGCTCCTCTAGACTGAGCAGATTTTTCATCTTTGCCTCTGTGGTCTTGTTTTCTTCCCTTTTCTTGCATTGTTCTCCTCAATCTGAGCTTGAAGTCTTCTGTAGAAAATCTTCTCTTCTTCATCTTGATCCCCCAACTTGGATTGCATTAATCTTAGAGTTTCATTGGATGCCTTCTCCAGTTGGTCTTCTATTCTGAAGAATCTTCTACAGTTGTCCTTGTCTCTGAATTCCATCATCCAAAAAGGTTGGAGATGAATTTTCTTTCCTGTTTGAGGGACCTTCAATACTCTGGGAAGTGCACCAGGCTTGTTCCAGCTAGCTTTGATTTGGCAGATTTTGGAAACAACTTCAGACTTAGCTGTTTTGGTAAAACCAAAATCTTTCTTCAGGCATTTGAACACAGAAAGCAGTGTCTGATAGTCTTCTCCCAGAATTCTATGTAGAGGCCAAACCTGTTCTCTCCCACCCTTGTAGACAAACACCAATCTCTCTGGTAGTTTGTAAGAAGCTGCAATTCCTCTCACTTCAACTAGGTCATCAAGATTGATGTGAGGTCAGACTCCTCCCTGATATCAGCAATGTAGATGAAGTCTTCTGGGTTGGTAGGAGGTTTTTCAGCTTGTGGTCTCCTTACTAGAATTGGCTTAGCCTTGGTAGCCCTTTGCTTAGATTTCTTCTTTGGATCCATCTCAAAGAGGAATTTTGGAAAGTTGGCCTCATCAAACTCAATTGGCTCTTCCTTTGGCTCAATTGGCTGATCATGGAAATTAACAGGATGTTTAGGATCACAGGCTAACTTTTCCCTTAGAGCTGGATCAGGAATTGTTGGAGGTGCAGTTGGTACAGAAGAGTCTGATGCAATACTCTGAGAGTCATCATTCTCAAAGGCTATATTTCTCCTAGCTCTTGCCTTTGGTTGCCTTGTGCTCTTCTTTGCACTCCTTTCCTCTCTGGCTTTTTCTTCTTGCTGTCTTTCTTCTTCATCAAGAGATTGAGCAACTGCAAGTGCTTGCATTGCTGCTCTTTCTGACTCTTCAGCTTTAGCTTCAGCAAAGTTTGGGTGACCAGCCCAAACACAGATTTGTTGTCCATTCCTGTAGACAATTGCCCTTTGCTTCCTTACCTCATAGTCATTGCTTTCCTTGCTTTTTGTGATGAGAAGACCAAGAAGCTTGTGCTCATCTGGATAAGGTGCAGGATAGAAGGTCCTTTCTGCGTTTTTGCCCTTTGGTTTAGCAGGAGACTTGGGAGATAAGCTTCTTTACAATGTAGCTTGTTCCACATCCCTGATGCATGAAGTTTGTCCTTTCTCCTTCCTTGATCCTTGAGTGACTCCATGCAGAAGAGGCTCTACCTTATATGAAGAATTGGTCTGTGGCTCCCATTCCGTTGACACTAAAACCATGGCATCCGTTGATGGCTCTGTTGAAGAAGCTTGATTCGTTGATGGATCTGAAGTCTTTTCAGAATCAGCTAACTTCTTGATTCTTTCATCTTCCTGGACCAGTGGTCTTTAATCTGTTCAGCAAGCTGTAGCTTCATAGATGCTTGCTGAATCAGGTCAATGCTGTCCAGTTTAGCTTTGCCTGACTCCCCCATAGCTAGTGGCTCCTTTGGCAGGGAAATGGCTGGGACCATAACCTTTGAGATTTGAATGTCTAGCTCCTTAGATTTCTCCCCCTTTTTGTTATCATCAAGAGAGATGACTGGGAGTCCTTGAGCTGCCACTAGCTGGGCCAACAGTTGTGTCTGCTTCTCCTGTTTCTTTTGCATCTGAGATAAGGTAGCTTCCACCTTGTCCACTCTAGAAGAGAGAGTCTTCAAGGAGGTAGCCACCTCAGGTTCCTTAGAGAAAAACCTGTTCATCTTGGACACAGTGAGAAGAGGAAGCTTTTCATCTAGCCTCCTGTCATTAGCATCCTTGAGATTGCTAATTGAGTCCTTGATTTCTCTAGCCTCAATCCTTGTCTGCATCATCTGTAGCCGTTGGATTTCCAGTGAATCCATAATAGCCTTGTAGAATTTCTTGTCATTGGCATTTGCAGACTCATGAGCCAGATAGGCCTCATTGTACTGCCTTGTGATTGCAGCATCCAGGGAGATCCTTCCTTGTAAATCTTGAGAAAGCCAGTTTGGTGTAGGAGGCACCACAGAAGTCCCAGTCTGTGAAGTAGTGGCCACCTGATTGTCACCAAAGCTGTCCTCATCATCAGAGAAATCAAACTCACCACTTGCTGCAGCTCCTGGAGATAGATTGGTCAAGGCATCCTTTGCTCTTTGCATTGATGCAGTTGTATGAATTAGTTGGAGTGACCTCTCTGCCTCCACATTGCCCTGTTGAGCCAAAACTTGATAGGCTGACACAGGATGAGTAAAGGTCTCAAGATCCAGGGAAATACTATCCAGAGTCTGTTGATAATGCTCTTGGAAGGTAAGTTCCCTTTCTCCCTCATTGACCTCCATTGACTCACTAGCAATGGCTGCTTCCTCCCTTATGACTCCTATAGTCCCTTCTCTCTCTCCTCTATTTTCTTGCATCATGGGCTCCCCATGGCTCACACCTCTCACACCCTCACCTTCACCTACTAAGGTGGAACTCTCAATCTCTCCTTTTGCCTGGCTGGAAGAATTAGCCAGCCTCTCACTCTCATTCTCTCCTTTTGCCTGGCTGCAAGCCAGCCTCTCAGTTTCACTCCCTCTCAATCCTAAAAGTGTCTCAACTACCACCAGGTCATCTACACTAGTTGTGGAAACAACTAGATTTTCAATAAGGGGTGTAGAATGACCTATCAACGGAATGGTAGTTTGAACTGTCAACGGTATGGATACCGTTGATGGAGAAACACTTGTCAACGAAATAGATTGTTTCGTTGATGAAGTCAAGAAAGCACTTTGAGAATGAGAAGTTACAGTAGAGTCTGTGGTGATTGATTTGAGAGTTTGGTCCACAGATCCCCTTGCAACTTCAGAAAAAATTGGTTGATGGCCCAACAAATCACTTAACAAGTGATGGCCACCAGCTTCAGAGTGGGGCTTCTCCAATATTAGAGTTGGAGAATCAGGAATAGATGTATGGATCATGTCCACATCTAGAGATAGAGTTAGTGAATTTGATGGAGATAGTTCAAGGTTGATGTTTAGAGAATGGGACTGTAACCCCAGAGTTATAATAGGGGTTACATCAAACTGAATTTGAGAAACTGGAAGTGTTGCTTCCAGTGTGTGTGCACCCTGTGAACCCTTGGACTTTTGCTTCACTCTCCTTTGGTATTGGGAAAATGTAGACTGTGGGCTTGAAGTGTCCCTTACCCTTTTGGACTGTGCTCTAGGTTGAGAGCTTGTTTCAATAATTACATCCTTTTGGGAGGATGCAATTAGACTTGTGTTTAAATCCATTTTACTCATTGTGCCTTGTTGGGAAGACACAATGGGGCTTGGCTGGGAAACTCTTACCTCACCTTCCTTATTCTTGGGGTTTCTTTTATGTTCACCCCTTCCCTCACCTCTCACAACTCCAGACTCACTCCCCTTAGGTTGTGTGGTAGTTTTTACAACAGGTGCCTTTTGAGAAGCACCTGAGGTTGGCTTGGAGGATTTCTTAGATTTTGGTTTTGTTGCTGGGGCAGGAGCCTGTTGGGTCACAGCTGCAGACTCCATAGCAACTGGGTTGGATGAAACAATGGAAGTAACAACTATACTAACAGGGATAGCAGTAGTTACCTCAATGATTGGCAGATACACCACTGGAACATCACCATTGTGGTTCAGCCTCAGTATGTCTGTCAATACTCTCTTTTCTTGCACAAAGCACTCAAACCTGGCAGTAGGGTTAGAGATAACTAATGGTGCTGGACTAACATGATTAGCCAGCATCATCAGAAACCTTGCATAATAGATATTTTTCTTCCTATTTGCCTTATCACCCAACTTAGCACCAATTTCATACATAAGTTGGGTGCTAAAGTTGTAATATCTATCATTTAGAAGCATGGTTAGGAGAATTAACATAGAGTTAGTTAATGCATCAAAATTACTAATCTTTCCAGAAAAGACCTTAATGAATGCATCAGCTAAATAACTGTATTCCCTAACCAAACCTCTCCTAATTATCTTACTCAAGTTATCAGTAGGCAAAGAGTAGTTTATAGAATTTAGCATGGTAGTTATTTCAGTGTTAGAAGGCAAAGCATCACAGTTATTATCAGGAATATGTAAACATGCTTGCAAAACATCAGAATTAACTATGTACTCATTACCTTGAAGAGTGAATTGCAGTGTGCAGTTTGTTCCACTATACTCACATGAGGTCCAAATCTCCTCGATTATTTCATTGTAGAGTGGTGTAGAGTGAAACATCGCATAGCCCAACTTACAGTTCCTCATGAAGTCCATCATCTTGAAAAAGATGCTGTTCGGACTCTCCTTAACAACAAATGGAATAGAATTGTTCTTCTCATAGATGAACCCACCAGCAGACATAAGCTTGACTATGGGTGCCATTGTTGAGTGAGGAAAAGCTTCGAGCTGTATTACTTGTTGGAGAGAAGAAGATAGAAAAACTTTTGGAATTTTTGAGAACAGGTAGAAATGAAATGAAGAAATTGAAATTTCTTAAATACTCCCCCAAAAATTCTCAGAAATTAAGTCCAATAATTAATCTAAATTACCTGATTGGCTTAAAAAGTAACCGTTAGAATTAAATATTACCACGATTTATACTTACAGGAGTGTATGCATAGATCGTGATAAAGAACGTGCAGTTTCAACGGTTCAGATTAAAAAGCGCTACATCAACGAATCAGATTGGGCGGTTAAATTCCCGTCTTATTTCGTTGATAAAGCCGCGTTTCGTTGATATAAAAGAGCTATCAACGAAACACCCAGAAAAATGCTAAGACTGTCAACGGAATGGTTCGTTTCGTTGACATAGTAATTTTGACATAGACAAAATTTCACTTTTTCATAAGAAAATTAATTCACAGAAAAACATAGCAAGTTTCTGGCTGCATTTTTAACTTGCAAAAATCTCAAAATAATTAAGAGAAATTTATCATACCTAGCTCACTTACTAATCTTGAGAATGTGGATTCATCAAGTGGCTTGGTAAAGATGTCTGCAAGTTGTTGTTCACTTGGAACAAAATGTAACTCCACAGTACCATTCATAACATGTTCTCTAATAAAGTGGTACTTGATGTCAATGTGCTTGGTCCTTGAATGCTGCACTGGATTCTCAGTAATGGCAATGGCACTAGTGTTGTCACAGAAAATAGGAATTTTCTCAACTCTTATTCCATAATCAAGTAGTTGATTTTTCATCCACAAAATCTGTGCACAACAACTTCCAGCTGCAATATACTCAGCCTCAGCTGTGGAGGTGGAAACTGAGTTTTGTTTCTTGCTGAACCATGATACAAGCTTGTTTCCTAGAAATTGACAGGTTCCTGTTGTGCTTTTCCTGTCAATTTTACATCCTGCATAATCTGCATCTGAATAACCAATTAGTTCAAAACCAGATTCTCTAGGATACCAAATGCCAAGGTTTGGTGTTCCTTTGAGATATCTGAAAATTCTTTTAATAGCAACTAAATGGGATTCCCTAGGATCAGCCTGAAATCTAGCACATAGACATGTAGCAAACATAATATCAGGTCTACTAGCTGTTAAATATAAAAGTGAGCCAACCATGCCTCTGTAACTTGAAATGTCCACAGATTTTTCCTTAGTATTCAATTCAAGTTTGGTGGCAGTAGGCATGGGTGTTTTGGCAGGAGAGCATTCCATTAAGTTAAACCTCTTTAACAAATCATTAATGTACTTGGTTTAACTAATGAAAATGCCTTCATTAACTTGCTTTACTTGAAGACCAAGAAAATAAGTTAACTCTCCCATCATGCTCATTTCATACTTACTTGACAAAGTTTTTCATCTGTAGACCCAAAAATTATGTCATCTACATATATTTGAACAAGTATTGTAGAGCCATTCACAATCCTATGAAAAAGAGTTTTATCTACAGTACCTCTAGTGAAGTGATTCTCAAGGAGGAACTGTGAAAGTGTGTCATACCAGGCTCTAGGTGCTTGTTTCAAACCATAGAGTGCTTTGAGGAGGAAGTATACATATTCTGGAAAATCATCATCTTCAAAACCAGGAGGTTGACTTACATACACCTCCTCTTCCAATTCCCCATTTAGAAAAGCACTCTTCACATCCATTTGATAGACCTTGAAATTGGCATGGGCTGCATAGGCTAGGAAAATCCTTATTGCTTCTAGTCTTGCAACAGGAGCAAAGGTTTCATCAAAATCAATTCCTTCTTCCTGTGAGTAGCCTTTTGCAACCAATCTAGCTTTGTTCCTTGTGACTATGCCATTTTCATCCATCTTATTTCTGAACACCCATTTTGTGCCTATGACACTCCTGTCCTTAGGCTTGGGCACCAGCTTCCAAACATTGTTCCTTTCAAATTGGTTTAGCTCTTCTTGCATAGCCAAGACCCAATCTGGATCTAGAAGAGCATCCTCAACTTTCTTTGGCTCATCTTGAGACAGAAAGCTGCTATATAGACATTCTTCTTGAGTTGCTCTTCTAGTTTGGACTTTTGAAGACACATCACCTATAATAAGTTCAAAGGGATGATCTTTAGTCCATTTCCTTGAGGGAGGTAGATTTGTTCTTGAAGAAGTAGCTTCATGATCATGATTGCCTAGATTAGATATTTGTCCTTGAGAAACTCCCCCTGAGTTTGTTGTCCCTAAATGATCACTCCTGGAAGCATTTCTGTGACTGTCAACGGATTGTCCATTTTGACTGTCAACGAAACGCTCATTTTGACCATCAACGGAATGTCCATTTGGTCTACTAGCAGCTATTCTTTTCAATCTTAATGCAGCAATTTCATCTTCACTGCTGCTTTCATCTGTGCTAGATACAACAACTTTAGGCTGTTTCTCAGTAGCCTTAACATGATTCATTTGATCTCCATCCTCATTTTCAAAAGAAAGACTTTCATGGAAACCTTCATCACAGAGACCCTGAATTTTGAGATCATCAAAAACAACATGTACAGATTCCATAACAATGTTGGTTCTGAGATTGTAGACTCTGTAGGCTTTCCCTGCTGCATAACCCACAAATATTGCTTCATCTGCCTTTGCTTCAAATTTCCCCAAGTGCTCAGCTTGATTTCTCAGAACAAAACACTTGCATCCAAAGACATGAAGAAAATCCAATAGTGGCTTCTTTCTTTTGAGTAGCTGATAAGGGGTCATTCCTTTGGCCTGATTAATTAAAGAAATATTCTGAGTGAAGCAAGCTGTATTAACTGCCTCAGCCCAAAAATAAGTTGGTAACTTTGATTCATCTAGCATTGTCCTTGCAACTTCAATAAGTGTTCTGTTTTTCCTTTCAACTACACCATTTTGCTGTGGTGTCCTTGCTGCTGAAAACTCATGCAAAATACCATTTTCTTCACAGAACACCTTCATGCTTGAATTCTTGAATTCTGTCCCATTGTCACTCCTAATCCTTCTTACTTTCAAGTCAGGATGATTGTTTACCATCTTGATGTGATTGATAATGATTTCACTTGCCTCATCTTTGGAGAGCAAAAAGAAAGTCCATGTAAATCTAGAGAAATCATCAACAATCACAAGACAATATTTCTTCTTTGAAATAGACATGACATTTACAGGGCCAAACAAATCCATATGAAGCAACTCAAGCTGATGGACAATTGATGACTCTGTCTTGCTTTTGAATGATGCCTTCTTTTGTTTGCCTTTTTGACAGGCATCACACAAACCATCCTTGGAAAACTCCACTTGTGGAATTCCTCTAGCAAGATCTTTCCTTACCAGATCATTCATAACCTTAAAGTTCAGATGAGATAATTTCTTGTGCCATAGCCAACTTTCATCCTTGCTTGCCTTGCTGAAAAGGCAAGTGATGGTTTCTGGACTTGTGCTACTAAAGTCAGCAATGTACACATTCCCTCTTCTGAATCCAGTCATTACCACATTGTTGTTTCCTCCTTTAGAAACAACACAGGCTTCTTTAGAAAAAGTAACTAAAAATCCTTTGTCACAAAGTTGGCTGATACTAAGCAAATTGTGCTTAAGACCATCCACCAATGCAACTTCATCTATGATGACATTCTCTTTTGAAATCAAGCCATATCCCTTAGTGTAGCCTTTGCTGTCATCTCCAAAAGCAATACAAGGGCCAGCTCTTTCCTGAAACTCTGTGAGCAGGGTAGAATCACCAGTCATGTGTCTTGAACAACCACTATCCAAGTACCAAAGATTCCTTTTGTCTCCCTGCACACAATAGAACCAAATCAAGTCGATTTTGGTACCCAAGTTTCCTTGGGTCCTGTTTTGTTAGCCTTTGCTTTTCCTTTTATATCATTTTTCACCTTGGGCTCAGATTGATTTAAATCAATCTTTATCCTTGGTGTTGATTTCTGAGGATTGCTCACACTTTCATTCTTAGCATGCATAATTGGAGGAACAAACATGTTATTCATATTCCATGGCATTTGTGGCACATTAAACATATTCATGTATGGATTAGACACAAATGGCATGCTGGCATATGGATTTTGAAATTGTGCATATGGAGCGAACATGTTAGGCATAACAGGCATTGTAGGCATAGAACTATTCATTGCAGGCTTGGGAATTTTCACTTTAACAGTCTTCTTAACAGATTTGCAGTTAGTAGATAAATGACTAACACTTCCACAATTAACACATGTCTTTCTAGGAGCATATTTATCAGGTGTGTAATTGTTGTGTTTGTTAATTCCTACTTTGCCATTCCTGTTATTCTTTTTATTTCCCTTAGCCTCAACTTGAACATTCTCTAACTTATCTTTCAATTGCTTGTTGGATAAGTGACCTACATTAGCTCTCTCAACAGGCTTCTCAACTTTCTTTGATTTACTAGACTCACCTTGAACAAAGTTCTTGGTGACAGGACCATACTTGTCATTAAGTCTAGTGAGTTTATCTTTTCTTTTGTCTGTCAACGAAACTCCCTGATCGGTTGATGGTTCATCTGTCAACGGAACATTGCATTCCGTTGACATATCAACCTTCAACAAATGATCATTGTTGTTTGTTGACTCTGTTTCTGATTCTAAGGTTTCACAAACATACCCTAGTTTCTCTTTGTTCTTTTTCCATGATTGTTCACAGAAAGATTCCATACCTTGAACATTAATGATGTTGGTAGCAACATTCCTGGCATCTTTCCATTTTGCAATCACACTTTGTTCTATCTCAAGTTGTGTTTTAAGAATTTCTTCCCTTTGTAACACGTTCTCAAGTTCCTTCTTAGCATCCCTACTAACACATCTCATTTTCTCAAATTCAATGAGCTGTGCTTCTAACATTGCATTCCTATCACTTAAGAGTAAATTAGTCTCTTTTATTCTTGAATTCTCTTTGGTAAGTGATTTAAGAGTAACACGCAAATTATACAATACAGTAGACATTTCATTTACTGCACTATCGCATTCCTCTTTAGAAAGCTCAGAAAGATTAGTAATTGTTACCTGGTTGCTTGAGGAGCTTGCTTCCTGCTCATGATTGTTAGCCATAAGAGCCAAGTTGACATATTCAACATCATCATCAGAATCTTCACCATTACCAGCCCAATCATACTCCTGAGACATGAAAGCCTTTTCTTTTTGCTTGAGAAGTTCAAAGTATTTCTTTTTATAATCAACAGGCTCAAATTTCCTGTTGCTCTTCTCAACTTTGGGCTTTCTGCAGTCTCCAGCAAAGTGACCAAGCATTCCACAATTGAAACATTTAGATTTAGACTTTTCAATCCAGTTTGATTTGTTAGGTTGAAAGTCTCTTCTTGGTGGCCTTGCTTCTGAGTTTCTCTTGAACTTGAACTTAGAGAATTTTCTTGACAGAAAAGCAATGTGTTCATCAATCTCATCTAAGTCATCCAAGTTGGCTGATTCTGGTTCTTCTTCTTCTGTCATCTTACCTTTACCCTTGCTAACATCACTTCTACAACTAGCTCGACTAGTTGTGGCCTTTGCAGCTTCTTCAGTGTCATCTTCCAGTTGGTTCACAGATGCAATCAATGCAATAGATCCACCCTTCTTCTGTACCTTTTCAATTTCCTCATCTTGCTCCATTTCCAGCTCATAAGTCTTCAAGGTTCCATAAAGCCTTTCAAGAGTGTAGTCTTTGTACTCTTGAGTGTTTCTTAGAGAAACAGTCATAGGCTTCCATTCTTTTGGAAGAGCTCTAAGAAATTTAAGGTTTGAATCCTTGGTTTGATAGATCCTCCCATACAACTTTAATCCATTCAAGAGCTTTTGAAACCTACTAAACGTGTCATTTAGGGTTTCACCAGCTTTAAAGTGAAAGTGCTCATATTGTTGTATAAGGAGTTGCATTTTGTTCTCCCTTACTTGCTCAGTCCCTTCACATAGTGTTCTGACAGTGTCCCATACTTCTTTGGAGGTTGTACAGTTTATGACATTATCAAACATCTCTTGCTCCAAACCATTAAACAGAATGTTCATGGTTCTCTTATCTTTATGGATTTCTGCAAGATCTTCAATAGTCCATTCTGAGACAAGTTTTGGAATTTCTACATCAGGAGCATCATCTGGCACTCCAATTCTAGATGCAAACTTCATGGGAATGTGTGGACCTTTCTCAATGCAGTCTACATATCTCTCATCCATAGACATGAGATGTAAATGCATCTTTACTTTCCAGTGAAAGTAATTGTCCTTATCAAGAACTGGTATCTTTACACCTGCATCCTTCTTCACCATGGCTTCTGTTTTTGGTCTTGATCTTTAAACTTCTTGTGTGTTAGAAGCTTGCTCTGATACCAATTGTTAATCCCAAATGACCTAACAGAATTGTAGAAGGGGGGGTTGAATACAATTCTTGATATTTTCTTAAACTTAAAACACTTTATAAAATAAAACTGAACTGAATAAATAAAAACACAAGATATAAATAATTCAGTTGGATTGTTTGATGATCCAACTGAAGTGTTTTTATTGCGGAAATAATCTGTGATACACAAGTACACAGCTGCTCAGTTACAGAGTTGTAGAGAAGAATGCTCTCAAGGATAGCTAATACAAACTATTTGTTTTTCTTCTCTTACTCTATATTAACTGCTACACTTGGTTATATATCCCCAAGTTTACAATACTATTTTTGGCTACTCTAAAGTACACTAAAGGTAACCGCCAATAGTTTGCTTTTCATCCCTTTGTCCAGTGGTCCTTGGAGATCCTTGCTTTTGTCTTCATGCTTATTATGATCACTCCCAAGAGCCCAATTGGAAACTGGGATGTTTCCTTATTCCCCATGTCCATTTTAATGGTTTCCAATGCAAAGTACACTTCCACATCACCTTTAGATCTGTTCAGTAAACTGTCACTATCACTTTGTCAACTATTCAGAAAAGCAATAATGATTCGTTGATAGCAGGGAGATGTGTTTCGTTGATAGCTTTATTCTTCATTCCGTTGATGGTGTTTCTCTCGTTTCGTTGATGAGTAAACTCCATACCGTTGATGGTGTATCCTTGTTTCGTTGATAGAGTAATCCTCATACCGTTGACATGTCTTCACTTAGGCAAAATTACAAAGCATAACATATTTACAATTAACCAACCTATTTTGCCTATCTAGTACTTAGTCAACATGACTTAGAGAACCTATCTAATACATACATCGAAATGCATATCAAACTGTGAAGTATTGTACAGTGCAATTGCTACAACACTCATTCCGTTGATGAGCTTCCTGTCAACGAAACACTGCAAAGCATGCCATTCCGTTGACAGTTACAAAATGACTTAATACAAAATCTACTAAGTGTTTTTATAATTATCATCAAGAACAACATATTCCTAACAGTTATGTTGTGACAAAATAGGATTATTCGATTTTAAGCCGTCGTAATGCCTGATTTTCGGTAACTCTATAAACTGCCTAGAATCAGAAAATCTAACTGCCTCTTTTGGTTCAGTTATGAACATGAGTGTGTAGATATTTGTTTCTAGTTTACGTGAGCGCAAGAATCATGTCATTACGATTTACGGTTTATGAGATATGACCATTTTAGTGAAAGTGGTTCAAGGAATGAGATTGCAGAAATGTACCAACTTTGTGGCTATGTTTGAGACCCTTAAGAGTTGTTTTAAAATATGGAATTTTGTATTGAAGTGTCAAGGGCAGTTACGAAGGTTTGTACGAAGGTTTCGAGTCCAAAAGATTATTTTCCGATTTTATAAAAATGTGTTAGCCGAGGTTGCGCAAGTGAAAACCACTAAGAACATGACTTAGAAACCAAGGTTGTAAATGGTTAAGTATAACTTGTATTCGAGGATCGATTTTGGACTAAACCTACGACTTAAGTAATTGTCGATTAACATGGACTTAGTATGAGCCTATAACGAGCTAGTAATGCCTTGGTTGTGTTTCGCTTACGTGTTTAAGCATTGAGTACAAGTGGATTATCCAGGGGATTAATCGTGCGTTTTCTTTGACTTTGTCTAGATTGTCCGGCATCGTCGCGAACCCCTATCACTTCTTGAGCATCAGGCAAGTTTTCTAAATCTATACTTTGACGTATTGATTATATATTACTGCTGTTGCCATGTGTGGAGTTATACAGTTGTGCGATACATGTTATATATTGTATAAAATAGAGTTTGATTTGGATTTATGTATGAGCTTTGAGATAAAGTAGTTATAAACCGACATACCTTGTAGCTCTAGAGATAAGAGCATACTTCTTGTTTTCGACTCTAGACCGGGAGTCAGTATTTGAGATATGGAGATAGCCGTGGAAACCCGGAGGGATTCCAGCGGCAGTGTACTAATTATTTTGAGGACTGCTATTATTAAACATTAATTATATTTCTAGAAAGTATTAATTACCTGGAAATGATTTGAGGAATGTTATTTGAATATTACCTCATTCAGAGGTTGTTACTTGGAAATGATTTGGTAATTGGCTTATAAGCTAGATATGGATATCAGTTATAAGCCAGGTTTTATAAAGGCCCTAGGTTAAGGGCGTATGATATTTCTTAAGATCAGTAGTGATTATAGTTTGTGTATGATAAAGGTTATTTTTCTGATAAAGATATCGGGTAACCGTTATTCGAAGATTAATTATTTTTATTTAAGAATATTATTTATTAATATTCATTTGAGGATTATCGACTTACAGAATATTATTTATATACATTTGAGGATTATCGACTTACAGAATATTGTTTATATTCATTTGAGATTTATTTAATTAATGAATATTACTTTTGAATATTCATTTGAGATTTAATTATTTAAAGGATATTATTTTCGAATATTCATTGGAGGTTCACTTATTTGAAAAATATTATTTTTAATATTCATTTGAGGATTATTTATTAATGAATATTATTTTTGAATATTCATTTGAGGATTATTTATTAATGAATATTATTTTTTTAATATTCATTTGAGGATTATTTATTAATGAATATTATTTTTGAATATTCATTTGAGGATTATTTATTAATGAATATTATTTTTGAATATTCATTTGAGGATTATTTATTAATGAATATTATTTTTGAATATTCATTTGAGGATTATTTATTAATGAATATTATTTTTGAATATTCATTTGAGGATTATTTATTAATGAATATTATTTCTAAATATTCATTCGAGGTTTGTTTATTTGATGAATATTATTTTCGAATATTCATTTGAAGGTTTACTTGTTTAATAAATGTTATTAATTGTTTTTCAATCAAAAAGAGGTTCCCAAAACAATGTTTTTCCGTTTAAATCTGTCTTTTAAAGAGGATTTAAATGCTCGCTCAACTATCAAAAATATGGGAAACCTGATTTAAGTGACTACTACTCTTTTTAAACTCTCAATTCAAAAACTGTCAAGGGACAGATATTTTCTTAGAGCAATTTAATTGCTGCCAGTCTAATGTTGTGTTACCACCTCAATGATCGAGGGGTAAATTCATGGAACAAGTCGATATCCATTAACAAGCATATCTTGGGAAATATTGGAGAATCTTCCTTTCCAACCTAGATATAACTACTTAGTGGAGTCGTATCAACAAGTATCACACTTGGGGAAAGGAGGACGATCTTTACGTTTCAGAGTCATGGATTTCATCTGAACTAGGAGCAAAGTGTAAGAGGTCGAGTCGCGCCGATCCATCATTTTATTGCCCCAAATGGGCCGGGAGATCCAGAAAGGCGGTAGACAATGTCAGGCTGTCGTGATACTTCCATCTACATGTAGAAAACATATAATTTTGTTGTACAAACCTGCTACTGATCATAGTAAGGTTGGTACGACGGGCGCGGAGAAGGCTCCAGTATTGGTTCATCATCCAATTTGGATATTCCTGCAACATGTATTGGGGTGAAGAACCAATCGTGTTGGCAGGGGGTCGAGAAGTGTTTGGAATTGAAGTGACAATAAATCCATGCAACTTCATCTTTTATTTTATGAGTTATGACTCTGTGGATACCTTACATAACATGAGTTATGGTAAGGGAGTTGTTTATACTGAATCACCTTATAACTTCATCTTTTAAGTTATGTGTTGATATTCTGCTTACATAGCAGATATTTTTGGAAAGGTTATATTGGTTTACTTTGAAACCTCATCTTTTATATTATACTAGAACTTTGTTCATAATATAGCAAAAGTCTGCAGAAATATTATGAAAATGATATTTGAAGTACAATAATGGTACTGTTTTTGGGAATACATTCCGATAAGGATATAATTTCAGTATCGAGATATTTTGACAAATTATTGTCTTATACCCGCTTTATTCTGGGTTGAGTTAAAGGCAGAATTATGCCACACTTTCATTACCTTGCTGAGCTATCGCTCACTCTTGCTATTGTTTTATATATATTATATAGCAGCGAAGCAGGATGCCAATGGGTCGGCACATACCTCGCAAGGCGTTTCCGTAAACAGTTTCTAGCAGTGATCTCGAGAGTAGTACGAACCAATCGAATCAGGCTACAGCTTTTGGTATTCAACTTATGTATAGATATGAATGGTATGAGAGGATTGTGAGCATCAGAAGGCTAAGTTGGTAATGTAACATTACTTAGAAATTGTATCAGTGACAGATTCAAAAGACATTTGGGTATTGTAATAAAAGTTATTTATTCCGCAGTTGTTGTATTGTGTCGTTTCTGAGACTCTAACCTGTGTGTGTGTGTGTGTGTGTGTGAGACATATGTTGTGGGGTCATGAGAAGGTGAATTATGAATGGTGTGAGTAATACAGGTAAGGCAAGGAATACATGGATTGTGACAACCCTAGATCCCTGACCCCGGATTTGGGGCTATTACAGAAATGGTATCAGAGCGTTAGGTTACAGTCCTCAGAAACGATAGGAGATCGAGTCTTACAATACCCTTAATAATGATAAGAACATCTAGAGCTCAAATTAAGTTCGTAGTCGGGTTAGAGGACATGACCCTGACTGTTTAAGATGAAGCCCGAGAGGGGACTTCTTCTGGGAAACTGTACTTAGGACTTCATGGTTAGTCACCTCGATTCGTATGAGTTATAGATGGATGGGACTCTGAGATGCCAGATCCCGAGGCCTTCGAGTAGGCATTTGATGATGCGCTCCTTGAAATGGACGGAGACCCGATAAAGAAAGATCCATAGGAGGATCTAGAGGAAGACCCCATAGTGGGTCAAGGAAAGAATCTTGTAAAGGACGTGTTGATTGATAAAGATGTGGTGCGTTACTTGAGGTCTAATAATAAGACCGGACGAACCTTCGAGGGATAAATAAATGACGAGACGAGAGTTTAAGGATCGTTCATGATTCATCAAGAGGTATGACAAGGAAAATGGAGTAGAGTCTCCAAAGCAGAAGAGGTAGAGGCAGTATAGCCAGTATCAGTGGATTGATTCGACTTGAACGAAACCTGTTACTCGTGATCGGTTATAGCTGCCCATAAGGAGGCGGCATACGTAAGAACCAAGATGTTCAGATTTTCACGAACGATTAAGGGTACTTAGTTGCCTAGAATAATGTAAGGAATTGTTTTGGGCTATGAGATTTCAAACCCCCACGACCAGCGATTCCACGGGAAATAGTGTCTATTATATCATTGAGGGATTTTATTATCTCAAGGAGAATTTTGGGTATGTGTACCATGTAAATGTTATGGTAAGACAAGCACGCTAAGACGGAATCGAGAACGAGATTTACCACCCTCAGGAAACCGGGAAGGAATTATGAGGATAGAACCGAAAGGTCGGAAATCAGATCCGAGCATTACTAGTAGGTAAATAGATTGATCAAATTTCCCTGATTTTGGGAAGAAATTCAACAAATTTTGGCAAACCTTGTCTTTCTGATTACCAGAGGATGTCACCAAAGAGAGTGGAAACTAGAGCGAACCCTGTGGATTGGGTAAGATGGCCGCTATATGGGCTGGTGGACAGACCTTGATTGCTACAATTGATTGTAGAGATAAAATGGTGAAGTTGAGATTGAACGGTAAATGCGAAATGTATTTAAGGACCAAGACGGACTGAGAAATTCCGGGATTGACTTAAATGAAAAGGCTATTGTGCCAAAAGTGTTAAGCTTATGTAGCACACGGGATTGATATGGGAGAAGGAATATTGGGTATAAGGATGATTGAAATAGAGACCGAATTTAAGCTTGTAGTTTCTAACGATCTTCCGGAGTACCGCCCAATTGACATATGGAATTCGTCGTTGCTATGGGCGACAACGGAATCGAAGTTTTCTTATAGAACAGAACGCTTACTTGAGGTGTTTGCGCCTAGTCGAATAGAATTCCCTGCGATTGCAAATGTTGATGGTTGAATTCTTAGCGACTATTATAAGTCGGCAATGACGTAAGTATCGAGCGCCATAGGGTGTGCCTGAAGAAGAAAAGCTTTAGAATGGAACAATTATCCATTAGAGGAGCCGACATAAAAGGCACCCGTAGAGACCTTGGTAATACCCTCCCCATTTGCAAATTATGTGGGGTACCTCCCCAATCTATGATCTATCTTGACCTCTCTCCAGGAAAGAATTCTGATAAAGGGTATATTCCCTTTTCGAAGTTATTTTATAACACTTGTGCTAAACCATATTCAGTTTCACTTGTGCCAGAGGCTGTCACAATGCCTACTTTCAGGTTTTCGAAGCCCTGCCAAATGATGTTATTTAAGCTTTCACTTTTCTTCAAATAATGAATGACCCTATGGTGATACATCACCACTTGTTTGTTAAGTACCAGTATCTTGTGGTTATTCTTTTCTTTGTATTTTCTTTGGAAAACCGCACCTTTGGAATCTGTTCAATTTTAATCCAAGGTGTTCCTTTGAGAAATATTGTCGAAAGGCGATAATCATTAAATTGATCTCGAATTGCTTTCATACTTTTCAACTTCCACTGAGACGAACAACCCTATACTTATAGGGGCTACAAGGACTATCTGTCTGTGTGATAGAAGTCGGATGGGACGCCATCACTTGTAAGTTGTGAAATACAAGAAGGCTAATTACCTTTAGTAATGTCTCAAGTGAGGCACACAACGTTGAGTTCTTATGATCATGTTGATCTCTCGGTAAATTCTCTTACCTCCAATAAGGTTACCTTAAAACTCATAACCTTACGATCACCAGTGTGTGACGTTTTCCTTGATATGGGAGCTGTCTTTTCAAGGCCCCATAATTTTGTTATCCGTATTGAATTTCAAGGGGAGGCTAACCAGGTCAAATAAGTCAAAATTCGCTGATAGGAATTAGATTCGCGACGAAATCACTTATGACAGGAGCGAATCCCGAAGACGGATAGAATGTTAGCGACATATCGATGAAATTGGTTTATTCTCCCAAGGATAATATGATAATGGAAAGCGTGTCAATCGATATATGTGAAAGAAATAGTGACGTGCCGTGAACTCCACTGACAACGGTGTTAGATAGATGCCCTATAGTGAGATTGAGATTTTGGAGGAGTTGTTTACGAATGGACACTACCTCTGGGTCAGCAAGATAAGTACTGACGATGGAGTCAGAGGGAGCTGGTATTGTGACTTGGGAGAGGTGCAGCGTGTGTGGTTCTAGAGGAATAATTTTCGGAAATATGTGGAGACCCGGATGAAAATGAAAGTTAAAGAGTTAAAACCAGAAACCATGACTGTAACCGAGTATGAGGCCAAGTTTTCCGAATTATTGAGGTTTGTTCCGGAGTTTGTGAACACAGAATAAAAGAAAGCCAGTAGGTTTCAACCAGGGCTACCTCCAACAAGCAGCCCACTGTCAGGACCTTTAAATAGCAGGTGCCCTTCTACACTGTTTAGACAGAGCTAATGCATTGTTGTATATCAAGATGTTGCGTGACGATTAAACCTTAAGGCCGAGACGCTGAGGGAATAATTACAAGTAGAAATAGCCAATCGAGGGATTTTCCCATAAGACTGGTACATCTAGGTTGTGAACTAGAAATATGAGGTCGACACTTTTGATAGACCTGATCCCTTTCAAGTTGGGAAAAGTGGATATTATAATAAGAATGGGTTGGTTGACACCCAATGGGGCCCAGAATGATTGTAAGGGAGAGAGAGTAATAAATAAAGAACGGAGACAGATTCAGAGATTCGTGAATATAGTTCAGACTAAGAAACTATTACGCCAGAGATACGAGGCTTAATTAGCTCTTATGGTTGACGCCAAGAAAAGAGGTACCAAGTATAGAGGAAACTACAATGGTTTTGGGAGATTGTACAAGATCTTAATGCGCTACCAAATATCGATTGGGATGACATGAGAATGAATACCGAGTATTCAGAGTATAGTGGGAATGAAAGAGTTAGTGACTCAGTTACAAGAGTTGTTGTATAAGGATATGATAAGACCCAGTGTACCACCGTGGAGAGCCCGGTGTTGTTGTAAGAGAGAAAGATTTTAGCACAAGATTATATATCGAACCTCGAGAGTTGTATGAGTTTGACATGGAGAATAGGTACCCTTGTAAATGATTGTTTGATCAGCGGAAGAACGCTGTGTATTTCCAATTTATTTAAGAACTGGGTATCACCAGTTGGAAGTTAAATCAGAGGATATGCCCAAGACTGCGATTCGTACTAGGAATAGACACTTCGAGTTTTCAGCGAAGTTATTTTGGGGTGACTAATGCACCCACAAATTTTATGGAATGTAATGAATTGGCTTTGAGTTACCCATGATAGTAGATAACATGAGATGGAGAAATGGCTAGAATTGACCTAGGATTATGACGGTGAGATACACTACCATCCGGGGAAGGCCAATGTGGTGGCCGATACCCTTACTTTAAAATGAGACAGAGATGGATTCCGAATGATCGGGAATTAAAGGATGAGATTTTACACAACACCCAAGTTAGTCCAACAAACTAGAAGGACAAAAGATTTCACCAACAAGCGGCTAGTGACAACCAAGACAGACAGAGAAAGTATGCGGACTAAGCCCGCGAGTATAGAGATAGTACTGCTACTGATAAGCTAAATGGCATGTTGATGGATGACAAGCAAGTTTATGTTGGTGTATTTTCTGTACAAACAAGATAGAGAATATGAGGTTAGAGATTCGTGATGCTAAAAGATATCCATGGAAAGAATTAATGAGATTTGAAAAGAAAGGGAAGTGAGCCCGATATTCTTTGGGCCATCTGAGATTTAAGACGCGCCAGGAAGGTGGCCTACGAGCCAGCCTTACCCCCCAAACTTGTAGAATGGTCATAACGGGGTTCATGTGTCAATGCTACGTCAGTATACTATAGATGCCCGGCATATGTAGAGTACGAGCACGTAGACATACAACCAGACTTGACCTATGTGGAGCAACCAATGGAAATGATAGATCGAAAGGAACAAGTACTCCGAAACAAGGTCATCAAACTAGCCAGAGTGGTATGGAGGAATCATAATGTGGAAGAATCAACTTGGGAGCTAGAGAGCGAGATGCTAGAAAGATATCCCCATTTGTTTTCAGAGTGATTCCGGGACGGAATCCTTTTAAGGAGGGGAGACTGTAAGACCCCAGATTTTGGGTAGAATTAAAACTTTTATTATATGTTGATGTAAATATGGATAGTGGCAATGACTTTGAGAATCAAGTTATGAAATGAATATGAATTTCGGTTTTCAAACATTTTGAGAATAGTAAGAATGGACTGAACATATAAATAAGAACAATCAATCTGGAAGATAAGAATACAATACTCCAGGGAAGGAAAGTATTTTTATGTCATCCAAATCAATATCTGGAATACATCCGACAACTCCGTAAACAAGATAGTGTACGCCCGAGAAAGCACTAGAACGTTTTCTAAGTGCAAAGAGTAGAGAGAAAATAGATCAGGAATATTAGAACGGATTTTGATCCAAAGTATTATAGAAAAACCACTGATGAATAGTAACTCTTCATTTAAAAGTTTTTCAGACCACCCTATATGCGGGACGATATAATAAACTTTCAAAGTCGCATTAGTGATCTACGATGGAAATAAAAGAATGCAGAAGCTGTCAGAATCGGAAAAATAGCATTTTTCGTTTTCTCCGAAATTTCACCAAAAACGGACTAAATAATTATTATTTGAGGATATTTAAGGATTTAAATTATTAATTCCATGGATATGGATTTGATAAATGAATTAGAAGTATCGAGAACGATTTCGGTAAAATACCTCGATAGAACCCTCGAGAAACCTTGCGAGCGTTCTACGAAATTAAACGAACCAGAAAAGCTACTTTATTCCAAGCCAATGCATGCTTGCCAAGTGTCAAGACAAGAAGAGACCAAGGGTGATGACTCACCACATTGGATAAATATCAAGTAATTAAACAAGATAAGAAGAAAAAGAAAAAGGAAGAGAAATTTCGGGAGAGAAGAAGAAAGAAAAATGGGAGAGAAAGAAATGATCATAACTTGAGATTCCGTTGTCCGTTTTTGGCGTTCCACCACTCAAATCGAAGCTCTCGAGAAGCCCGACGTAACCATGGTAAGCAATCGCCTCACCTCTGTCATTTACCCTTCGATTTCAGTGAGTAACAGTTGGAGAAGATGATGAATAGTAACTTATATTTTGCTTTGTTGCTTTTGATATTGAGTTTGTGGCTTCCAAAGGTTGTATTAAGCAAGGATCTAAGGTTACATAAGGAATATAGCAGCAAGCAAGCTTGGAGGAAGGTATAAACCTCTGCCCCTTTGAGTTTTATATGAGTTTTAAAATGGTTTTGATGTTCATGTAAAGTTAAAATCATGATTAAGTGATTTAGTGATTATTTGGATTTGTTTGAATGTGTAAAATGATGGGTGTTGGATTTGAGCCTCCCCACTGATCTTAGAGGTGTATGATGGTTGTTTTTTGAGGTTGGAGATGTATGGTATGCCCGGTGTGGCTTGGTTATGTTGTGACAAAATAGGATTATTCGATTTTAAGCCGTCGTAATGCCCGATTTTCGGTAACTCTATAAACTGCCTAGAATCAGAAAATATAACTGCCTCTTTTGGTTCAGTTATGAACATGAGTTTGTAGAGCTTTGTTTCTAGTTTACGTGAGTGCAAGAATCATGTCATTACGATTTACGGTTTATGAGATATGACCATTTTAGTGAAAGTGGTTCAAGGAATGAGATTGCAGAAATGTACCAACTTTGTGGCTATGTTTGAGACCCTTAAAAGTTGTTTTAAAATATGGAATTTTGTATTGAAGTGTCAAGGGCAGTTACGAAGGTTTGTACAAAGGTTTCGAGTCCAAAAGATTATTTTCCGATTTTATAAAAATGTGTTAGCCGAGGTTGCGCAAGTGAAAACCACTAAGAACATGACTTAGAAACCAAGGTTGTAAATGGTTAAGTATAACTTGTATTCGAGGATCGATTTCAGACTAAACCTACGACTTAAGTAATTGTCGATTAACATGGACTTAGTATGAGCCTATAACGAGCTAGTAATGCCTTGGTTGTGTTTCGCTTACGTGTTTAAGCATTGAGTACAAGTGGATTATCCAGGGGATTAATCGTGCGTTTTCTTTGACTTTGTCTAGATTGTCCGGCATCGTCGCGAACCCCTATCACTTCTTGAGCATCAGGCAAGTTTTCTAAATCTATACTTTGAAGTATTGATTATATATTACTGCTGTTGCCATGTGTGGAGTTATACAGTTGTGCGATACATGTTATATATTGTATAAAATAGAGTTTGATTTGGATTTATGTATGAGCTTTGAGATAAAGTAGTTATAAACCGGCATACCTTGTAGCTCTAGAGATAAGAGCATACTTCTTGTTTTCGACTTTAGACCGGGAGTCAGTATTTGAGATATGGAGATAGCCGTGGAAACCCGGAGGGATTCCAGCGGCAGTGTACTAATTATTTTGAGGACTACTATTATTAAACATTAATTATATTTCTAGAAAGTATTAATTACCTGGAAATGATTTGAGGAATGTTATTTGAATATTACCTCATTCAGAGGTTGTTACTTGGAAATGATTTGATAATTGGCTTATAAGCTAGATATGGATATCAGTTATAAGTCAGGTTTTATAAAGGCCCTAGGTTAAGGACGTATGATATTTCTTAAGATCAGTAGTGATTATAGTTTGTGTATGATAAAAGTTATTTTTCCGATAAAGATATCGGGTAACCGTTATTCGAAGATTAATTATTTTTATTTAAGAATATTATTTATTAATATTCATTTGAGGATTATCGACTTACAGAATATTATTTATATACATTTGAGGATTATCGACTTACAGAATATTGTTTATATTCATTTGAGATTTATTTAATTAATGAATATTACTTTTGAATATTCATTTGAGATTTAATTATTTAAAGGATATTATTTTCGAATATTCATTGGAGGTTCACTTATTTGAGAAATATTATTTTTAATATTCATTTGAGGATTATTTATTAATGAATATTATTTTTGAATATTCATTTGAGGATTATTTATTAATGAATATTATTTTTTTAATATTCATTTGAGGATTATTTATTAATGAATATTATTTTTGAATATTCATTTGAGGATTATTTATTAATGAATATTATTTTTGAATATTCATTTGAGGATTATTTATTAATGAATATTATTTTTGAATATTCATTTGAGGATTATTTATTAATGAATATTATTTCTAAATATTCATTCGAGGTTTGTTTATTTGATGAATATTATTTTCGAATATTCATTTGAAGGTTTACTTGTTTAATAAATGTTATTAATTGTTTTCCAATCAAAAAGAGGTTCCCAAAACAATGTTTTTCCGTTTAAATCTGTCTTTTAAAGAGGATTTAAATGCTCGCTCAACTATCAAAAATATGGGAAACCTGATTTAAGTGACTACTACTCTTTTTAAACTCTCAATTCAAAAACTGTCAAGGGACAGATATTTTCTTGGAGCAATTTAATTGCTGCAAGTCTAATGTTGTGTTACCACCTCAATGATCGAGGGGTAAATTCATGGAACAAGTCGATATCCATTAACAAGCATATCTTGGGAAATATTGGAGAATCTTCCTTTCCAACCTAGATATAACTACTTAGTGGAGTCGTATCAACAAGTATCACACTTGGGGAAAGGAGGACGATCTTTACGTTTCAGAGTCATGGATTTCATCTGAACTAGGAGCAAAGTGTAAGAGGTCGAGTCGCGCCGATCCATCATTTTATTGCCCCAAATGGGCCGGGAGATCCAGAAAGGCGGTAGACAATGTCAGGCTGTCGTGATACTTCCATCTACATGTAGAAAACATATAATTTTGTTGTACAAACCTGCTACTGATCATAGTAAGGTTGGTACGACGGGCGCGGAGAAGGCTCCAGTATTGGTTCATCATCCAATTTGGATATTCCTGCAACATGTATTGGGGTGAAGAACCAATCGTGTTGGCAGGGGGTCGAGAAGTGTTTGGAATTGAAGTGACAATAAATCCATGCAACTTCATCTTTTATTTTATGAGTTATGACTCTGTGGATACCTTACATAACATGAGTTATGGTAAGGGAGTTGTTTATACTGAATCACCTTATAACTTCATCTTTTAAGTTATGTGTTGATATTCTGCTTACATAGCAGATATTTTTGGAAAGGTTATATTGGTTTACTTTGAAACCTCATCTTTTATATTATACTAGAACTTTGTTCATAATATAGCAAAAGTCTGCAGAAATATTATGAAAATGATATTTGAAGTACAATAATGGTACTGTTTTTGGGAATACATTCCGATAAGGATATAATTTCAGTATCGAGATATTTTGACAAATTATTGTCTTATACCCGCTTTATTCTGGGTTGAGTTAAAGGCAGAATTATGCCACACTTTCATTACCTTGCTGAGCTATCGCTCACTCTTGCTATTGTTTTATATATATTATATAGCAGCGAAGCAGGATGCCAATGGGTCGGCACATACCTCGCAAGGCGTTTCCGTAAACAGTTTCTAGCAGTGATCTCGAGAGTAGTACGAACCAATCGAATCAGGCTACAGCTTTTGGTATTCAACTTATGTATAGATATGAATGGTATGAGAGGATTGTGAGCATCAGAAGGCTAAGTTGGTAATGTAACATTACTTAGAAATTGTATCAGTGACAGATTCAAAAGACATTTGGGTATTGTAATAAAAGTTATTTATTCCGCAGTTGTTGTATTGTGTCGTTTCTGAGACTCTAACCTGTGTGTGTGTGTGTGTGTGTGTGTGTGTGAGACATATGTTGTGGGGTCATGAGAAGGTGAATTATGAATGGTGTGAGTAATACAGGTAAGGCAAGGAATACATGGATTGTGACAACCCTAGATCCCTGACCCCGGATTTGGGGCAGTTGAGGAAGCTGATTCAAACTCTGACAGTTCAAACTCTGAGCCATCCAATTCAGGGGGAGCCTCAGATGCTGCAGAAAGTCAACATATGAATCAGGAGAGCATGGATCAAGGGGGAGGATCCAATAATGATGCAAGAAACCACTTACCAACAGCAAGAAAGTGGACACAGGCACACACACATGATCTCATAATTGGAGATCCTGATGCTAGTGTGAGAACTAGAAGTGCAACAAATAATGAGTGTCTGTATCATGCTTTCTTGTCTCAAACAGAACCAAAGAAGGTGGAGGAAGCTCTTCAAGATGCTAATTGGATTACAGCAATGCAAGAAGAGTTAAATGAATTTGAAAGAAATGAAGTCTGGACACTTGTACCTAGACCAAAGAATAGATCAATTGTAGGTACAAAGTGGGTTTTCAGAAACAAGACTGACAGTGAAGGTGTGATTACAAGAAACAAGGCTAGACTTGTGGCTAAAGGTTATTCACAACAGGAAGGGATTGACTATGATGAAACCTTTGCTCCAGTTGCAAGATTGGAGGCCATAAGAATTTTTCTGGCCTATGCTGCACACAAGAAGTTTAAAGTCTTTCAGATGGATGTGAAAAGTGCTTTTCTCAATGGGAAGCTTGAAGAAGAAGTGTTTGTTGAACAACCACCAGGATTTGTAGATCCCAAGCATCCAGATTATGTCTACAGGCTTGACAAGGCATTATATGGACTAAAGCAAGCACCAAGAGCATGGTATGAAACTCTTGCTCAATTTCTTTTAGAAAGTGGGTTCACAAGAGGTACAATTGATAAAACCTTGTTTTATTTCAATTCTGGTGCTGATTTGCTTTTAGTTCAAATTTATGTAGATGATATTATCTTTGGATCTACTAATGACAAACTTTGTAAGAAGTTTGCAAAGCTTATGCAATCCAGGTACCAAATGAGCATGATGGGAGAGCTTAGTTACTTTCTAGGCTTACAGGTCAAGCAAACAGATGATGGTATTTTTATCAATCAAGCAAAATATACCAGAAATCTTCTCAAGAAATTTGGTATGCTTGATAGTTCATCTGCTACAACTCCCATGGCTACTGCAACAAAGCTAGACAAAGACACAGGAGCCTCAGTAGATATGACAAACTATAGAGGAATGATAGGGTCTTTACTGTATCTTACTGCAAGTAGACCTGATATCATGTATGCAACATGTCTTTGTGCAAGATTTCAAGCAGATCCCAGAGAGCCTCATCTAACAGCTGTAAAAAGGATTTTCAAATATCTCAAAGGAACCATAACCTTGGGTTTGTGGTATCCTAGAGAATCAGAGTTTAAGTTAATTGGTTACTCTGATGCAGATTTTGCAGGCTGTAAGATAGACAGAAAAAGTACAAGTGGAAGCTGTCAATTCTTAGGTGACAGATTGGTTTCTTGGTACAGCAAGAAACAGAAATCAATTTCCACATCCACAGCAGAAGCAGAGTATATAGCTGCTGGTAGCTGTTGTGCACAGATTCTGTGGATGAAGAATCAGTTGCTGGATTATGGTTTGAGGTACTCTAAAATACCTATTTTCTGTGATAACCAAAGTGCTATTGCTATGACAGGAAATCCAGTACAGCACTCCATGACCAAGCACATCAGCATAAGGTATCATTTTATCAGAGAACATGTGGAAGAAGGAAACATTGAGCTTCATTTTGTGTCTACAGACCAACAACTTGCAGATATCTTCACCAAACCTTTGAGTGAAGCTACTTTTACAAGATTGGTAAATGAACTTGGAATGATCTCTGGTTTCGACTAGAGATACGGGTTAGACTCAAAAACTATGAATGTTTGATTTTTATGCTCATGATTTCTTGCATGTATTAACTGTTATGAGTACCAGTGTCATAAACTCTGAAAGTAAACTCTGATGCTAAACTCTGTTAGTCATACTCTGTCGGTTAAAGTCTGATGTTAAACTCTGATTATGATTTTTTTTCTGAAACACATGGACCGATGAAGAAAAATGTATGAAGCATGATTTTCAGTAAGTAATCATGAATTCTTTTAAGTATTATAAATTCTGATTACAAAATGTACAGAAATTTTACACAGCATGATACTGTCTCTATATTTATAGCATCTCTTAGTTTATTGATTCTATACACTGAAGTTGTATTAGCTGTTTGCATTTTCTCTCATAAATTAATTGTATTAACTGATGAAAAGTCTAAACTCTGATTATAAATTGCAAATAATTCACCCTCAAATCAAAAGATGCCAAACAGAGCACAAATTCCTTTGAGATCATGTTGTGCCTAGGAAGATCCAGGAACTTATTGTATGAAGTAAGGGCTAAAATCTTTGATTTTTGGTGACTAGTGCCAACCACTGATTACTGGAAAAATATAATTAAAAAAAAAAAAAAAATTATGAAAACATATATAGAAAGGGGGTGAAAAATAAAAGATATATCCAAATGAAAGGATATCAGTATACAGAGTTTAGATATAAAATCAGATTTTATGTTATACATGAGAGTTTAGGCAATCAGTTTTTACTGCTTTAGTCTGAGGATTTTATGCACTTTGAGATGGTCTAAATATTCATATTCAGTAAACTCTGCTAATTCACACACAAATACTCACACCTGTACAGTTTGTGAAAAGAGTTTATTTATAAAGGAGGAGGATTGGTAAACACTGATGATTTGTGTACTCTACGCCGAGGTAATTTCATTTTAATCTCTGTTGATTAAAATAAATTTTGCTTGTTTCAGATAAATTATGATTTTTTTTGAGAAAAGACATTTGTTTTGAAAATACAAAAAGAGTATGATTGGACAGTTGTTCAAGAATGTTTTAAACAGAGGAGAGAGGTTAATTTCGTAGAAAAGAATAAAAGGTAGTAATTATTGATGTTTTTACTGCGCATGTGCATTGAAAACTGTCAATTCTTGCTGTCATAGTCATTGCATGTGTGCCACGTGTCCCACTAACACAGTTAACGGAGTAAGACAGTTGTGTATTAATGATTAAAAACTGTTCAGTTTTTAATTTTGAATTTTACATTTATACAATACACACACCTTCGTCTAAACTTTTCACATCTTACTCCAACACACATCTATTGTCACACAAGCATATTCACAAACACTTTTCTACACACAAACTCTTTTGAAGCTTTTGAATCAGATTCTTTGATTTTTCTTCTCAATTCGTACTAATGGCTACTACAGCTTTTGTTTCTTCTGGATTAGAGTTCGTTCCTAATAATTATGCAGCCCCATTAAACATTGTCAATGCACCAGAGGCGTTTCATATAATACAAGACTTTCTTGCTCAGTCAGCAATTGGGCGTGCTTTGGTGGAGCCTGCAAAGCTTTATGGATCTCAGATCAAAGCTTTCTGGGAGACTGGTGTCTATGATGATGGTGGTGTTTCTGGTACCCCATCCATAGTTTTTGAGTTCCAGGAGACAGAGTTTGTCATAACTCCAGGAACTGTTCGTGAAGCAATGGGCTTTGCAGAGTCTGACGCGTACACAATTAGTGTTGGTGATACTCATCTTCAGAGAATGATGCAAGCTATTGGGTATACTGGATCTTTGGCGAAGATAGGCCAACTGAATCGACCGCTTTTACGAAAAGAATGGAGTTTCTTTTTCGATTGCATAACAAGGGCGTTCGGGAAGAAATGTACAAATTGGGATGCGATTCCGATCGACAGTCTGCAAATCGGGTATTCACTTCTCTTTGCCAGTAATTATGATTTTGCTATACTTGTTTTGATGAACATAGGTGAGAAGTTAACAGAGAATAGGCATGTAGTCTATTTTTCTAGATTTTGTCAAATTTTATTCTCTACTTGTGTTCCAAATGTTGAGATTGATGAGGAGGACGTAATTCCCTCTTTCAAATTACACAAAAGGGTATTCTCTGACCTTACTAATAAGGATTTAAAGAAGGTTAGTGTTGGTGAATTGCTGTTGCCTGAGACAGTGCTTCAGTTCTTAAACCCTCAACCTCAACCACAACAGCCATCAGAACCAGTAAATGCTGAAGCCTCTACAGTTCAACCACGGACTGATGGTAGGACTAAGCATGTTGGTACAAAACCTGCAAGGATTGCTAAGCCAGCTACTGAAGTTGGTATCTCAAAATCTTCTGTGCCAAACTCTGTTGGTACATCTAAAAAGAGGAGAGCAAATCGATCCAGAGCTGACAATGAAGAAGCAGCTGTGCTTGTCAAGAGGAGGAAGTTCGTAGCAAATTATCTTTTTGATGATTTGGATGAAGCTGAATTACAAGAAGACTCAAATGTTGTGATTCAGGAAGCTGCAAATGAAGCTACTATGTCCACTGAGGATAGAGCAAATGTTGAAGCTCCTGAAGCTGGAAATCAGGAGATTGTAGTTGAAGCTCCTGAAGCTAGAAATCAGGAGATTGTAGTTGAAGCTCCTGAAGCTGGAAATCAGGAGATTGCAGTTGAAGCTCCTGAAATTATTGTTCAGGAGGCTACAGAAAATGTTGAAGCAGCCTCTATGCCTGACTTGGCAAATGCTGAAGCAGAGGCTGAGATTTTTGAGCCACAAGGATTTGATATGGAAGTTGAAGCAAACATTTCTAAAAACTCTGAACATTTTACAGAAGGTGTGGAAGCTGATCAGGATACTGTTGACGTTGAAGAATCTATGGCTTCTCACACTGAAATCATTTCTTTTGAATTTGAAAAGGGTGAGGAAGTCGATCAGACTTTACAAGCTACTACTACTGAAACTGTTGCTGCACATCCTGATGTTGATGACAAGGATGCAACAGAGAATGTTCCTGTTGAAGCAGAGTTTGTTGCAAACTCTGAGATTCATGAAGCTGAGCAGATAATCACTGAGACTGCTGCAGAACATGTTCCTTTGGAAGATGATGCTGTTGTTGTAGCAAATTCTGTTAATAGTGAGGAAGCTCAAGTTGAAGCTGAGGAAGATGTTCCTGATTCTTCTAATGATGATTCTTTTGCAAACTCTGTTGATAATTCTGAGAGAGTTGCTGCTCAACATGCTACAGATGCTCATTATCAAGATATGTATTATTCTGCTTGGTCATCCAAGGATACTATCTTTTCAAATGAAAGAGCTGCAGAGTTTGTCACAAAGTCATCTAAAGAGATTACAAATCCAGAACTTCTCAGTCATATCAAAGCAACAATTGTTCAAATCAAATCATTAAACAATCGTTTTGATGATTCTGACAAGGTGATTGAAGGATTAAGGAATGATCTAGCTACAAGGGAGCTTACACAGCAAAAGGATAAATCATTATATATTTCCTTATGTAAAGATCAGAAAGTTTTTGATTCCAGGTTGTCCAAGGTTGAAGAAAATCAAGTCAAAATGTCAACTAAGTTGGATGAAATTGCAAATTCCATTGAATTGCTCACATCAATTTTTCTGTCTGATGATGTCAAAAAGGGGGAGAGAGTATCTCAAGACAAATGCAAGAGCTCTCAAACTCTGACTCGGAAAGATGACACTACTGATGGTGGTGCAAAAGATAAAAATCCAAGGACAAGGAATGTTCAAGGGCAAGGGAGGAGATCAAACTCTGATGCTCAGATAAATGCTAGAAAGAGAATAAACTATGGTGGTCAATCTTCTTCAAAACTCAAGAGTTTAGCTATTTTAGCTAATCCAACTACTGATGAAGAGATTGCTGCTAAGGTGTTTATGGCAGAACATGGAAAAGATGTTATAATTGAAGATATCCAAGCTGAAGAGCAAATGCTTGCTGAAGAACACAAGAAGAATCTTGAAGCTGGAATCTACAAGAAGAAGGAAATCAAGGCTCCTAGAAAGAAAGAAACTGTTCTATTAAAGAAAATACTCAACATAGTATACAATACACCAGGAGGCCTGTGATTACAAATGTTGATAAAGGAAAGGGTATACTGGTAGAAGAAGAACAGTTACCAAAGAAGAATTATTCAACCTCTGACAAAGCTCAAGTTGATGTTATTGTTAAGAATGTGCCAACCTCTGACAATGCTCAAGTTGTGCAAACTCAGCTATCTTCACCACTCCAAGGTTTCAAAAGATCCTCATTATCTGAAACTCTGAAGCCTAGCCAGGTGAACTTTCTACAAACCAGAACAGTACTTGGAAAACAATCTTATGATAAATCTGGTTTGGGTTCCCACAAAGAGAAGAGAGTTAATAATAGTCCTTTAGATCATACATCACTGGTAGAACCTGGTGTTGGGGTTACTCAAGAAAACCTTGATAAACTAGAATCTGTTCAGATGATTTACCACAGAGGCTTGAAGAAGGAGTTTTTATTATACTTTATGGCTGATGGTAGAGTTTACAGAATTGGAGAAGATGATATTCGTCTGAAATTATGGGAAGAGCTAGAGTATGTTCTATATCTCCTGAAGATCAAAAATAGAAATACTCATAATGCTGCTCTGGTTTTAAAAGACAGAATGATGAAATCGAAAGTTCTTCTTGGAGGAAGTGTTTCCAGTGCATATATTCCTAAGTACAGAGATGCTTATGGAAAGATTGTTGAAATGAAGAGGAATAGTGCCAAATTCACAACAGCACTTGGAACCAAAGTTTTAGAATTCAACCTAGAGTCAGACAAAACTCATTACATTCGACTAGGGAATGACATGAAGAAAAACAGCACCTATTCTCTGAGGGCTGCCATATATCAAACTGGTGAAGGAGATCCAGAGTATAAGGAGCTGAAAGAGATTATGATAGCTGAACTTGAAAGAGCTGAGAGAAGATTACTGTCAGATTATATCAGCACTGTGCTTGATATCCAAGAAATTCAGTAAAGTCTGACTGTAAGTTTTTATGTTTTCTGTTCTAAGTTAAATTTAAACTCTGTTTTAAAATTAAACTCTGACATATTTTAAACACTGCATTTGTTATATGTTTTGACATCATCAATTATCTATTTAACTTGTACATTTTTATTATGCACAAGTTGGGGGAGATTGTTAGATATAATTGCTGACGTTTGTTCATCAGTGTTTAAGTACCAGGTACATATCAGAGTTTATCTAGAAGCCAGTCAGAGTTTGATAAAGTCTGACTGGGTGAAGAGTTTACATTGAAGCCAGTCAGAGTTTGATAAAGTCTGACGTGGTGATAGTTGACTTAGCTGTCGGTGCAAAGATAAAGATTCTAGAAGCAATATATTCTGAAGATGGAAAGAAGCAGAATATATTGATACAACTAAGGAAACGGAATAGAAGACTGAAGCAATCCTTAATTGATATGAATTGTATAGCTAACTTATAGGAATATCAATTAGAGATGGATTGTATGTAACTGTGTACTATATAAACACAGATAGGTTATCCCTAGAAGTGATGCGATTATTGAAATATTATTCTTGTAACCTAGTAGCTCTTTGTGATTCATTAACATCACTAAGAGAGAATTATTTAATATAATTCAGTTTGTTGATTTACAAACTTGTGTTCTTGATTGTTATTCTCATACATACTTGATTATATATTGTGTATTCGGCCTAACAGCAAGCCTAGAAAATAACTAAGCTCTCCCATCATGCTCATTTGATACCTTGACTGCATAAGCTTGGCAAATTTCTTACAGAGTTTGTCATTAGTAGACCCAAAAATTATGTCATCCACATAGATTTGAACTAACAGCAAATCATCACCAGAATTAAAATAGAACAAGGTTTTGTCAATTGTACCTCTAGTGAACCCACTTTCTAAAAGAAATTGAGCCAGAGTTTCATACCATGCTCTAGGTGCCTGCTTTAGTCCATATAATGCCTTGTCAAGCCTGTAGACATGATCTGGATGCTTGGGATCTACAAACCCAGGTGGTTGTTTAACAAACACTTCTTCTTCAAGTTTCCCATTAAGAAAAGCACTTTTCACATCCATCTGAAAAACTTTAAACTTCTTGTGAGCAGCATAGGCCAAAAAAATCCTTATTACCTCCAATCTAGCAACTGGAGCAAAGGTTTCATCATAGTCAATTCCTTCCCGCTGTGAATAGCCTTTAGCCACAAGTCTAGCTTTATTCCTTGTAATCACTCCATCACTGTCTGTTTTGTTTCTGAAAACCCACTTTGTACCAACAATAGATCTGTTTTTAGGTCTTGGTACAAGAGTCCATACTTCATTCCTTTCAAATTCATTTAACTCTTCCTGCATAGCTGTTATCCAGTTTGCATCTTGAAGAGCTTCTTCCACTTTCTTGGGCTCAGTTTGAGACAAGAATGCATGAAACAGACATTCATTAGTTGTAGCACTTCTAGTTCTCACACTAGCTTCTGGATCTCCAATTATCAAGTCAGGTGTGTGAGCTTGTGTCCACCTTCTTGCTGTAGGTAATTGGCTTCTATTATTATTATCAGATCCTCCCCCTTGATCCATGCTTTCCTGATTTTCTTCTTGACCATTTGAATTCTCTGAGGCTCCCCCTGAATTGGACTGCTCAGAGTTTGGATTTTCAGTGTTTGACTCAGAGTTTGGGATAGATTCTTCAGCTGACTCATTTTCAGAATATGAGTCATCATTTTGAGATGTTTCTGAAGTATCTTCACGCTCCCCCTCAACTGGTTCTCTATTTTGTTCTGTCAGAGAAGTTTCCTCAGTGTTTACCAGTAGAGGTTCAGAGTATGCTTCATCAGAGTTTGTTGGATTTGCTTCATCAGAGTTTACGTCATCAGAGTTTAGATCTACATTTTCAAAGCGAAGTTGATCATGATATTCTTCATCTTCTATTCCAGTTATTTTCTTGTCATCAAATGACACATGTATTGATTCCATGATCACTTTAGTTCTCAGATTGTAGACTCTGAATGCTTTAGTTGACAGCGGGTATCCAACAAAAATTCATTCATCAGCTTTTAAGTCAAACTTGGTCAACTGTTCAGGATGAGTTTTTAGCACAAAGCATTTGCATCCAAAAATATGAAAATATTTTAAATTTGGCTTCTTTTCTTTCACCATCTCATATGGTGTTTTCCCATGCCTGTTGATCAGTGTTGCATTTTGAGTAAAACAAGCAGTTTGAACAGCTTCTGCCTAGAAATAAGTTGGTAATTTTGCTTCTTCAAGCATTGTTCTGGCACCTTCGATTAAGGTTCTGTTCTTTCTTTCAACTACACCATTTTGCTGTGGAGTCCCTGGTGCAGAAAATTCTTGCTTCACTCCTCTTTCTTTGCAAAATTCTTCCATTATTGCATTTCTGAATTCAGTAGCTTTACATGATCCATCAGAATTAAAGCAGTTTCATCCTTCTTTGCTAAGAAATACACCCAAGTGTACCTAGTGTACTCATCAACAATGACAGGAGCATATTTCTTTCTGCTAAGAGACATTATATTGACTGGACCAAATAGATCAACATGAAGAAGATGATAAGGATCCACAACTGAAGTTTCAGACTTACTCTTGAAAGATGACTTCCTTTGCTTGGCCTTTTGACAAGAATCACACAGACCATCTAAGCTGAGTATTGACTTTGGAAGTCCCCTTACAAGATCTTTTCGAATTAGCTCATTGATGTTGTTCAAGTTTAGGTGAGAGAGCTTCTTATGCCATTTCCAACTCTCTTCATTTGACATTTTTGCAGACAGACACACAGCTTTTCCTTCAGAGTTTGTTACCAAACTTGCTTCATAGATATTGTTACGTCTGTGTCCAACTAGAACAACTTTCCCTGTAGATTTACAAACAACCTCACAGTATTCAGGTTGAAAATCTACATGATATCCTCTGTCACAGATTTGACTCACAGATAGCAGATCATGCTTGAGTCCTGGGACAAGAGCTACATTTGTGATGATGACACTTCTAAGATTGATATTGCCATATCCCATAGTACGTCCTATGTTGCCATCTCCATAGGAAACTTTTGGGCCAGCCTTCTCCTCATAGTCTGATAGCAGGGCTTTATTTCCAGTCATGTGTCCTGAACATCCACTATCCAAGATGAGGGTACTTTCCCTTATGCCCTGCAATCACAAACAATTACAAAGAGTTAGATTTAAGGATCCAGACTTGCTTGGATCCTTTGGCTTTCTTAACATAGTTAGCTTGTGCAGCGGAAAAACTTTCAACAGAGTTTGAGCTAACTATGTCAGACTTTACACTTGCAGAGTTTGCTCTCACCCATTTCAATTTGGGTTTTAACTCATAATAGTTGTGATAAATGGCATGATAGCTCTTACAAGTATAAATGGAATGCCAAGTGCTCCCACAGTGTGTGCATAAAGTCTGTGGTCTAACCCTAACAAAATCATTCTTCACTCCAGACTTGGAGGGTAAAGAATTAATATCTTTGTTTTTCGTGCAGAAACTTGCCAGATGGTTAGTACTACCACAACTATGACATGTCTTTCTAGGAGCATCAGAATTAGGCAGATAATCATTTCTTTTATTAATGCCTACTTTTCCATTCCTACTCTTTCTGGACATTTTCTGTTTTTCAACAGACTTTACTTCTTTGAGCTTATACTTGAATTGTTTCTCTGTCATTAAACCAACATTCACCTGTTTAACACAAGTTTTTACTGATTCTTTAACAGCTTCAGTTTCAAGTACAGAGGTTTGCTTACTTGATTCAGAGACAAATTTCACAGGTTTAAGTTGTGGTTTAACTTTATCTTTAAACCTAAGTTCATCTTTTTCACAGTAACCTAACCCAACTGTATCTGTTTGAAAAACTTGATGTGTGTCTTTTCCAGAATTAGTCCAGGTTTTAATTACCTTCCTCTCTTTTTCCAAATCAGATTCTAGTTGTCTAAATCTCTTTAACAACTCTTGCTCAACATAAACAGCATCATCTCTTTCCTTTTGAACTTGTTGCATGTTAACAAGCTCTTCTTCAAGAAATTTATTTCTATCTTTAAGCTTAAGATTCTCAGTTTTAATTCTCTCATTTTCTAAAGTCTGATCTCTATAACTAACATGTATGCTTTTAAGATAAATTCTCAATTCAGATATATTATCAATATCATAAGCATAAGTTGTTAGAGGTACCTTATTCTCAGATGTCTCAGATTTGTCTTCAACAGTTGCCATAAGAGCATAGCTGACATCTTCATCAGAATCTGAAGTATCTGCCCAGTCTTTTCCTTTAGTGATGACTGCTTTCTCAGATTTTGCTTTCTTGCACTCTGGAGCATAATGACCCATCTCTTTACACTTGTAGCACTGGATCTCAGACTTGTCTTTCTTTCCATACTTGGTATCCTTTCCTTCAGGCTTTCTGAAACTCTTTCTTTCAGAGTTTGAATCTTTCCTCGAGAATCTTTTTCCCTTCTTGAAGTTCTTAAACCCCATCTTCTTGAAGGTTTTCACCATCAAAGCAGCCATTTGCATCAGTTGTTCTTCATCATCCTCAGATTCAGAAAAAGCATCAGAGTTTGAATCACCATCAGAGTTTGATGACTCACTTTCAGAGTTTATGACCAAAGCTTTTCCCTTAGCTTTCTTCTTTGATGTTTCTTTCTTCATGAGTTTTTCTTCAACTTTGAGAGCTACAGATTTTGTCTTCTTTCCAGACCTTTTGTTTCTTTGTTCTATCTCAAGTTCATGAGTTTTAAGCAACCCATAAATTTCATCAAGATCTGTTTCTGCAAGATCATAATTATCTCTTATTGATGTTGTCTTTAAATCCCATCTTTCAGGTAGAGATAGTAGAAACTTGAGATTTGACTCTTGAAGATCATATTCTTTATCAACAAGAGACAAATCATTCAACAATTTACAGAATCTGTCATATGTATCTGTCAAAGTTTCATCAGATCTAGAGTCAAAGTGTTCATATTCCTGTGTTAAAATAGTCTTCCTGTTCTTCTTTATAGCACTTGTTCCTTGACACCTGACTTCTAAAGCATCCCAGATTTCTTTGGCAGTCTTGCAACCAATAACTCTGTTAGACATGACATTATCTAAGGCACTATGAAGAAGATGTCGAACTTTTGCATCCTTCGCAATTGATGAGATGTCCTCAGGAGTCATATCTTTCTTTTCCTTCGGAACAGTCTTTTGTTCTTGTCCAGCAACTACAGGAGACAGTTTAGTTGGCATATGAGGACCATCATAGATTCTATCAAGGTATTCTGGATCTGTGGCTTCTAGAAACATGGTCATCTTAACCTTCCATATTGGATATTCCACTGGTTTGAGCATTGGAACCCTGATTGATTCATATCGACTTACAGAAGCAGATTGAACCTTTTGAGCAATAGAACCTTCCTGAGAGTTTTCAGTCATGATTATACTTGTGTTTTAGATCAATAAACTGTATATATTAAACATCCTTGGCTTTGATACCAATTGTTAGGCCGAATACACAATATATAATCAAGTAGATGTATGAGAATAACAATAAGAACACTGTTTATGAACAATAAACTGAATGGAATTAAAAACTCCTCTCTCAGTGATGTAAATTATCACAGAGAGCTGCTAGGTTACAAGAATAATGTATTTAGTATTCGCATCCCTTTTAGGGTTAACCTATCTGTGTTTATATAGTACACAGCTACATAATCAATCTCTAATTGATATTCCTATAAATTAGCTATACAATTTATATCAATTTAAGATTGCTTCTGTCTTCTGTTCCGTTTCCTTAGCCATCTCAATATATCTTGCTTCTTTCCATCTTCAAGATATATTGCTTCTAGAATCTTCATATTAGCACCGACAACTTCAGCAAACTTTCACCCCATCAGACTTTAACAAACTCTGACTGGCTTCTAGCATAAACTCTGATGAGTACCTGTTACTTAAACACTGATAAACAATAATCAGCAATTATATCTAACATATATATTGTGCACACCCTATTGTTAGCTGTAAGAGAGAAACACGTAGAATTATTTCAAGCACTCTTTTCTCTGTAAGAAAACAAGATACAAACTGTTTTTGTTTAGAAGCCAGAATTTCATCTGTGAAAATCTGGAAAGCTGTAGTATTTAATTTGTTTAATACAAAGTAGATTAAAGTGATTGTGTGTGTTCAGTTTTATTTCATTCTGCAATATCTAACAAATACAATCACATACAGTTTTAAGTTTCAAGAATCGAAAAACATTCAAACTATCCATTCACCCCCCCCCCCCTCTGTCTAGTTTACTAGTGATCTTCATATCCAACAAGTGGTATCAGAGCAGGCTGTTGAAACACAAACAGTAAAAGATCAAATATGAGTTCACAGAAACTAAGCACTATCAAGATTCCTCCCTTTGACAAGGAACACTACAATCTCTGGAAGAAGAAGATGTTGTTGTTTATCAAGGCTTCAAACCCCATGTATTTAGACATTCTAAAACATGGTCCCTTTGTTCCACAAATTGAGATTGCTGAAACAACTATTGGTACTGAGATAATACCAGCACACTATGAGCCTAAAGATCTCACTAAATACACTGAACCTGAAAAGGAGAAAATGGCTCTTGATGGCAATCTCCAACTCATCATTTGTGACTCCATGGATCTTGACATGTATGGAAACATTGCTCACTGCACTAGTGCCAAGAAGATGTGGGAGCTCATAGAGGTGCTTTGTGAAGGTACTACTAAAGTGAGGAAAAACAAGAGACAAATTATTGTTTCTCAATATGAAGCATTCATGGCACAACCAAAGGAGGGCATCACTGAAGTGTTTGAGAGATTCAACAGGCTGATAAATGATCTCAAGCTTTATGACAAACACTATGAAACTGAAGAGCTCAACAAGAAATTTTTGCGGACTCTTCCAAATCATTTCGAGCCAAGAATCTCCTCTCTCATGGAAAGAGACCTGACCAAAATAGGTTTTGATGTTCTATACGGTGTCCTAAAAACATATGAACTGGAACTGTTTCAAAAGAGGTCTATTCAGTCAAAACAACGTGTGATGGCTAACACTTCATGTGCTCTTATTGCTGATAATCTGAGTAACAAAATCGAAACCATGAAGGTTGGTCAACCTAAGATTGAAGAAATGAATGATGAGATTGTTGTTGATGATTCTCAAGTTATTTATGACTTGCCTGAGGAAGATGATTTCTACAGCTTGGATGAACTAGATGAAATGGAGAATAAGTCTTTTGCTTACATGGCTAGGAAGTATCCAAACATAAGGTTCAAGAAAAAATAGCCATTTAAGTCAAAGTTCAACTCCAGTGGAGCTGGTGGATCAAGTGGATCTAGTAATTTCAACAAAGGGAAGGGAACTGTTGGTGCTGCAAAGAGTGGTTACAAAACAGGAAGTGTGGATAGATCAAAGATAAGGTGCTACAACTGTAATGAACTTGGGCACTTTGCTACTGAATGCAAAAAGCCCAAGCAAGTCAAGAAGGACAAAGCTTACTTGGAACTTGAAGCTAATTATGAAGCTCTACTCAAGAAACAGCAGGGAAAGGCTTTTATTGCGGAGGGAAAATGCTGGGATGATTCAGATGAAGAAGAGAATCAAGAGTTTGTCAACTATGCCTTGATGGCTTTCACTGATGAACCTGAAACTTCATCTCCCAGTCAGGTACCTATTCTAACTTCTATTGAAATGTCTCCCTCTCAATATAAGAAAACTGTTGAAGATATGAGCACAGAGATGTTTAATATTCACACAAGCATATTAACTGCTAATGAGGAAATTGACAGGTTAACTGCTAAGAATACTGAACTTACAGAAAAGAATGAGGAACTTGAATTGATGGTTGTTAATCTTGAGAGTTTGAAACAAGAAGTTGAGTATCTCAAAAACAAGGTTGTCTGTGCAGAACAGATAGAGAAGGCCCTTAGAGAACAAATTGCAGAAAATGAATTGAAAATAAGGAGCTATAGAAACTCAGCTGAGATTGTTCAATCATATCATGAAGAACATACCAAAAATGCCAATGTTGGAATTGGTTTTGATTATGAGAATGATAAAGGAAGGAAGAGTACTAAAGGCAAAGAAAAAGAATCTTGTGTCAACAAAAATGTGCCTTTTGTTTTAACTAATGCCAAGGAGCCTCTCTTCAAAAAGAGTACTGTGGAGTTTGATGAGTTAATGGTCATCAAAAAGCAGATTCTTGAAGAAGAGATGGCTGCTGAAGGTACCTCTTCCCCTCCTAAATCAAAAACTCAAAAAGAAACCAAAGACAACATTGGTAAGAGTTCTAAAGTCACAAAAGAAGTTGTTAAGAAGAAGAAACATAACAGAAATGGAAAAGTAGGAGTTAACAAGAGTAATAACTATGATTATGTGTCAAATGCCCCTAGGAAACAATGTCAAAAATGTTCCTCTATGAATCATTTAACTCATAAGTGTACAAAATATGTTAACCAAGAGATGCATGATCTAAAGAACCTTTTTGTTAGCTTAAATGATACTCATGATTCTTTTTGTGGAAAATCAAACTGTATGACATGCTATGTGACTGTGATTGCTAAGTGCTTATCTTTGAAGCAAAATCTTGACACTACACACTCATATGATTCACACACACATATGCACACTCACAGAACAGGATCCCCAACCAGCAGTGAAAAGGGAAAGACTTCATGTGAGCCTAAGGGTGTAAACTCTAAGGCTTCCAATTCAGTGAAGTCACCTGTTGTGAAGAAGATTGTCAATGACAGAAAAATCAAGTATAATCATGTTTCTAAATCAAATGGACCCATCCAAGTGTGGGTACCAAAAACAACTTAGTCACTTTGTGAATGCAGGGCAACAGGAATAAAAGAGTCATATGGATCTTGGACAGTGGATGCTCAAGTCACATGACTGGTGATATAGCCCTGCTATCACAATTTGAGGAGAAGGATGGACCATCAGTAACCTTTGGAAATGACAACATTGGTTATACAATGGGATATGGCAAGGTTGAAACTGGAAATGCCATTATTGAAGATGTAGCATTTGTTGAATGACTAAAACACAATCTCTTAAGTATTGGACAATTCATAAACAGAGGATTCAAGGTTGAATTTGTTGAGGATCAGTGCTTAATTTCCAAAAGAGATAGTGGTGAAGTTGTTTTGACTGGTGTGAAGAAAGGAAGCTTGTTTGTGGCTAACCTAAAGGCTGCAGACAAGGGTGAAATCTGTTGTTTCTACACAAAAGCTTCAAATGAAGAATTTTGGCTTTGGCACAAGAAACTGTCTCACTTGAATGTCCATTCAATGAATTCTCTTGCAAAGAGAGAACTCATAAGAGACATGCCTTCTCTGGAGTTTGTTCAAAATGAAGCTTGTGAAGCATGTCAAAAAGGGAAATTCAAAAGGTCAAGTCACAAAGAGAAGTTGCTCAACTCAAACACAAAACCTCTGCAATTGATTCATATGGATCTGTGTGGTCCTGTAAATGTGGATGATTACTCAAGATACACTTGGGTGGAATTTCTGTTCGCCAAGAATGAAGCCCCTCAAGTAATCATTGAGCACATCAAGAGAGTTGATAAGAAAGCACAAAACACAGGCTCCTCTGTTGTTGCTTTGAGAAGTGATAATGGAACTGAATTTAGGAATGCCACATTGTATGAGTTCTGCAAAGACAAGGACATATCTCAACAATTTTCAGCTCCTAGAACTCCACAGCAAAATTGAGTGGTAGAAAGAAAGAATAGGACTCTCATTGAAGCTGCAAGGACAATGTTGTTGGATGCAAAGCTACCTACTAGCTTTTGGGCTGATGCTGTTAACACATCATGTTATGTGCAAAATAGAACATTAATCAATAAGAGGTCTGGCAAAACTTCTTACTCTTTGATGACTGGGAAAAGAGCATCCTTCAAGCATCTTCATGCATTTGGGAGCAAGTGTTTTGTGATGAAAGATACATCTGAGCATGTTGGAAAATTTGATGCAAAGGCATTTGAAGGTATCTTTATAGGCTACTCTCTGGAAAGGAAGACATACAGAGTGTTTGTACCTGAGCAACACAAAGTGATGGAAAGCATGGATGTTACCTTTAATGACAAGAAATTCCCTGGACTTGAAGCAGGTGAGATAGACAGTGTGCCATCAAGATTTGAAAATCAAAAGGATTCTGAAGATTCTGAAAGTGAACAAGAAACACCTGATCTAACTGTCCCAACAGATGAAAGACATGACTCTGATGATAATCCTCAAACACCTGTGCAAGGGAGCATCAACACAGGGGGAGGAGAAAAAGGAAATTCAAATGCTAATAATCAAAATAATTTTGAGTCAAGCCAAAGAGATGAAAAAGTTCATACAAGAAAATGGGACAGAGCCCACACTAGGGAACATATCATTGGTGATCCTAGTGAAGGTGTTAGAACAAGGAGAGCTACTATGAATACATGTCTTTATAGTTGCTTTTTGTCACAGGAAGAACCAAAAGTGATTGAAGAAGCTTTAAAGCACTCTGATTGGATTGTTGCCATGCAGGAAGAGTTAAATCAATTTGAGAAGAACAAAGTTTGGGAATTAGTACCACCTCCTGAAGGGAAGAATGTCATTGATACTAAATGGGTATTCAGGAACAAAATGGATGAAGAAGGTGTGGTTGTAAGAAACAAATCAAGGCTGGTTGACAAGGGATATTGTCAACAAGAAAGCATTGACTATGATGAGACATTTGCACCTGTAGTTAGACTAGAGGCCATCAGAATATTTTTGGCCTTTACAGCTCACTCAGATTTCAAGGTGTATCAAATGGATGTGAAAAGTGCTTTTCTCAATGGTGATCTTGCTGAAGAGGTTTATGTGTCTGATAAGTGGATTTTAATCCACTTGGAACGCTTCATATCGGCTTAAATTGATGACTTGAACTCAAGTATGTGGTGTGTTTAATGTGTTTTCATTAAGTTTTGCAGAACCAAGAGTTGGAGGTTAATTTGATTAAAATTCGGATTTTCCGGGTAGGTTGCACAGTCTTCACTGTTTTGGCCATATCTGGAGTTCTACAAGTCCGATTCTGACGATCTTACAGCTCACGCGAAGAGGACAACATTTTCTATAATTCTAGGAAGAAGGTTCTGAGCGGGCACCCAGGAATTGTACTGGAATTCTGCGCGGCCGCCCAGGAAGTCAGAATCGCCAGAAATTGCCAGAATTCGATTTTAATAAGGAAATTTTCACAAATTCGACTTCTAATCATTATGGTAATTGCTTGGGGTGGCCAGAAACTTCCAGAATCAGTTGTAAACATGGAATATGCAATTCTTATTGCATTCAAAGATGGAAATTGCCGTAATTCTATTCTAACTCAAAAACGGCAATTGCTTGGAAGAGGGACAACTTGGAGCTATAAATACACACCTTGGGGGGACATAATCAACAAATCACAATACATCACAACACACCAGAGATCAGATTCAATATTGGAGCACAAGATCGAGGAGCCAAGAACGAAGAACGTGACTACGAGGAGATCTAGACATAGTTTTTTCTTGTATTCTTCAATTTTGGTGCTACTTTTGGATGCTTCCGGATTTGTCCTCTAAACCTTTAACTCTTATTCATATTTACATCATTGATTTCTTGTTTTTCATCATGCTTTCATCAGAACCCACGATGATGAACGGTTCTATTATGAACTAATCATTGTCGTGGGATTCTAACGGATTTATTTATGGATTTTAGTAGTTAATTGTTTTAAAGATGTGTGTGTGATGGCTAATTGATATCCTAGTTTGGTTGTGCTTATTCTTCTTGGATGCGTAGCTAACATCTAAGATTGTTTGTTAATCTCTATTGAATGCGAAAGTGGATATAGAGGTTTGGAACTTGCCATGCTAGCATAGGTTTATGTATGTTTGTCATGCATGATTCGTAGGTGATTTTAACCATCTTACCTGCCCTATGTAATCTGAATGGATAACTTGCTCGTTAAACCGTTATGTTTTCAAATCTTATAGACATATAGGGTCTAAGCATAATTGGTGTCTGCTTAACTTCTATCTATTTTGTGGATGTTTAAGTGGTTTGGTATACGTATACTGAAAGGTAGCGTGTACTGATTTCGTGTTATCCGATTAGTTTTCACAACCGTCACATGCATTGATTAAAGACAAAAGACTCTGAATGAAGTACTTAATGAAGTTAAGATCCCATGTTTTATTCTCATATACATAAATCGATTTTAATCCTCTTAGTTAGTTAATTCTTAGTTTAATAATTTGTTCTCTAGTTAATTTTAGATAATCAAACCCAAATTGTTAATTGTCTTAGCAGTGGATAAAAATCATACATTGTTGCATAGGTACATTAATTGAATTGAACACCTCATTAGATCTCTGTGGGAACGAACTTGACTTATTCGTATATTACTTGTGACCACGTGCGCTTGCGTGATTTTGTGCTAACAAGTTTTTGTCCCAACCTCCTGGCTTTGAAAATGAAGACTTCCCAGATTTTGTGTATAGATTGCTCAAGGCACTCTATGGTCTCAAACAGGCACCTAGAGCCTGGTATGAAACTCTTTTTCAATATCTTCTTGAGCACCAATTCACCAGAGGCACAATTGATAAAACTCTATTCTTCAAGAAGCATGGTGATGATATCATTCTAGTTCAAATTTATGTGGATGATATCATCTTTGGTTCTTCAAATGAGAAACCGTGTCAAAGGTTCTCCAAGTTGATGCAAAGCAAGTATGAGATGAGTATGATGGGTGAGTTAACCTACTTCCTTGGTCTGCAAGTAAATCAAAGAAAGGATGGCATCTTCATAAACCAGTCAAAGTATGTCAAAGATCTGTTGAAGAAATATGGTTTAGAAGATTCATCCCCTGCAAAGACTCCAATGTCAACTGCAATCAAGCTTGATGAAGACAAAAAGGGCAAGAGAGTTGACATCAAGGTTTACAGAGGCATGATTGGATCATTACTCTATCTCACTGCTAGCAGGCCAGACATCATGTTTGCTACATGTCTATGTGCAAGATTCTAAGCTGATCCCAAGGAATCTCACATGATGGCCATCAAAAGAATCTTCAGGTATCTAAAAGGGACTCCTAATCTTGGCTTATGGTATCCAAAGGGCACGGGGTTCAACCTGGTTGGTTATACATATTCAGACTATGCTGGATGCAGAATTGACATAAAGATCACTTCAGGAAGCTGCCAATTCTTAGGTCAAAGGTTAGTGTCATGGTTCAGTAAGAAACAACAATCCACAACAACATCTACAACTGAGGCTGAATATATTGTTGTTGGAAGCTGCTGTGCTCAATTGCTTTGGATTAGAAATCAACTCATGGATTATGGACTAGTATTGGAAAACATTCCTCTGATGTGTGATAATACTAGTGCAATATCCATTGTTTCCAATCCTGTTAATCATTATACTACAAAGCACATTGAGATAAGGTACCATTTCATTAGGGAACATGCTGCAAATGGTACTATAGCAGTGTCTTATGTTCCAACTGAGAAACAATTAGCTGACATATTTACTAAACCTCTAAATGAAGCTGTCTTCAACAAACTTGTGAGTGAAATTGGAATGCTCAATCCTTCATTTAGTAGTTCTAAGTAAATATGATAGTTATTTGTTGCAGCAGTAATTTTCACTGTATTTAGATGCTCTATTTACTTGGAGTGAAAATTAGCTGAGATATTATCTATAAATATTTCAGTATTTTACTGCAAAATTTTCAAATCATAGTTGTGTGGGAGTAATCGTGATCTTTTAAGACATCTCTACATAGGCGATTTTGAGAGTTCACGACTTAGTTCAAATAAAACAGACTTATATCGTAAACTATTGAAATTGTGAGACTTCGCGATATAGTTCATTTCTTGAGTTTGCGACATAGTTCATTTTATGACTTCGCGACCTAGAATAACTATATCGACAAGTCTCCATATTTAATAGAATTTTGATTTAAATTAATTTTATTTCAATTTTTTATTTAAGTTTGACAAAATGCTTGAAATTCGAAAAAGAGAGTTTTAGACAAGGTATTTATACTATACCGCAAAGTCTCCTCATTCTTTCTACCTTTGAGACTTTGCGACATAGTTCATTTCTGGACTCTGCGATATACTTTGCAAGACTTTGCGATACAGGCTATTTTAAGACTTCACGATATCAAAATAGTCTGTACAAATTCATAACTCCATATCGCAGTGTCTCTATCATATAAATACTTTTTGCCAACGGTTCATAACTTTTCATCTTGTCTATTTCTCTCAATTCTCTAACCTAAACACAAATTTTCTTCTCTCTTCTTCACTCTCAATTTCAAATGGCACCCAAATCTCAAACAACGTCTTCTTCAAACCCCTTAACCATACCCAAAGAGACCAATCTTGTCACTATCCCATCAGAAACTGAGGCAAACCCAAGGTACAAATGATTTGTACGCTTTTTGAACACTTCCTATCTTCTTCAGGCATTGACGATGAATCCACCCATGTATGTTGATATCCAGGAAGCGTTTTGGAGGTCTGCAAATTGTACTTTGATGGCGAGGGAGGATGGCACTTCATTCTATGAGATAAACTGCACAATTGGAGGAAATCAATTGGTGTTTGGGGAGAAAGAAGTGAATGAAACTTTTGGATTCAAGACGGAAGGGCATGATGCTGAAGCAAGTGATCAGGAAATGGTGGATTTCTTGACACTGATAAAGTATGTTGATGAAATTGACACTGCTAAGCTAACCAAGAAGCATGTCAGGAGAGAATGGTCGTTCTTGTTTGATGCTCTACAGAAGGTATTTCTGTGCAGAAAGACTGGGTGTGATCAAATCAGCCATATTGCAGTGAGGCTTGCTCATTCCCTGGCCTACAACCGGGAAATCAATGTAGGAGCAATCATTGTAAGGGAGTTGGCTCAAAGGTTAGGTAAGACTCCGCGCAACAGAGGTACTGAAATTTTCTACCCTCATTTTATTCAATGCATATTAAATCATTTAGATTCTCATTTGCATGAATGAGAAGGAGTAGACACATCAAAATTGGCTATCCTAAGTCCATGTCCAAATATCTATTTGGTACATTGGACACTAGGAATTAGGTTGATGTAATTTTGAGTGTGACAGAGCATATGCAAAACACATTCAAAACTTACACACTTGATCAACCTATATATCATGAACTTTCCTGGAAAGGAAAGGCTAAGACTGTTGAAGCCACAGAGTCTAACCCCAGCCTTCCTAACCCATCCAGTGACCCCCTGCAAACAGTACACTAGTCATTAGGGAGCCAAGTGCACCAATCTCCCAAAAGGTTGGTGTTACTAAAAAGAAGACTAAGAAGAGAGCCCTTGCTATAAGTGATGAGTCTGTAGATTTAGGAAGTGAGGAACCTGGGTCACATCTCACCAGACAAAAGAAGAAATCCAAATCTATAGGTGCCACTGAATCCTCCCAACAGGATTCAGCTGTGTTAAAATGGGTACACCTCTTACTGTCAATGTCCTCTCAACAGGGCATTGGCATTGAAAAGAGTAGTCTCCCCACTACAATCTGTAAAGAGTCAGCACAGAGTCAAGAACCCACTCTTGACTCAGGTGGAAATAAAGGTGATCATTCACTGAGTGGAGAGCACATCAATGTTGAAACTCCTCCTATTTCTCAGGGGGAGTTGCCAAAATCAAATCTAAACCCCTCTTTTCTTCTAGATTCTACATCTCAAATTTCTTCTTTACAGGAAAGTCATTCTCATGACAATCTTGCTATTGATCATTCACAAGTTGAATCAGTGAATGAGCCAATCTCAAGTGACATGGTGCTTGACACTGTGCTCACCACCCAGGACCCTCATTTAGTTGGTCAGAAAATGCACGTTGGGGCATATTCTAATGACACCAACAAAAACACAAAGGATTTACCAGTCTTTACTGGAGACTCTGTGCCAACCTCTCCAATCCTTAGGGATTTGGACTTGCCTTCACAGGCACATGGAGATGATGCTGTAACACATCCCATTTCAATGGAGACAACATCAGACTCCACAGTCATTCCTAGGGGTGATCATTCGGTTAATTCGGTTAAAAACCGAACCGAATTAGAAAAACCGAAAATCCGAAATATTGATTTAGTGAAACCGAACCGAACCGAAGTTTTATTAAAACCGAACCGAAAACCGAACCGAAATAATTCGGTTTTTCGGTTCGGTTTATAAAAAAACCGAAATTTAAAACATTTTTTTTAAAAATTATTAATTATTATTAAATAGTAACATTATTTATAATCAATTACCTTTTCGGCTAAAATATATGGTTTTTTTTAACAAAATTCCCATTTTTTTTTTAAAATTACACTTTTTCAACTAAAACATGTTATTTTTTTTTATTTTTCCGTACTAAAATACTTTCTTTTTCAAAAATATCACGGACAAATCCTTACTTATTTATTTTAATACCTATTAAAACATAAAAGTAACAATTATTACAAACAATCTGTGCATCGCGCGGGTTTTAAGCTAATATATATATATAATTTTAAAAAACATAAAAAATATTTCGGTTTTTCGGTTTTTAACCGAACCATAATTCTGAAAACCGAACCGAACCTATTTTATTTCGGTTTAATCCGAAAAACCGAAATAACCGAAATTTTCGAAAAAACTCAATCCAAACCGAACCGAAATATTTCGGTTCGGATCGGTTTTTCGGTTTCGGTTCGGTTTTGCTCAGCCCTAGTCATTCCAAGACTGGATGAAACTCAGATATCTATCCCCCGTGAGGTGTCTAGCACTAGCTCTTACTTGGCTCAGGCCACCTTGTCAGAATGGCTGAAGCCTGTGCAACATGACAGGCCTTCAGGATCATCATATGTGCCATCACAATTGACGGAAGAAGACCTCCAAAATCTTCATGTGGCACAGATTGACGAGATCTCAAAAATAGCTCAACATCTCCTAACAGCAAATCTTCCAAATTCAGACTATGAAGCCATTCTTCTGTGTCACAAGGAGGATGTTGAGGCTCAACAAGAAACGATTGTAGATGAGGCCCAACAGGATGGAAATATTGATGCATGCTTGGATGCCAAAAGATCTGTCAAGCTGAAGGATGCACTAGCTTTTCTCATGGAGGACTACTTAACAGCTTTGGGGTCTAATGCTAAAGGTCTCTCTCCTACAGAAATCTATGATGTTGTGAATGAAGTGTACAAGAGTCAGCTAAAGGCTATGCATTTCCTTGGGAAAGGTCTCTAGTCAGAAATCTCCACCATCAAAGAAGAGACAGATCATTCTATGGCACAGCTCATGAACTGTTATCTCTCTGACTTTCCCAAGGTGGATGGCATCCTGAAGGAGGTGCAGAAAACTTCTCAACATGTCACAAAGATGGATTGTAACCTAGCCTTGGTTTCAGATAATATGAAGAAGCTTTCTGCCAAGCTAGAAAACCAAGTGCAAGCCAACATAAACTCCAACTCCATGCTCAATGTCATGTGGAAGAATCAGTATGGAAACAAGCTTGTGGATGAAGTTCTCATTTCTGACATCTCCAAATTTGAATTCTCTAGGCTCAAAGACCAATCTCTCAATTCTTTCAAATCTCAACAACTCTTCTCCAAGGTGGATGGTTTGGAAAGGGAAGTAGCTGAACTTAAATCTGATAACAAAGTGCTCTCTCAATCCTTGGAAAAGCTCAATGCTAAGTTGGATGACCAAAGCAATGCCACTTCTAATATCTTGCTAGTCCAACAGCAAATGATGACAACCATGTTAAGAGGTATGAACCTTCTTATTCCTGGAGAAGCTCAAGACATCTTGTCTGATCCCAAGCCTAAGGGGGAGAAAGAAAAGGAGGTTGTAGAAAAGAGATGGGGAGTACAAACCAAGCAACAGAAGCTAAAAGGCAAAGTCACTGAAGAATCTTTAAAACCAATCACTTTCCCCTCTGTGGATGTCATCAATAAACAAGGTCAAAGAAGCACAGTTACAACTACCTACTATCCCTCTACAATGCCAATGGATATCTCAGCTCCTCAAATCACAACAAGTGCCAAACCAATCAAAGTAAACATGGTCACTGATGCCAAGCTACAGGAAGTTGCCAATTCTCACATTTATCATGATGAGGCCTTCCTGGAGTTTCTGAAAACCATTCAAACCAGTGTACAAGGCAACACTCTCAACTACAGAAGCAAGATCAATGAACAAATCAAGTATTTTACAGTGGCAGTCAGGAAAATCAAGGATACTCATCTAAGAGAAATCATCATGGTATCCAAGGACAATTGCTTGTGGCATTTATCCTTTGAAACTCTAGAGAAACTGAGGTTTACTGAGCTGAACACACTTCTGGAGTTGATTGAGAAGCATGGGGAGAACAACAAGAGGCTGTTTGATGACTTAAAGGAAGACCAATTTCAAAGATTGCCTGAAGTTATCTCTAACCCAAAGACAATACTTTTTCAAAGTCTAAGCAAAGCAAACAACATTGATCAACTGGTGATTCCTGCACACTTGACAATGAAGAACAGAGAAAAAGTCAATCAAGTTTGCAAATGCTGAGAGCTAAGAGAGGAGTCAGAACAGCAGAAGAGCTAGAGACAATCCAAATTCTCCAATCTTTCTTGATTCATGGCAGTATTCCTGAGTCACTCAAAGAAAGAAGAAATAAGAAAGATGATGAGGAGGATGATGAGGAAAAGACCTACAGAAGGAGGAGTCACTCAAGGAGTTATCTCTAACCCAAAGACAATACTTTTTCAAAGTCTAAGCAAAACAAACAACATTGATCAACTGGTGATTCCTGCACACTTGACAATGAAGAACAGAGAAAAAGTCAATCAAGTTTTGCAAATTCTGAGAGCTAAGAGAGGAGTCAGAACAGCAAAGGAGCTAGAGACAATCCAAATTCTCCAATATTTCTTGATTCATGGCAGTATTCCTGAGTCACTCAAAGAAAGAAGAAATAAGAAAGATGACGAGGAGGATGATGATGAGGAAAAGACCTACAGAAGGAGGAGTCACTCAAGGAGTGATAAAGATGGAGTAAGTGATAGCAGCAAAGGCAAAACATCAAAGAAATCTAAGGATGTTGATGATGACAAGAAGGACTCCAAGGGAAAGAAAGAATTTGTTAGATCAGAATTCAATGATCGTCAGGAGCTAGACTCTACTGATCAGGATTACTGACGTCATCAGGATTGCATGGTCGTCAGGATCAAGATGCATATCAGGACTGGGATCAGGTTTGATCATCAGGACTGGAAGCTGATCAGAATTCCTACTTCGAGTTATATTTGGAGTCTAGTTAAACATGGAAGTTTATTTTGTCGGTTCCTGGTTTATAGAATGTAGCTATCGATTAAGGATATGTTTCAATCTTTGTAATTGATTAGGAATTATCTTGTTATTGATAGAGAAGCTGTGTGAAGTATATAAACACAGTTTAGGTTTCGTTTTATGATACACAACATTGAACGATCATACACTTGAGTATTTGTGTAACCTAGCAGCTCTCAAGAACATCAGAATTTCTTGAGAGAGTTTGTAACAGTTTTATATCAGATTTAATAAAGCTGTTATTGTTCTTTCATATTTGTAATATATATATCTTACTTAGTCGAGAATCTTATACAATTGTATTCAACCTGTTAGATATAATTGCTGACGTTTGTTTATCAGTGTTTAAGCAACATGTACTGACCAGAGTTTATCAGAAGCTGGTCAGAGTTTATTTAAAGTCTGACAGGGTGAAGAGTTTAAAGGAAGCCGGTCAGAGTTTATTTAAAGTCTGACAGGGTGATAGTTGAATTAGCTGTCGGTGCTGAATTGAAGATTCTAGAAGCAATATATCTTGAAGATGGAAAGAAGCAAGATATATTGAGACAGTTAAGGAAACGGAGCAGAAGACAGAAGCAATCCTAATTTGATATAATTTGTATAGCTAATTTATAGGGATATCAATTAGAGATTGATTCTATGTAGCTGTGTACTATATAAACACAGATAGGTTAACCCTAAAAGGGATGCGAACATTGAATATATTATTCTTGTAACCTAGTAGCTCTTTGTGATTCGTTAACATCACTAAGAGAGAATTATTTAATATAATTCAGTTTCTTGATTTACAAACTTGTGTTCTTGATTGTTATTCTCATAAATACTTGATTATATATTATGTATTCGGCCTAACAATTGGTATCAGAGCCAAGGCTGTTTAATATATACAGTTTTACGATTCAAACACAGTATTAATCATGTCTGAAGAAAATCAAACTGCTCCTAAGGCTGAACAGGTTAAGCCCAATTCTGTGAGTCGATATGAAACAATCAGGGTTCCAATTCTCAGGCCAGTAGAGTATCCGATTTGGAAGGTTAAGATGACCATGTTTCTGGAGGCTACAGATCCAGAATACCTTGACAAAATCTATGATGGTCCTCATATGCCAACTAAATTGTCCCCTGTTGTTGATGGACAAGAACAAAAGACTGTTCCAAAGGAAAAGAAAGATATGACTCCTGAGGACATCTCATCAATTGCAAAAGATGCAAAGGTTAGACATCTTCTCCACAGTGCTTTAGATAATGTTATGTCTAACAGAGTAATTGGCTGCAAAACTGCCAAAGAGATATGGGATGCTTTAGAAGTCAGATGCCAGGGAACAGGTGCTATCAAGAAGAACAGAAAGACAATACTCACACAGGAGTATGAGCACTTTGATTCAAGAACTAATGAAACCTTGACTGAGACTTATGACAGATTTTGCAAACTGTTGAATGATCTGTCTCTGGTTGATAAAGAATATGAGCTTGAAGAGTCTAATCTCAAGTTTCTGTTATCTCTACCTGAAAAGTGGGATTTAAAGACAACCACAATAAGAGATAATTATGAGCTTGCTGATACAGATCTTGATGAAATCTATGGGTTATTGAAAACTCATGAACTGGAGATAGAACAAAGGAATAGAAGATTGAGTAAAAAAACAAAATCTGTTGCTCTCAAAGTCGAGGAGAAGCCCATTAAGAAGGAATCATCAAGGAAGAAAGCCAAGGGAAAGGCTTTAGTTATTAAATCTGAAAGTGAGTCATCAAACTCTGATGATGACTCAAACTCTGATGAAGCTTCTGACTCTGATGATGATGAAGAACAGATGATGCAAATGGCTGCATTGATGGTGAAGACCTTCAAGAAGATGGGATTCAAGAACTTCAAGAAGGGAAAGAGATTCTCAAGGAAAGATTCAAACTCTGAAAGGAGAAGTTTCAGAAAGTCTGATGGAAGGGAGACCAAATCTGGTAAGAAGGATAAATCTGAAATCCAGTGCTACAGGTGTAAGGAGATGGGTCACTATGCCCCAGAGTGCAAGAAAGGCAAATCTGAGAAAGCACTCATCTCTAAAAGCAAAGACTGGGCAGATACTTCAGACTCTGATGATGGAGAAAATTATGCTCTTATGGCAACTGTCAGAGATGAGACTGAATCATCTGAAAATAAGGTACCCCTAACTACTTATGCTTATGATACTGATAATATATCTGAGTTAAGAGTATATCTGAAAAGTGTTCATGTTAGCTATAGGGATCAGACTTTAGAAAATGAGAGAATTAAATCTGAGAATCTTAGTCTTAAAGAAAGAAACAAGTTTCTTGAAGGAGAACTTGAAAATATGAAGCAGATTCAAAAAGAAAGAGATGATGCTGTTTATGTAGAACATGAGTTGATGAAAAGATATAAGCAATTAGAATCTGATCTAGAAAAAGAAAGAAAAATAATCAAAACTTGGACAGATTCTGGAAGAGACACTCATCAAGTGTTTCAGACTGATTCTATAGGTTTAGGTTATTGTGAAAATGATGAACTTAGGTTTAAAGACAAGGTTAAGGTAAAACCACAACTTAAACCTGTGAAATTTGTTCCAGAAGCCAATAAGTTAAAATCTGTTGTAATAAGGGAAGCTGATATGGAATCAGATGAAGCCTATGAAAAACAGGAAAATATTATAACAGAAAACCTTATGGAAATAGAAGCTGTTAGAAAACCAGTAAAAACTTGTGAAAAACAGGTTAATGTTGGTTTGATGACAGGAAAACAGTTCAATCATAAGTTGAAAGAGGTAAAATCTGCCATGAAACCAAAAGGGTCCAAGAAGAATAGGAATGGAAAGATAGGCATAAATAAAAGAAATAATCATTTGCCTACTGGTGCTGCTCCAAGGAAAACATGTTATAATTGTGGTAGTTCTAATCATCTTGCTAATTACTGCACAAAGAATAAAAATATCAATTCTTTATCTTCTACATCAGGAGTAAAGAATGATTATGTTAGGGTTAGACCACAGACTTTATGCACACACTGTGGGAGCACTTGGCATTCCATTTATACTTGCAAGAGTTATCATGCTATTTATCACAACTATTATGAGCTAAAACCCAATCTGAAGTGGGTTAGAGCAAACTCTGTAAGTGTAAAGTCTGACAATGTTAGTTTAAACTCTGTTGATAGTAATTCCGCTGCAAAAACTAACACTGTTAAGAAAGACAAAGGATCCAAGCAAGTCTGGGTCCTTAAAACTAACACTTAGTGTTTGTTTGTGATTGCAGGGCATAAGAGAGAGCACACTTATCTTGGACAGTGGATGCTCAGGACACATGACTGGAAATAAAGCCCTGCTATCAGACTTTGAGGAGAAGGCTGGCCCAAAGGTTTCCAATGGAGATGGCAACATAGGACACACTCTAGGATATGGCAATATCAATCTTGGAAGTGTCATCATCACAAATGTAGCTCTAGTCTCAGGACTCAAGCATAATCTGTTATCTGTGAGTCAAATCTGTGACAGAGGAAACCATGTAGATTTTCATAGTGAATACTGTGAAGTCATCAGTAAATCTACTGGAAAGGTTGTTCTAGTTGGACACAGGCATAACAACATTTATGAAGCAAGTTTGGTAACAAACTCTGATGGAAAAACAGTGTGTCTGACTGCAAGAATGTCAAATGAAGAGAGTTGGAATTGGCACAAGAAGCTCTCTCATCTCAATTTGAACAACATAAATGAACTTATAAGAAAGGATCTTGTAAGGGGACTTCCAAAATCAATACTCAGTCTAGATGGCTTATGTGATTCTTGTCAAAAAGCCAAGCAAAGGAAGTCATCTTTCAAGAGCAAATCTGAATCTTCAGTAGTGGAACCTTATCATCTTCTACATGTTGATCTCTTTGGACCAGTGAATGTGATGTCCATGGGCAGAAAGAAATATGCTCTAGTAATTGTTGATGAATATACTAGATATACATGGGTGTATTTCTTGTCAAACAAGGATGAAACTGCTCAAACTCTGATGGATCATGTAAATCTACTGGACAAAGGATCACAGCACAAAGTCAAAATTATAAGGAGTGATAATGGAACTGAATTCAGAAACTCAATCATGGAAGCTTTTTGCAAGGAAAGAGGAGTGAAACAAGAATTTTCTGCACCTGGAACTCCACAGCAAAATGGTGTAGTTGAAAGAAAGAACAGAACCTTAATTGAAGCAGCCAGAACTATGCTTGAAGAAGCAAAATTACCAACTTATTTCTGGGCAGAAGCTGTTCAAACTGCTTGTTTTACTCAAAATGCTACACTGATCAACAAGCATGGGAAAACACCATATGAGATGGTGAAAAATAAGAAGCCAAATTTGAAATATTTTCATATATTTGGATGCAAATGCTTTGTGTTGAAGACTCATCCTGAACAGTTGACAAAGTTCGAGTTAAAAGCTGATGAAGGAATCTTTGTTGGCTATCCATTGTCAACAAAAGCATTCAGAGTTTACAATCTAAGAACTAAGGTGATCATGGAATCCATACATTTGTCATTTGATGACAAGAAAATAATTGGACTTGAAGACAAGGATGGATATGATCAACTACGTTTTGAAAATGAAGATCTATTCTCTGATGATATAAACTCTGATGAAGCAGGTTTGACAAACTCTGACGAAGCATACTCTGAACCTCTACTGGTAAATACTGGAGAAACTGAAAATTCTCGAGTTGAACAAAATAGAGAACCAGTTGAGGGGGAGCGTGAAGAAGCTCAACAAGACACAGCAAATGAGTCAGTTGAGGAAGCTGATTCAAACTCTGACAGTTCAAACTCTGAGCCATCCAATTCAGGGGGAGCCTCAGATGCTACAGAGAGTCAACATATGAATCAGGAGAGCATGGATCAAGGGGGAGGATCCAATAATGATGCAAGAAACCACTTACCAACAGCAAGAAAGTGGACACATGCACACACACCTGATCTCATAATTGGAGATCCTGATGCTAGTGTGAGAACTAGAAGTGCAACAAATAATGAGTGTCTGTATCATGCTTTCTTGTCTCAAACAGAACCAAAGAAAGTGGAGGAAGCTCTTCAAGATGCAAACTGGATAACAGCAATGCAAGAAGAGTTAAATGAATTTGAAAGAAATGAAGTCTGGACACTTGTACCTAGACCAAAGAATAGATCAATTGTAGGTACAAAGTGGGTTTTCAGAAACAAGACTGACAGTGAAGGTGTGATTACAAGAAACAAGGCTAGACTTGTGGCTAAAGGTTATTCACAACAGGAAGGAATTGACTATGATGAAACCTTTGCTCCAGTTGCAAGATTGGAGGCCATAAGAATTTTTCTGGCCTATGCTGCACACAAGAAGTTTAAAGTTTTTCAGATGGATGTAAAAAGTGCTTTTCTTAATGGGAAGCTTGAAGAAGAAGTATTTGTTGAACAACCACCAGGATTTGTAGATCCCAAGCATCCAGATTATGTCTACAGGCTTGACAAGGCATTATATGGACTAAAGCAAGCACCAAGAGCATGGTATGAAACTCTTGCTCAATTTCTTTTAGAAAGTGGGTTCTCAAGAGGTACAATTGATAAAACTTTGTTTTATTTCAATTCTGGTGATGATTTGCTTTTAGTTCAAATTTATGTAGATGATATTATCTTTGGATCTACTAATGACAAACTTTGTAAGAAGTTTGCAAAGCTTATGCAATCCAGGTACCAAATGAGCATGATGGGAGAGCTTAGTTACTTTCTAGGCTTACAGGTCAAGCAAACAGATGATGGTATTTTTATCAATCAAGCAATATATACCAGAACTCTTCTAAAGAAATTTGGTATGCTTGATAGTTCATCTGCCACAACTCCCATGGCTACAGCAACAAAGCTAGACAAAGACACAGGAGCCTCAGTAGATATGACAAACTACAGAGGAATGATAGGGTCTTTACTGTATCTTACTGCAAGTAGACCTGATATCATGTTTGCAACATGTCTTTGTGCAAGATTTCAAGCAGATCCCAGAGAGCCTCATCTAACAGCTGTAAAAAGGATTTTCAAATATCTCAAAGGAACCATAACCTTGGGTTTGTGGTATCCTAGAGAATCAGAGTTTAAGCTAATTGGTTACTCTGATGCAGATTTTGCAGGCTGTAAGATAGACAGAAAAAGTACAAGTGGAAGCTGTCAATTCTTAGGTGACAGATTGGTTTCTTGGTATAGCAAGAAACAGAAGTCAATTTCTACATCCACAGCAGAAGCAGAGTATATAGCAGCTGGTAGCTGTTGTGCACAGATTTTATGGATGAAGAATCAATTGCTGGATTATGGGTTAAGGTACTCTAAAATACCTATTTTCTGTGATAACCAAAGTGCTATTGCTATGACAGGTAATCCAGTACAGCACTCCATGACCAAGCACATCAGCATAAGGTATCATTTTATCAGAGAACATGTGGAAGAAGGGAACATTGAGCTTCATTTTGTGTCTACAGACCAACAACTTGCAGATATCTTCACCAAACCTTTGAGTGAAGCTACTTTTACAAGATTGGTAAATGAACTTGGAATGATCTCTGGTTCTGACTAGAGATACGGGTTAGACTCAAAAACTATACATGTTTGCTTTTTATGTTCATGATTTCTTACATGTGTTAACTGTTATGTGCACCAGCATGTTAAACTCTGATGGTAAACTCTGACAGTTAAATTCTGTCAGTAAACTCTGTGAAGTGTCAGTCATACTCTGTCGGTTAAACTCTGATGCTAAACTCTGTTAGTCATAAACTGTTGGTCATACTCTGATAGTTACAGTCTAATGCTATACTCTGATTGTAATTTTGTCTGAAACATATAGACCAATGAAGAAATTTGTATGAAGCATAATTCTCAGTAAGTAATTATGAATCCTTAAGAGTTGTATAGATTCTGATCTCAAACATGTGCAGTAAGTTAACACAGCATGATACTGTCTCTGTATTTATACCATCTCTTAGTTTATTAATCCTATACACTGAGTTTGTATTAGCTGTTTGCATTTTCTCTCATAAATTAATTGTATTAACTGATGAAAAGTCTAAACTCTGATTATTAATTGCAAATAATTCACCCTCAAATCAAAAGATGCCAAACAGAGCACACATTCCTTTGAGATCATGTTGAGCCTAGGAAGATCCAGGAACTTATTGTATGAAATAAGGGCTAAAATCTTTGATTTTTGGTGACTAGTGCCAACCACTGATTACTGGGAAAAAAAAAAAACAAAAACAAAATATATATAAATATATATAAAGGGGGTGAAAAATAAAAGACATATCCAAATGAAAGGATATCAGTATACAGAGTTTAGATATAAAATCAGACTTTATGTTATACATGAGAGTTTAGGCAACCAGTTTTTACTGCTTTAGTTTGTGGATTTTATGCACTTTGAGATGATCTAAATATTGATTTCGGTAAACTCTGCTATTGCACACACATATTTTCACACCTGTACAGATTGAGAAAAGAGTTTATTGACAAAGAAGGATAAATGGTAAACACTGATGTATTGTGTGACATATGCCGAGGTAACTTTGTTTTAATCTCTGATGGTTAAAATAATTTCTTTGTTTCAGACATTTTATAATTTTGAGATTAGACATTTGTTTTGGAAATTTAAAAAGAGTATGATTGGAAAGTTGTTCAAGAATGTTTTAAACAGAGGAGAGAGGTTAATTGCATAGAAAAGTGTAACAAGCGGTAATTATTGCTGTTTTTACTGCGCATGCGTATTGGAAACTGCCAATTATTTGCTGTCAGTAACTGCATGTGTGACACGTGTCCCATTCACATGATTACAGGAGTAAGACAGTTGTGTATTAATGATTAAAACTCTTCAGTTTTTAATCTTTAATTTTTTATTTTTTAAATACAATACACACATCTTCAGTTAAACTTTTCACATCTTACTCATACACATCTATTATCACACACACATAGTCACAAACACCTTTCTACACATAAACTCTGTTAAGCTTTCGCATCAATTACTTGTTCTTTCTTCAAAATCTTCTAATGGCAACCACAGCTTTCGTTTCGTCTGGGTTAGAGTTCGTTCCAAACAACTATACCGCACCACTAAACACTGCAAACGCACCAGAAGCATTTCATATGATTCAAAAGTTTCTTGCTCAGTCAGCGATTGGGCGTGCTTTAGTTGAACCAGCCAAACTTTCTGGTTTACAAATCAAGGCGTTCTGGGAGTCAGGGGTTTATGATGATGGTGGTGAAACTGGGAACCCATCCATAATCTTTGAGTTTGAAGAAACAGAGTATGTTATTACTGCTGGTACTATTCGAGCTGCAATGGGGTTTCCTGAGTATCCTTCCTACACTGTTGGAATGGGTGATGAGGATTTAATACGAATGATGCGAGAGATTGGTTACTCTGGGCCATTGACAAAGATTGGGCAACTCAAAAGGCTGTTTCTGCGCAAGGAATGGAGTCTCTTCTTCGATTGCATCACGAGGACATTTGGAAAGAAATGCACAAATTGGGATGCTATTCCCACAGACAGTCTGCAAATCGGGTTAAAGAAGTCCAAAACCAGAGCATTTAAAAGAAAAGTAAGGGCACAAAGACCTCGTTCTGAAGAAGCAAGAGTATCTGCTAGTGAAGATGAAGCAGAGGATTCTCAAACTCTGAGTAAAAGAAGGAAACTTGTAGCCACTTATCTTTTTGATCAGGAGGAAGAAGCTGAATTGCCTGTAAACTCTGCAGTGGTAATTCAGGAAGCTGTTCTAAGGGAAACTACTATGCTCTCAGAGGATAGAGCAAATCTTGATGAATCTGAAGCTCCTGCATCAGAGAATGAGGAGATTGTGACTGAAACTGTTCCTCAAGATACTCCTGCAATTGTTGTTGAGGAGGATATTCTAAATGCTAATGAGGACAGAGTGTTTGTAAACACTGAAGCTCATGAAGTGTTTGTTCAGGAGGATGCTGCAAATACTGCTAATATGATGGATTTGGATTTAGAAGCTCCTACATCAATGGCTAATGATGTAGTTGAGGAAGCTGCTACTCATTCTGATAGCAGAGTTTTTGATTTTGAAGCACACACTTCTATACATTCTGATCATTATACAGAGGGTGTGGAAGCTGATCAAGTAACTGATCAGATAGAAGATTCTCTGGCCACTCACACTGAAATTATTTCTTGTGATCTTGACAAAGGTGAGGAGGTTAATCAGATGATAAAAGTCACAGAGACAATTCTTGATGAAGCTGTGATAGAAAAGGAACAAGAGGCTGCTGATGAGCTAAACTCTGAGAATATTATTCTTGAAGCTTTGCAACAATCTGTTGTTGAGATTGTTCAAAGAGAAGCAGAGGTTTTTGCTCAGGTTAACTCTGATATTCCTGAAGCTGTAGAAGAGGAGAAAATTGATGAAGCTGCACAGTTTACTGCTGAAAATATTCTTATTGAAAATGAAGCAGACAATAATGAAGACGCTGGAAATGATGCTGAGGGTTCTCATTCACACCCTAGTATTCAAGTTTCATTGGCTGATGATGTCAATAGTGATGAAGCAAGGGAAGTCAATAGACAGACAAATGAGCATTTCCAGAATATGTACTACAACAAATGGGCTGATGCAGATTGTGTCTTCTCAGCACAAAGGGCTGCAGATTTTCTATCTGATTCTGTCAAGAAGATCTCAAATACTGATGTACTTACAAGCTTACAGGCAACTGTTGTTCAAGTCAAATCTCTTAATAATAGATTTGATGAGAATCAACAAATGCTTACAAATCTAAGGAATGAAGTCAGCATGAAGGATCTTACTTTCAAGTCTGACAGAACTTATTATTATTCTATGTTCAAGCAGCAAGCCAAGGATTCTGAGGAAATCAAGAAGAGGCTTGGGAAAGTTGAGGACACTCAGAATGCAATGTCTACTCATCTGAATTCCATTTCTACTGCCATTGAATTGCTGACATCAGTACTACTTTCTGATGATGTCAAAAAGGGGAGAGTGTACCTAAAGACAAATGCAAAGACACTCAAGCTCTGAGACGGAGGGATGATTCTACTGATGGGGGAAGCAAAGAAAATAAAAGAAAGATTTTTGCTCAAAGGCAAAGCAGGACAAGAGTAAACTCTGATAGACAAACAAACTCTGACAAGATAAACTCTGGTGGCCAATCTACTTCAAAACTCAAGAGTTTAGTTGTTTCAACTAATCCATCTACTGATGAAGAGATTGCTGCTAAAATATTCATGAAAGAGCATGGAAAGAATGTTACTATTGAAGATATCCAGGCTGAAGAGCAAATGCTTGCTGAGGAACACAAGAAAAATCTTGAAGCTGGAATCTACAAGAAAAAGGAAATCAAGGCTCCTAGAAAGAAAGAAGTTGGTATTTCTATCAAAGAGAATACACAACAGAGTATACAATATACAAGGAGACCTGTGATTGGAAATTCTGATAAGGGTAAAGGCATAATGATTGAAGAGCCTAACCTAGAGAAGAAAGATAATTCAACCTCTGACATTGCTCAAGTTGAAACAAGATTAGCAAAATCAACCTCTGACGCTGCTCAAGTTGATGATACTACTAAAGTTATGACAACCTCTGACGTTGCTCAAGTTGTACAGAAATCTACACAACTTCCAGGATTCAGCAAACCAAAAATTCTTGAAGATTTAAAGCTTGAAGCTGTGAATTTCTCAGTAACCAGAACAGTATTGGGTAAGGAAGGAAAAGACAAATCTGGTCTAGGGTCACACAGAGAGAGAAGGATAAATACAAGTCCAATGGATCAATCATCACTAGCTGTATCTGGTATTATTACTCAAGAAAATCTTGATATGCTAGACTCTGTTCAAATGATCTTTCATAAGGTGTTGAAGAAGGAATTTTTGTTGTACTTTATGAATGATGGAAGAGTTTATAAGGTTGCAGAGTCTGATATAAATCTCAAATCTTATCAAGAATTGGAGTATGTTCTGTACTTGTTAAAAGTCAAAAATAGAAATACTCACAATGCTGCTTCAGTTATCAGAGAAAAGATGCTAAGATCGAAGATGATGCTTGGAGGAGGAGTATCAAGTGCATATATTCCCAAATACAGAGATGCACATGGGAAGATTGTTGAGATGAAAAGAAACAGTGCTAAGTTCAGAACAGCACTGGGTACAAAAGTTCTTGAATTTAATTTAGAATCTGATAAAGCTTATTATATTAAGCTAGGGAATGAGATGAGGAAGAATTCCATCTATTCTCTGAGAACTGCAATTTATCAGACTGGAGAATTTGATCCAGAGTTGAAAGAAGTGAAGAAGATCATGGTGGAAGAGCTAGAAAGAGCTGAAAAGAAATTGCTATCAGACTATATCAGGACAGTTACTGATATTCAAGAAATCAAGTAAAGTCTGATTGTAAGTTTTTAATATATTTTCTATTCTAAGTCAAATTTAAACTCTGTTTTAAATTAAACTCTGTTATATGTTAAACACTGCATTTGTTAAATGTTTTTGACATCATCAATTATATGTTTAACTTGTATATTTTATTATGAACAAGTTGGGGGAGATTGTTAGATATAATTGCTGACGTTTGTTTATCAGTGTTTAAGCAACAGGTACTGACCAGAGTTTATCAGAAGCCGGTCAGAGTTTATTTAAAGTCTGACAGGGTGAAGAGTTTAAAGGAAGCCGGTCAGAGTTTATTTAAAGTCTGACAGGGTGATAGTTGAATTAGCTGTCGGTGCTGAATTGAAGATTCTAGAAGCAATATATCTTGAAGATGGAAAGAAGCAAGATATATTGAGACAGTTAAGGAAACGGAGCAGAAGACAGAAGCAATCCTAATTTGATATAATTTGTATAGCTAATTTATAGGAATATCAATTAGAGATTGATTCTATGTAGCTGTGTACTATATAAACACAGATAGGTTAACCCTAAAAGGGATGCGAACATTGAATATATTATTCCTGTAACCTAGTAGCTCTTTGTGATTCGTTAACATCACTAAGAGAGAATTATTTAATATAATTCAGTTTCTTGATTTACAAACTTGTGTTCTTGATTGTTATTCTCATAAATACTTGATTATATATTGTGTATTCGGCCTAACACAACCCCCTTCTACAATTGTTATTTACTGGGAAACAATTGGTATCAGAGCAAACTGATTTAATTCTGAATCAGATACGATCTAAATATGTCGACAACCAAGTATGAAAGCATGAAGATTCCCATCTTGAAGAAATCAGAATATCCAACATGGAGGGTAAAGATGTTGATGTACCTGGAGGCTATGGATCCTGACTATTTGGACAGGATTCGTGATGGACCATATATACCTACGAAGTTCGTTGAACGAACAGATAATGTACCTGAACATTATGTGGTCAAGGCTAAAAGTGAATGGACTCCAGAAGAAAAAGCTCATGTACTCAGAGAACCAAAGATAAAGAATATCTTGCACAGTAGTCTTGATGCTGTCATGTCAAACAGAGTGATTGCATGCAAGTCTTCAAAAGAAATCTGGGATACTTTGGAAACTCAGTGCCAGGGATCTGCATCTGTCAAGAAAAACAGAAGGGCTCTTTTGATTCAAGAATATGAACAATTTGATGCAAGACCTGAAGAGAGCCTAACTGATCTATATGATAGATTTCTGACACTATTAAACAGTTTATCTTTAGTTGACAAGGAATATGAAACTGAAGATTCAAACACCAAATTTCTAAGAGCTTTACCTGAAGAATGGGACACTCAGACCTCGATCATTAGACACCAGTATGATCTCAACACTGTGTCTCTTGATGAAGTCTATGGGATGCTAAGAACTCATGATCTTGAAGTTCAACAGAGAAAGAACAAGAAAAGTAGCAAGGCAAAATCAATTTCTTTGAAAGGAGAGGCTAAATCAAAAGGAAAAACTGTGGAAGTCTCTAGAAGTAAATCAAGAATAGTTGAGTCAGATCCTGATGACTCTTCATCAGATACTGATGGCAATCCTGATGCCAATACTGATGATGATTCTTCTGACTCAGACATGGAAGAGATGGTTGCTATGATTGTCAGAAACTTCAGAAGGATGAAGTTCAGGAAGAATAGAAGACAAGGCAACTTTCAGAAAAAGACTTTCAATGCAGACAAAGACAAGTATATCAAAAAGGACAGCAAGGGTAGAAAATTTGACAAGTCAAAGGTTAGATGCTACAAGTGTAATGGTATGGGTCACTTTGCTTCTGAGTGCAAGAAGACAAAGGCACTTATCACATCAAGCAAGGATTGGATGGACTCTTCCTCAGAATCTGATACTGAGGTGGTCAACTATGCTCTAATGGCCAATGCTGATGTAACTGTTGCTCCTGATGATAAGGTACTAAATACTATCTTTGATTTTGATACTGATAATGCTTCTGAGTTAAGACGTTTTCTAAAGTCATTACATATTAGCTTTAGAAGTCAAACTGCTGAAAATACTAGGATCTTATCTGAGATGTCTGAACTTAGAAAAAGGAATGACATATTAGAAGCTGAATTTTCTCGTATGCAAGAAGTACAAAAAGAATGTGATAATGCTAAACACATGTACTTAGAGATGTAATCTAAATGTACTTCTCTTAAAAAGGAACTTGAATATGCTAATGAGAAAATCAGAACCTGGACAGACTCTGGTAGGAAATTTCATGAGATTAATACCTCTAAGAATTGGAAAGAGTGTCTAGGATATAAGTCAGATGAGGATAAGAAATTGAAAGAGAAAATTGTCATTGATGAGACAGTCAGTCCAAAGACCTATAGACATGTTATAGACGCAACCAAATCTAAGATTACTCCTGTTAATTTTGTTTTTGGTAAGGATTCCAATTCTACTTTTGAAAAGGGATCTACCTCTACTCAAGGAATTAAAATTATAAAGTCTAAACCTGTCATGAATAAAGTCACTAAGAATGTAGGACTATTGTCTCAGAAACAGCTTAAGGATAAAATCTGTGTGGTGACAGATAAGAAAAAGGAAGCTACTGTCAAGAGAAACAGGAATGGTAAAGTTGGGATCAATAAAGAGAATGGTTACAAATATATCCCAAATGCACCTAGAAAGTGTTGTTTTAACTGTGGTAACTCTAATCATCTTGCTATTGATTGTAAGAAGAGTAACAAGAAAAGTACTGAAATTCCTATTTATGATGTCAGGAGTAGATCAGTATTTTATAAACCACAGAAGTCCTGTTTTCATTGTGGTAGTATATGGCATTCTATTGCCTAAAGATTATCATGAGTTGTACTATAACTTTTATGATCCATTGCCTAAGGTTGATAAAAATAGTACAAACTCTGGTAGCATTAAGAATGTCAAGTTGGAACATGCTTTTGTTAATACTGATACTGACAAAGCAAATCCTGATGGAGTAAATCCTGACAGGACTGCTAAGGTCAGAAAGTCTTCTGCTGTGAATGTTAATAAAATGCATGACAAAGGGACCCAACAAGTGTGGGTTCCTAAACATTCTAATTAGTGTTTTGGAATTCTGATGCAGGGTGAAAAGAAAAATGTGTTAGTCATGGATAGTGGATGTTCTGTGCACATGACTGGAAACAAAGCCATGTTATCAAAATATGAGGAAAAAGCTGGCCCAACTGTGTCTTATGGAGATGGCAACATTGGACAAACTTTGGGATATGACAATATAATCATTGGAAATGTCATCATTGAAAAAGTAGCTCTAGTGAAAGGACTGAAACACAACTTGTTGAGTATTAGTCAAATCACTGACAGAGGTTATCATGTCCACTTCTATTCCACACATTGTGAAGTAGTCAGTAAAGCAACAGGAAAGATAGCTCTGACTGGCTACATGCATGGTAACATATATGAAGCCAACATTCAATAAAATACTGATGGCTCTCATACCTGTCTGATCAGTAAAGCATCAGTAGATGAAAGTTGGAATTGGCACAAGAAGATTTCTCATCTCAACTTCAGCAATATCAATGAGTTGGTTAAGAAAGATTTAGTGAGAGGATTACCTAAAGTTTTGTATACTCCTGATGGACTCTGTGATGCATGTCAGAAAGCAAAACAGAGGAGGACATCATTCCAGAGTAAATCAGAATCCTCTATTGAAGAACCATATCACATGCTGCATCTTGATTTATTTGGTCCAGTCAACATCATGTCCATTAGTAAGAAAAGGTACACTCTTGTAATTATTGATGAATATTCTAGATTCACCTGGGTGTATTTTCTGCACAGAAAAGATGAGACTCCTGAAGTTCTGTTGGATCATGTGAGAATGATTGAGACAACCACAAAGTACAAAGTCAAGATACTGAGAAGTGATAATGGTACTGAATTTAAGAATTCAAAGATGGAAGAGTTCTGCAAATACAAAGGAATTATTCAACAATTCTCTGCTCCTGGCACACCCCAGCAAAATGGAGTAGTTGAAAGGAAAAATAGAACTCTTATTGAAGCTGGCAGAACTATGTTGGAAGAAGCTAAATTACCTACATATTTCTGGGTAGAAGCAGTCAACACAGCATGCTATACTCAAAATCTCACATTAATAAACAGGCATGGTAGTACTCCTTATCAGTCACTCAAGGAGAAGAAACCAAGTCTGAAGCATTTGCATGTGTTTGGCTGTAAATGTTTTGTTCTCAGAACTCATCCTGAACAGCTAGGGAAATTTGAAACAAAGGCTGATGAAGGAATTTTCATAGGCTATCCTGCATCAAGAGCCTTCAGAGTTTTTAATTTGAGAACAAGAACTGTCATGGAGTCAATACATGTATCTTTTGATGACAAGAAGATAACTGGAATCAATGAAGACTCTCATGATAGATTGATTTTTGAAAATGAAGCTACCAAGGAACTTGAAGAAAGTGAATCAGATCCTGTCAATTCATCAGATCCTGATGGGTCACCAAATCCTAATGACACACCAGATACTGATGGTGCTAATACTGATGATGCAATCAATAGTGATACTTCTAGTAGTGCTAATGTTGAGGGGGAGCAACAGCATTCTGCTACAAGTTCAGAGTCAACTCAATCATCAGGACAGAATTCTTCAGATACTGATTCAAGTGATGATCCTGATAACTTATCAGGAGGAGATAACAATAATTCAGGGGGAGCTTCAAATCAAGAAAATTCTCCAAATCAAGATAACACCAATCCAGGGGGAGCATCTATTTCAAGGACTGATTTACCACCAGCAAGGAAATGGACTGCAAGTCATACTCCTGATTTGATCATTGGAGATCCTGATGCAGGTGTTCAAACAAGAAGTGCAACTCAGAATGAATGTCTATACAATAACTTTCTATCCAAGGAGGAGCCAAAGAAAGTTGAAGATGCACTTAAAGATGCTGATTGGGTTACTCCAATGCAAGAGGAACTGAATGAATTTGAAAGAAATGAAGTCTGGAAACTGGTACCAAGACCAAAGAATAGATCAATTGTTGGTACAAAGTGGATTTTCAAGAACAAGACTGATTCTGATGGAGTAATAATCAGAAAAAAAGCTAGACTAGTTGCAAAGGGGTATTATCAACAAGAGGGAATTGACTATGATGAAACTTTTGCTCCTGTTGCATGATTAGAAGCCATCGGGATATTTCTTGCTTATGCAGCTCATAAGAAATTCAAGGTTTTCCAGATGGATGTTAAAAGTGCTTTCTTAAATGGAGAACTGGAGGAAGAAGTCTATGTTGAGCAACCTCCTGGTTTCATTGATCCTAAATATCCAGATCATGTCTACAGATTGGATAAGGCACTTTATGGACTAAAGCAAGCTACAAGAGTATGGTATGAAACTTTAGCTCTATTCTTACTGGAAAGTGGATTCAAAAGAGGTGCTATTGATAAAACTTTATTTTATTTGAATCATGGTAAGGACTTGTTGTTAGTTCAGATTTATGTTGATGATATCATTTTTGGGTCAACAAACAATAAGCTCTGTGAAAAGTTTTCTAAGCTTATGCAGTCAAGATATCAAATGAGCATGATGGGAGAAATGAGTTACTTTCTTGGTCTTCAAGTTAAACAGACTGATGAAGGGATTTTTATCAATCAGTCTAAATATACAAGGAATTTATTGATAAGGTTTAACATGCAAGATAGTTCTCCTGCTACAACTCCCATAGCTACAGCTACTAAACTTGATCCTGATCAAGGTGATGAGGTAGATGTAACTCACTACAGAGGAATGATTGGCTCTTTATTGTATCTCACTGCAAGTAGACCAGATATCATGTTTGCAACATGTCTGTGTGCAAGATTTCAAGCAAAACCTAGAGAATCCCATCTGATTGCAGTCAAAAGAATTTTCAGATATCTCAAAGGCACTCCTTCACTTGGCCTTTGGTATGCAAGGGAATCAGATTTTGGGTTGTGTGGTTATTCAGATGCTGATTTTGCAGGATGCAAAATAGACAGGAAAAGTACTTCAGGAAGCTGTCAGTTTTTGGGTGGAAGACTAGTTTCATGGTTCAGTAAGAAGCAAAAATCCATTTCCACTTCAACTGCAGAAGCTGAGTACATTGCTGCAGGAAGTTGTTGTGCTCAGATAATGTGGATGAGAAATTAGTTGTTAGATTATGGCATGTCATACTCAAAAATCCCTATTTATTGTGATAACCAAAGTGCTATTGCAATGACAGGAAATCCAGTTCAACATTCTCTTACTAAACACATAAGTATTCGATATCACTTCATAAGAGAACAAGTTCTGGAAGGAACAATTGAACTTCACTTTGTTCCTACTGATCAACAACTAGCTGATATATTCACCAAGCCACTACCTGAAGCTACTTTCAATAAATTGGTGAATGAACTTGGAATGATGAACTTTGAGAATTTCTGAGGAAAGCTACAGAGAGGAAATCCTGATAACTGTCAAATCCTGATGGTTATTCAGAAAGGTATGTATTTTTGATCTATTCCTGATAGGACCCAATCCTGACAGGAAGTCAAATGGTAAATCCTGATGCTCAGATATTGAAGCTGGTATGAAAACCAGAGGTTCTATGCTAATTTGTCATCAACACTTCTGGTAAACTCTGGAAAATAAGATTTTTACTTAGTCTTTGATTAAGTTTTCAGTCTTAATTCTCAATTTCAATTATATTTCTATCAGAGTTTACTATTTGTCATTTTATATGTCAATATCAGTGTTACTAACAAATTGTGCAGGCAAGTACAGAAAGAAAACAGTTGAGAAAATAGACAAATTTCATTAATTCTTGAAGATTCATTACAAATGAAAATAGAAATTACATATTTTTTCCTAGTCTATTTTTCTACTCAGGAACACGTGCCCTGCAAATAAGCATGAACGCTCCTGAGCAGCTAACAGTTCTATTTTATAGAGAATGTGTGTTAAGGATGCAGGTCATTTTCTCAATATCGAGGCGACTGTTCAGTTTCTCATAATACTTTGCCTCGTTAATTGGTAAGAATGGTTACATGGGTATTATGCTATTTATTTTGTAATCATTTTTTTTCAAAACAGCATTTATCAGGATTGTCAAAATAAATTTTGTTTTCATAAATAAAATTTTATTTTACTTCATATTAAAATTTTTTGCATTTTTCAATCCTGATAAGGCAAACAATTTTATAGGCAATGCTTTTATTCCTGATGAGGTTAGGTTTTTCTTACATAGGAAAATGCCTACTCGTTATGGTTTAATTTCTAATGCTATGGGGCAAGGCCAATCACACCTTGTTCCTAACCCAAGCATGCCTCCCAAACAGAATAAACAGTCAACAGCCACCTCTATTGTCTCTCAAAAGACTTTAGTTGAAAAATCAAAGAAGTCATCTAGAACTGATGTGTCAGGAAGGCAATCAGGTTCAAAGGATTTTTCCTCTACACCACTCACTAAAAAGAAGTTACAAGGGGGTGTAAAAGGGGTCCTGGTGAAGAAAGCCGCAAAAGGTTTTGAGGCTGTTTCTGTTAAAAGAAAATTAGTTCTCAGGGATGAGACTGATTCAGAGGATGACTTACCTATATCCTCTGTGATGAATGTGAATAAGGAAGTTGTTGATACTGCTACTGCAGCTGTGGTTCCATTGTTTACACCACAGAAGAAAAGAAGATTAACTAAGGGCAGGTATCAAATTCCTTTAGAAAAGAAGCAGGATACTGATGTACAGGACACTTCTATTCTGAATGAGCAATCAGTTTCTACTGCTCAAGAAAATCCTGATGTTAGTATTCCTGATGCTGCACCAAGTCAAGTGGTTACTATTTCAGACTCTCCAGCACAGGACTCTCCAACAAAAAGACATGTTGATATTTCATGGGAGAAGTATGGTGCTGCTGCTTCCAATCTCGGGATAAAACATCCAATGGAAAAACTAAGGAAGGCAGAAGAGTTAGTCTATCAGAGACAGAAGAAACTGAAAGGATCAAGCCCACAAGAACCTGAACCTCAAAGTGGTTCAGCAGCTCTTTCTGATGATCCAGCCACACAAGAACCACTCAATCAAAGTTTGGGTGAAGGCTTAGCTAGTGGAATGGTCACACAAGAACCATTTTCTCAAAGGGAGAATGCAGACATCAACATTCCAGCTACACAAGAACCATCTTCTCAAAGTGAAGATGCAGGCCAAGCTACAGTTTCTGAGAAATTTCCTGACACAGCTCAAGGGATTTCTGGTGCAGATGAAGTTCAAAGATTGGTCGAGGACACTGTCAATGAGGGAAGCACACAAGAACCTTTGACTCAAAGTGTTGAAGCAGCTTCTGAACCTCAAGCTCCAAAAGAACCATTGGTAGCTAATACTAATGCAAGCATATCAAATCCTGACGGTGTTCATCCTGACGCTAGTGGTGCTCCTGATGCTGAGCCTATCCTGATACAGCCACTTCGTTCAAGACCAATGGATTATCCTATCACAGATTCACAAGATAAAATGAAAGGTATAGTTATTCCTGATCCTGATGTTACTCATAGTACTGATGATGATGACTCTGATGATAGTGATAATGATGAGAATCGAAAAGAGAAGGAACAGCTTGCTACAACACTCAAAGTTAGTCTTGGAACTAATTTTGGTTCATCAAGTACATATATGGCTGGCAAAGCTTCCACTGGGAAAGATCAGAGACAAGATTTTTCTATTCCTTCCTTTAATCCCGCTGAGGCACTTAGACAGAATGAATGGAACAATTCATGGTACAGATCTGCTGAATCTGTAAGTTATTCTTCTGCTTTGGAACATGCCTATGATACAGTGAAATCTATAGAGAATCAAGACTTGAAGAATCATCTGAAGGCTACAACTCTGTTATCCAAAAGACTAAAAAGTGAGATTGATTCTATCAAGAACTCAACTGAGTTGGCGAGGAATGATATTTCTCAAAGTTTTACAAAGGTGCCTACTGCTTTTCAGCTAAGGGTAGTAGAATCCCAAGTGAAATCTGTCATTTCTGAACAAACCTCCATCAACAGAAGGATTGATTCTCTGGATACTAAGGTAACTGACATTCAAGCCTCTTTTTCCTTAATTTTGAATTTATTGTCAAATCCTGATGTCAAAAAGGAGGAGAAGGTTAGTCAGACAAAATGCACACCTGATCTAGTATTAAGGAATAATGATGATGATACTGGAGATGATGGTAGTGACAAAGCGATACAAGGAGAAACCTCTGATGCTGCTGTTTTGAAGTCTACAATTCAAACTTCTCAAAGTCAAACAACGCAGTCAACTCATGTTTCTGATTCTGGAGTAAAGACAGTAAGAACGTTGGTGCAATCTCAGATCCTGACGGAAGAACAAATCCTGACACCTGGTCATGGACATACTCTTGCTACAATTCCTGAAGGTGATGAAGATATTTTTATTGATAATCCTGAAGATGCATCAAATTTATTTCAGAAGTTTACTACAAAGGATGGTAGAATTGTTACTCTTTATCATACTGATAAAAGAATTCAACAATTATTTGCCAGAAAAGCACTCTCTACAGCAAGTAAAGAATATCCAGATCTCTCAAATGAAGAATTCTTGCGACAACAAAAAGAGATAATGGAAAGCTATTCTATTTCTACTAGAGGTAGAGGAAGCAGAGGTAGGAGAGGTGCTAGAAGAAGTAGAAGAGGTTCTTCAACTCAAACAGTACCTAGACAGACAAGGTCTGGAGGGTTAAAAATTGAAGAAATTCCTGAACCTATTCAAACTCTAGTAGTTCCTGACAGATCTACTTTTGGTGATAATGGAAATGTCGAAGAAGAACCTGAATTGAGAAGAAAATCAAGAAAATCAACTCTCTGCAATACAAATCAAATTGAAGAATCTAATCCTGATAGTATTCAAGATCCTGATGATTCTGAAATTCTGCAAAAGATTGATTTGATGATCTTATCTGATGTGGTTGATTTTCACAACAAAGAAGTAGATGAAGAAGAAGAAGCCAGAAGAAGAGAAATCACAAGAAGAACAAATAGAGATTTCAATCTCTATAAACAAAGGCTTAAACGTTCAAATGAAAGAAACTGGAGGAACCCAAGCAGACAAGAATCTTTACTGGAAAGAAGCTATGCCTTTGAAAAGGAAAAAGATAAGAAGTGGAAACACATAAGTACACTGAGGTGTGATACACCTATCAATTTTCAGACTGGAGGAATTATTACAAGTGCTTCAAGTGTTGTTGATTTATCTGATATGGTTAGATCAAAAGCACTCTGGTTAAAGATGTTTTCAAATCTGAAGCAATTGACAAGTAATTCAAGAGGAGGTATTGGACACAGGGATGCTGAATATCTGAATATGTCATATGTTGATCCATACTCCTTGACTGAAATTGGAGGTACTTTAACTTCTGAAAACCTGAACAATTTACTAGCTGTTGATATAGTTATAGATTGTCATGATGGTTTTGACAAGAAAGAAAAGCTTTTGTACTTCATGAAAGATGGTAGTGTGAAGATTCTATCTATTCAAGATCTGCTGATGAAAACTACACAGGAACTGAAATATGTTCATTATCTTTTGAGATCGAAGAATGAAATATGCAAAGTATGGAGTGACATGATTTTGTCAACAATAAGAAGAAGACTGGATGGAAACAGTAATTTCAATGGTAATTATACTCTCATGTACTTAAATCAAAGAGGTCAGGATGTGGAAATGCAAAGGGGTACTGCTGTTAAAGAAGTAACTTTTGGCATGACTCAACTTACTCTCAATCCTGATGGGAAGGAAATTGCATATCCTTTGCTTGAAGAGCATAGTCTTCAGAGAAGCTCCATATTGAATCTCAGAGCAGCTATCTACCAGATTAATGAGGAAGATGAAGAACTCAGAAATCTTAAGGAAAGACTGATTCAAATTCTTGAAGAAAAAGAAGAAAATTTGTTATCCAACTTCTTGAAGATGAATCTGTTCTATCAAAGAATTTAAACAGATAAGTTGTTTCTGAAGATACTTGTACATTTTGTATATATGTTTTTGACATCATTGAATCTTAGGAATCTATACTTTATTTCACAAAGTATGAGATTGGGGGAGATTGTTAGATCAGAATTCAATGATCGTCAGGAGCTAGACTCTACTGATCAGGATTACTGACGTCATCAGGATTGCATGGTCGTCAGGATCAAGATGCATATCAGGACTGGGATCAGGTTTGGTCATCAGGACTGGAAGCTGATCAGGATTCCTACTTCGAGTTATATTTGGAGTCTAGTTAAACATGGAAGTTTATTTTGTCGGTTCCTGGTTTGTAGAATGTAGCTATCGATTAAGGATATGTTTCAATCTTTGTAATTGATTAGGACTTATCTTGTTATTGATAGAGAAGCTGTGTGAAGTATATAAACACAGTTTAGGTTTCGTTTTATGATACACAACATTGAACGATCATACACTTGAGTATTTGTGTAACCTAGCAGCTCTCAAGAACATCAGAATTTCTTGAGAGAGTTTGTAACAGTTTTATATCAGATTTAATAAAGCTGTTATTGTTCTTTCATATTTGTAATATATATATCTTACTTAGTCGAGAATCTTATACAATTGTATTCAACCCCCTTCTACAATTGTTATTTATTGGGCAACAGAATCTGTTAAGAAGAGGAGTGGAAATCAACAAGTCAAGGACATTGCTAACAGTACTTTAACCACAACACAAGAATTTAAGTCTAGGGTGGGTGCTGTTAGTAATGATCCTCCAAAATCAATATCCAAGACTTCTGAACCTGGTTTGCCACAGAAGAAATTTGCAGCCACAAAAGAAAAATCAAAAAGACACTTCCACAAAGTCACAGCAAGTGGAGTATTATAGTGGATGAAAGGGAAAGGGATGAAGCTACTTCCAAATGATGTGGCACTGAAGACTAAATCTCCATGTTCCAGAAAGCTACCTCAAGTGAAGCATTTGAAGATCAAGAGTGTAGCCAAAAGAACAAGGATAACAAAGAAGACTGGGGTGATCACAAATGTAGTAGGGATCAATGTTCTTCCTCTTGATGAAGACTATGATGAAGATGCCCTAGCATTTCTGAGAGCTCAAAGAATCTTTGAAGTCAAAGTGAAAAACAATCATCTTGAGATCAAATACACTGATGGAAGGGAGAAAGAAATGAAGACAGGCAGCTGGCAATATTTTCCAACCTATGAACTTGAAAGAATAAATGTTCTAGTGAACTTTGAAGAGAAGGAAGAAAGGTTGTGGAAAATAGAGATTGCTAGATTCATGAAGATGCACTCTGACTATGAAGAAATTTTAAGGAAGCTGAATGAAGAGAAGAGATGTCAGAAAGAAAAAGAAATGGCAGAAATGGAAGAGAGGGCAAAAGAGTTGAGGAAGAAAGGGTTGTGCAGGGTAAAACAAAATCCTTATATTGTGGAGTACAAAAATCAACATGGAGGAAAAAGCAAAATAAGGATGGAGTTTATTGAATCTTATGTGGAGAGTGCCCTTAGAGCAGCAGCTGAAGATCTAGAAGACTCTCCTCTCATTGAAGAACTAACTGCAAGGGATGAAATTCTGATAGCCATTTCTGAGATGAAGAAAATGAAGAAATAAGAAAGAAGAAGGTTTATGATGACTACTTAGAGAAACAAATGGGAACTGAAGCTGTTTAGCTCAAAGAGAAAATCTGTAAGCTTTAATTTCCAGTTTGTAATCAAATCTTGTTCATCTTTTACCCTTTTTCACACTTGTTTCTTTTTATGTTAGTTAGGCTTGTTATCAGACATGAAATTGTGCCTAAGTATCTTACTCACAATTTGGGGGAGATTGTTAGGCTCAAGGCATGTCTGAATACCACTATTAACAAGCCTACACTTTGCGACTATGTCATACTACATGACCTAGTGAATTCTATCACTGGGATATAGTATAGGTCTTTAGTGTACTTGTCTTGTTCTCATGAACATTAGCTTTATCTTGTATGCTCAGAATTATAATGAGCTTAGTAAGTTTCTTGCACCTAGAATGTACATAGGCCATGGAATAATTATCCTGGAAGAAGTTCAATTCGTTCATGCAGCATGATTGGAGTGAATAAGGCCCTTAAGAAATAAGTTGCAGAAATTTGTCTAAGTCCTTATATCATGAAGTCAGAATAAAGCTATGTCGTGAAGTCATCAAAATCCATGTTGAGAAGTACTGAGATCGCATAGTCCAAACTGAACTATGTCGTGAAGTCCTCAAGACTCATATCGTGAAGTGTTGATACAACAAAGTCCACATGTACTAGATCGTGAAGTCCTCAAATAGCCTATGTCGCGAAGTCCTCAAAAAGGCTAAATCGCGAAGTCCTCAAATAGTCTATGTCGCGAAGTCCTCAAGAAGGCTATGTCGCGAAGTCCTCAAAGGCTATGTCGCGAAGTCTTCAAAGGACACATCGCGAAGTTAGGAATATATTGGAGTTCACGATATCAACACTTAGCCGTTAACAACAAGACAAATGAAGGTACAAGATCAAAGTCAATGGAAACAAATACTGAAGCATCTGTGTTGGTCAGGTGGTCCAAAACCAGATGGAAAATCTACAGCAAAACTTGGAGAGAAAAAAAAAGAAAGACAAGCAGCTACAGATAAGGGAGAGGACCACAGAAAGCAAGTGGTCCTCCCTGACACAGGCAACCTTTTATGGAACGACAAAATGGAGGTGCAGTGAGGGTAGCTGTGTAATTAGGTGTGTGCACTAGTTTTGTATAGGACAATATATATATTGTGCACACCCTATTGTTAGCTGTAAGAGAGATACAAATAGAATTATTTCAAGCACTCTTTTCTCTGTAAGAAAACAAGATACAAACTGTTCTTGTTTAGAAGCCAGAATTTCATCTGTGAAAATTTGGAAAGTTGTAGTATTTAATTTGCTTAATACAAAGTATATTAAAGTGATTGTGTGTGTTCAGTTTTATTTCATTCCACAATATCTAACAAATACAATCACATACAGTTTTAAGTTTCAAGAATCGAAAAACATTCAAACTATCCATTCACCCCCCCTGTCTAGTTTACTAGTGATCTTCATATCCAACACGATGCTACCTATATATTAGGGATCATGATCTATAGAGATAGATCTAGAAGATTAATCGGCTTAAGTTAGAGTACATACATTGATAAAAAATTACATCGTTTTGGGATGCAAGAGGCAAAGATGGGATTTGTCCCTATGTCTCATGGGATAGTGATCTCAAAAGAAAACTGTCCTAAATCATTAGATGATAAGGACCATATGAAAAAAGTACCATATGCTTCGTCAATTGGTTCAATAATGTATGCAATGATATGTACTCGACCTGATGTTTTGTATGCTTTGAGCATGACGAGCAGATACCAGTCTAATCCAGGTGAAGGTCACTGGACGACATTCAAGAATATTCTTAAGTACCTCAAGAGAACTAAAGATTCATTCTTGGTATATGGAGGAGATGAGAAGCTAGTTGTAAGACGTTACACTGATGCTAGTTTCCAAATATACAGAGACGATCTTGTGTCTCAATCTGGGTTTATGTTTTGTCTAAATGGAGGTGCTGTAAGCTGGAAGAGTTCGAAGCAAGAGACAATAGTTGATTCTACAATGGAAGCTGAGTATATTGCTGCCAATGAAGCAGCCAAAGAGGCTGTTTGGCTTCGGAAATTTATTGAGGGACTTGGAGTAGTTCCATCGATCGCAGATCCAGTTGATCTTTATTGCGATAACAATTGAGCTATTGCACAGGCTAAGGAACCAAGGTCCCATTCCCGAGCAAAGCATATACTTAGACGATATCATCTACTTCGAGAGATTACATAGAAGGGAGATATACATATATGTAAAGTGCATACTAATGATAACATTGCAGACCCACTGACTAAGGTTTTGTCGCAGCAAAAGCACGAAGGTCACACTAGTTCCATGGGTATTAGATACATAGGTGATTGGCTCTAGTGCAAGTGGGAGATTGTTAGTATTTGTGCCCTAGAGACAATACTATAATGTTCTTGGGAAAGACATTTTGATTATTAATAAATATGTTCTATGGATTTTCTTTCTTTCTTTATTATTTCTTTATTAACTGCGATATAATTATTTGAATAATAAATGTCCTTGGAATATAAGCATGAATTCTATATCTCTAAGTATGTGACTTAGAAATAAGATTATATGAATAGTGTTTATAATCCTAAAGATCCCTAGTCGAGTATTATTATTTGAGGACAATAATAATACATTAAGACTAGTATATTTGTTGATAGATGACCACATATCATTGGTCATTAGTATGGTGATACTAAAGTCAAAGACATAATTGCATATTAGAATAATATGGCACTGGATAGACCCACCGTGTGAATTCTTCATGGTAAATGTTATCAAGTGTCATAAGTAATTCTCACAGTGATAATGGTGTAATGATCCTTAGACTTGAAATCATTATATTTTTATATGAGAATTAATATACTTTGATTCTACTCAAAGTTACCTTTGACCGGGCAATGATAAAGGTGGACATTGGATATTTTATGAATCATATGAGAAATATGAATGATAGATATAGGATTTAACCCTCCTATTTTAGGAGTGATATTATTGATCTATTGATTGAGTGAGACTATGAAATGCATGGCCATGCTCAAATAGTGATTTTTTTAATAGTCTACTCATTGATCAAGTAAACCATGATTAAATGATGAAGAGGGTGACACAAACCATGCCTTGAGTTTAATCTATAATATAAGATTAAAAGGATAATATTACATGGAACATTATTCACGAAAGGTTTAATTGGATCACCGATTATTATTATTACTTGGGTAGCAATGTTGTATTATTAGATGCCGCTGATTGTTTATAATTTTATTATTATATAGTAAAATTATTGCCAACATAATAATAACCTAAAGGGTCACACACATAGAATGTTTTAAATGGAGCTTTATTTAAATTACGAATTTAAATAAATTATTATTATATTGAATTATTGAATTAATTAAGTGAGACTTGATTAATTAAACAATAATTCAAATTTAATAATATTACAATCAATAATCGGACTGGGTTTTAGAAGCCCAATCAGATTAGGGTTCAGCCCAATCTTCTCTCCCTATAAATACATATATTATTTTAGGGTTTAATATTCAGAATTGTTTTTTTAGAAAAAAAACCCTAGCCTCTCTACATTAAGGAGAGGCTAGAGAGAGAGAGAGAGATTCGAGGCTGCTTCTTGGCTAGTACCAAACTCCAGTGATCGTTGGACGATCGGGCATTCGTGTGGACTAATTAGAGACGTATATCGCAAGGCGGGATTCGTGGTGATCATAAAAGGACCTCCATTAATCGACCGTTCGTAAAGCCTCAAAAGGTAAACGATTCTATTCACGAATTAAATATCGTTTTTCGCATGGATCCTGCGGAGGGTTTCGCTATTTTTTTCCCCAAGTTTTACGCGTTTTTCCGCTGCGTTTTCATGCCTGGAACCCTTCAATGGCATCAGAGCCACTTGTGAAAAGTGTTTAATTCGTTCATATGTTTACTGGTTTGATGATGAAAGCATGTTTGCGACTGTCATGATTGATGTGTTGTTTTTATGATAACATGAATATTGTATTAATGTATATGCATAAATTGTACACTAATGATGATTGTGATGATCATATGATGATCATATAATCTGTATGTATACTGATATATACATGATATATGTTTGTTCTTGTTATGAGAATCGTATTCGATACGATTTCTGATTGGCTGTGTAAATTTGGTGAAATTTGCATACGGTGTCCGATTTTCTCCGAAAATACCTTTTCGGAAAGGAAAACGGGCGTCTGAACAAAACTGACTCTGTCACTCGTTCATCTGTAAGGCGTTGACGTCGTTTACTGTCTGTAAACAACGATTTATTGTTTTCAGAATTCTGATTTTGATTTTCTGATTTACACTTTATTTGATTTTTGTGATTGGATCATGAAAAATATGATATAATGTGATATGTTGATGCAATATGAGATGTTCTTAATTTTTTAATTAAGCATGATGTTTGGTTATGGCCTTAAGATCCATAGGTTAGAGGTTTTTTTATTATGGTTTTTAAATACGACTTGCATGTCGTTTATCCTTGTAATGATTAATTCTCGAATGTAACTCGAGTTCCACTTGTAAGTTCTTTAGATTAGATTCTTTCATATTATGTTATGTAATTGAAGACTTGAAGATGTGAAGACATGGAGGCATCCCAAGGAGGCATACAAAGGAGTCTTTACAGGGAAGCATGAAGCCATTTTTTTTATAATGTAACCACCATAGATCGACCTCAAGTTTTCCTTTAGCTTGGAAAAATCACATAGGATTGGGCCATAACCAAACACGTTTATATTATGCACTTTACATATTTGATGCATGTGATGATGATATGTATGCGTAGTTATAATGATGCATGCTTTAATTAGATTAAACATGTATGTATTAGATACGTCACTCATGCCATGTTTGCTAAACAAGATAAAATTTGTAACGATTCAAGATTTTAAAATTGAACAAAAATGAACATGAGATTCCTGTGTTTATGAAACACAGAAATAAGTATGAACTAGTTTACTAAGCCGCGCTTCGCAGCGGCTTTATAATAATATCTTTAAATTTTCTCAAAAAATATTCTACAAAATACGTTTTTAAATAAAATAATATTTCTAATATAAAATTAAGTTTTGTTTTGATTTATATATATATATATATATATATATAAAGTTATAGATCGTTTAATCAAAAACTACAATTATACTTTCAGAGCTATTAAAATATTCATTACCTCCAAATCTATTCTCAGTAAGAAAAAAATCAAAAAATATGAACAAACATCTTTTTTGTTGCTGGGAGAATTTTTTTATTAATAATGATCTCTTTTTGTCAAAACAAATAACAACAAAAACAACAATAACCTCTTTCTTAAAAAAAAAGAAAAATATTGACCTCTTCTCAATATTTCTTATTCTTGTATGACTTTTGTTATAGATGCACCGACTTATTGAATTTTGTTAAAAATGCACACACTAAATAAATTTTTCAGTCGAATAAATCTTAACATGATATTTTCGAAATACATACACTATAAATTTCTTAATATACAATTTTTATCTTTGAATTTTCGTGTATGAATTAAAGAAAATATTTTACTAAAAGATATAATCTTTTCTCATAAAAATTAGAGCAATAACTATCTAAACGTTAAAAAATAATGATAAAATTTGTTTTTGAAGATATGATGAATTCTCCACTTTCGAGTTAACTTGTATAGAGGTGTATCAACTTTTAACTATAAATTCAAAACTAATAATGTACACACATAAACATATTACATAAAAAACAAAGTTAATATAGTAATTTCATTAAAAAAATATTATGAGAATATTTAGATAATAATAGAGAAAAGTTCAAAATAATGTAAGGTAATACACTGTTTTGGTAATTTAGATATTTTGAAGGCAAGAATATTATAATTGAATATTTAGTTTCTTCCATTAGTGATATTTAGTTTCCTAATTAGTAAAGATCTATTGTATATTTACTTTCTCAATTAGTAGGGATTTTAAATGCAAAAACATTATATGTTTCCTCTATTAGTAAGCATTTAAAAGGTAATTGAGATTTTTTCGAATTTTTAATATTATTAATTCAAAAAATTGAGAAAATTAGAAAAATAGAACGAAGCGATCTGAGAGCGCCACCTCACCGCCCCCGTCTTCTCCTTTATATAATAGTATTGATTTTCAAATTTTGATATGAGGCGATTTTGACAAAAATACAAGCAGCGCTTGTAAGAAAGACGGGTTTTAAGTAAGACCACTGTGTCTCCTCCGACGGACTGGAAATCAAACCATTGATGAATTTTGATTTGAAGTACTTAGTTCAAGGAAAAATTGGGAATCTCTTGATGATGGGGTCATTTTAATAATAACAAATCCCTAAAGTTAAATTATTAAGTCAATTAGATGCCTTCCAAAGAACAACACTCGTCAAGACCTAGATCGAGAAAGAGTGGGTTCGCCAAAGCAAAACACTCCAATCTATCGTGGTAAGAAGCGATGAAGTAAATGTGATACTTAACTGTTAGACCATTGGGTTAGACTTAACTAAGTTACCACAATTGGATTGTGAACTTAGAGGCATGGAGTTTGGTATGATTTATTAGATAAATGTAAACAAATGTTGTTCTACCAAACTTTCCAAGAGTTATATATGATATAATTGACAAGAGCTGTCTACCTAAATAAATCATGTTTTGGGAGTAAAGCCAAAGCTGACCTTAAGCATGACGAAATATGGATCTTGGCTCACTAGAAAGATTTAGAGAAATGTTTTTCGAATTAATAGTTAGGGCTATTGATTTGATAAAAATAGTGGGAGATATATATTGTGTGAATATATATATGAATAACCACTTGAACATAATTTAATAAATCCGCAACTAACTTATTTTATGCATTTTAACATTGTAGATATCTGAAATGGCAAACTCAAACAATTTCTCTGTGAGATCAGTCCTTGAGAAGGAAAAGCTGACAGGAACCAACTTCCTTGATTGACAAAGGAATTTGAGGATTGTCCTCAGGCAGGAGCAAAATCTTTATGTCCTTGATATTCCTCACCCTGGACTTCTTGCTGCTGAAGCAACCGAGGCTCAACAAAATACTTATCAGAATCATCTTGATGACTCTACGGATGTTTGTTGTTTGATGCTAGCGACTATGAGTCCTGAGATTCAGAAACAACATGAGCGTATGGACGCTTATGATATGATTGAGCACCTCAAAAGGATGTTTGAGGGTCAAGCTCATCAAGAGAGGTTTGATGTTAGCAAAGCGTTGTATGCTTGCAAACAGAGAGATCGTGACCCAGTTGGACCGCATGTTCTAAAGATGATAGGGTATTTGGAAACCCTTGAGAATTTGGGTTACCCGGTTTTACCGGAACACCAAGCAGATTTGATCTTGTAGTCTTTGAACAACAACTACACTCAATTTGTCATAAACTATACTATGAGTGAGATAGACAAAACACATACTGAACTGTTGGCATTATTGAGAACTACTGAATCCAATATTTCAAAGGCTAACCCTGCTCCCATAATGATGGTGAACAAAGGGAATGCCAAAGGAAAGGGGAAGTGGAAAGGCAAGAAGAAGATTGGATCTAAATCTGCTAATACAAAGCCTGCTTCCAAAAAGGCTTTAAAGCCTACATGAGGTGTTTCAAAAGGTGGTGCTGCAAAGGGTGATTGTCACTTTTGCAAGAAGTCGGGTCATTGGAAGCAAAACTATCAAGCTTATTTGGAGTATCTGAATCTGAAGAAAATGAAGTCTGTGAAGATTTCTGATTCAGGTATGTATGTTCTAGAAGTCAATTTGTCTACTTCTACATCATGGGTATTAGATATTGGATGTGGTTCTCATATTTGTATAAATGTGTAGGAATTGCGAAGGAGTAGGACTTTGGCGAAAGGAGAAGTCGACCTACGCGTTGGCAATGGAGCAAAAGGTTACTGCTTTGGCGGTAGGGACTTATTATTTATCGTTGCCCACTGGGCTTATTTTAGAACTTGAGAATTGTTTTTTCGTGCCTGCGATTTGCAGAAACATTATTTTTGTTTCTTGTTTGGACAAGAAAGGTTTTTCTTTTACAATTCAGAACAATAGTTGTTCCTTTTGTTTAAATAATGTTACCTATGGGGTTGCACATTTATTTAATGGTTTATATGTTCTTGATCTTGATATTCCTGTCTATAATGTAAATAATAAACGTATTAAGGCTAATGACTCAAATCAAACATACCTTTGGCATTGTCGTTTAGGCCATATAAATGCGAAACGCATTTCCAAGTTACATAAGGATGGATACTTGGATAAGTTTGATTTTGAATCATACGATGAATGTGAACCTTGTCTCATTGGAAAAATGACTAAATCTCCTTTTACCGGAATTGGTGAGAGGGCCACCAAACGATTAGAACTTTTACATAGTGATGTATGTGGTCCAATGCGTACGATGGAAAGAGGTGGCTTTTACTACTTTATAACCTTTACTGATGATTTTAGTAGATACGTATATGTGTATCTTTTGAAGAACAAATCCGAATCATTTGAAAATTTCAAAGAGTACAAGGCAGAAGTGGAAAAGCAAATAGGCGGAAGTATTAAAACTCTACGATCTGATCGTGGAGGTGAATACCTAAGCTTAGAATTTAAGAGCTTCTTAGAGGAGTGTGGTATTGTATCACAACTCACACCTCTTGGAACACCACAATGGAATGGTATGTCTAAAAGGAGAAATCGTACCTTGTTGGACATAGTGTGATCGATGATGAGTCTATAGGATCTTCCAATTAGTTTCTGGGGTTATGCACTGGAAACGGTTGCACACACACTTAACCGTGTTCCTACTAAATCGGTTCAAACCACACTATATGAGATATGGACTGAGAAATGTCATAGCATGTCATTTTTGAAAGTATGGGGATGCGAATCATTTTTGAAATGTTTAGTCACTGACAAGCTAGGACCAAAATCAGACAAATTTAATTTTGTGGGATACCCAAAAGAAACTAAAGGGTATTATTTCTATAATCGTACCGAGAGCAAAGTGTTTGTTGCTCGAACTGCTGTGTTCCTTGAAAGAGAACTGCTTTCAAAGAAAAACATTAGGAGTATGATAGATCTCAATGAAGTTCGAGAACCACATAATGACATTGAACCAGAGTTGGAACATGAGCAGAATGTACATGAAAATGTTACTGCTCAAGAAACACAGGTTGTTCGTAGATCTGGTAGGATTCGCCACGAGCCTGAGAGATATTATGGATTTCTCTTAACTCAGTCTGGCGATGTAATGCTTATGGATAATGATGAGCCTCTTACCTATCAGGATGCTATGAATAGTCCAGATTCCGAGAGATGGCTGGACGCTATGAAATCTGAGATGGATTCCATGTATGAAAACAAAGTATGGACTTTGGTTGAACCACCTGAAGGGGTAAAACCTATAGGGTGCAAATGGGTTTTCAAGAAAAAAACAGACATGGATGGTAATGTAACGACCTACAAAGCAAGACTAGTGGTGAAAGGTTTCAAATAAATTCATGGTCAAGTCCATCAGGATTTTGCTTGCGATAGCAGCTTACTATGACTATGAAATCTGGAAAATGGATGTCAAAACCGCTTTCTTAAATGGGAGCTTAGAAAATTCAAAGAGTTTGGCTTCATTCAAAATGAAGATGAGCCATGTGTTTACAAGAAGGTTAGTGGGAGCAAAGTGGAATTCCTAGTATTATATGTTGATGATATATTACTAATAGGGAATGACATACTTTCTCTTCAGACTGTTAAGACTTGGGTGGGAAAAAGTTTCTCAATGAAAGACTTAGGCGATGCTACCTATATATTAGGGATCAGGATCTAGAAGAATAATCGGCTTAAGTTAGAGTACATACATTGACAAAGTATTGCATCGTTTTGGGATGCAAGAGGCAAAAATGGGATTTGTCCCTATGTCTCATGGGATAGTGATCTCAAAAGAAAATTGTCCTAAATCATTAGATGATAAGGACCATATGAAAAAGGTACCATATGCTTCGGCAATTGGTTCAATAATGTATGCAATGATATGTACTCGACCTGATGTTTCGTATGCTTTGAGCATGACGAGCAGATACCAGTCTAATCCAGGTGAAGGTCACTGGACGACAGTCAAGAATATTCTTAAGTACCTCAAGAGAACTAAATATTCATTCTTGGTATATGGAGGAGATGAGAAGCTAGTTGTAAGAGGTTACACTAATGCTACTTTCCAAACAGACAGAGACGATATTGTGTCTCAATCTGGGTTTGTGTTTTGTCTAAATGGAGGTGCTGTAAGCTGGAAGAGTTCAAAGCAAGAGACAGTAGCTGATTCTAAAATGGAAGCTGAGTATATTGCTGCCAGTGAAGCAGCCAAAGAGGCTATTTGGCTTCGAAAATTTATTGAGGGACTTAGAGTAGTTCCATCGATCGCAGATCCAGTTGATTTTTATTGCGATAACAATGGAGCTATTGCGCAGGCTAAGGAACCAAGGTCCCATTCCCGAGAAAAGCATATACTTAGACGATATCATCTACTTCGAGAGATTACAAAGAGGGGAGATATACATATATGTAAAGTGCATACTAATGATAACATTGCAGACCCACTGACTAAGGCTTTGTCACAGCAAAAGCACGAAGGTCACACTAGTTCCATGGGTATTAGATACATGGGTGATTGGCTCTAATGCAAGTGGGAGATTGTTAGTATTTGTGCCCTAGAGACAATACTATAATGTTCTTGGTAAAGACATTTTGATTATTAACAAATATGTTTTATGGATTTTCTTTCTTTATTTATTATGTCTTTCTTAACTGTGATATAATTATTGGAATATAAACATGAATTCTATATCTCTAAGTATGTGACTTAGAAATGAGATTATATGAATGGTGTTTATAATCCTAAAGATCCCTAGTCGAGTATTATTATTTGAGGACAACAATAATGCATTAAGACAAGTATGTATGTTTGTTGATAGATGACCACGTCTCATTGGTCATTAGTATGGTGATACTAAAGTCAAAGACATAAGTGCATGTTAGGATAATATGGCACTCGATAAACCCACCGTGTGAATTCTTCATGGTAAATGTTATCAAGTGTCATAAGTAATTCTCACAATGATAATGGTGTAATGATCCTTAGACTTGAAATCATTATATTTCTATATGAGAATTAATATACTTTGATTCTACTCAAAGTTACCTTTGACCGGACAATGATAAAGGTGGACATTGGATATATTATGAATCATATGAGAAATATGAATGATAGATATAAAATTTAACCCTCCTATTTTAGGAGTGATATTATTGGCATCTTGATTGAGTGAGACTATGGAATGAATGACCATGCTCAAATAGTGATTTGTTTAGTAGTCTACTCATTGATCAAGTAAACCAGGATTAAATGATGAAGAGGGTGACACAAACCATGCCTTGAGTTTAATCTATAATATAAGGTTAAAAGGATTATGTTACATGGAATATTATTCACGAAAGGTTTAATTGGATCACCAATTATTATTATTACTTGGGTAGCAATGATGTATTACTAGATGCCGCTCATTGTTTATAATTTTATTATTAGATATTAAAATTATTGACAACGTAATAATAACCTAAAGGGTCACACACATAGAACGTTTTAAATGGAGCTTTATTTAAATTACGAATTTAAATAAATTATTATTATTATATTGAATTATTGAATTAATTAAGTGGGACTTGATTAATTAAACGATAATTCGAATTTAATAATAATACAACCAATAATCAGACTGGGTTTTGGAAGCCCAATCAGATTAGGGTTTAGCCCACTCTTCTCTCCCTATAAATACATAAGGATGTATTATTTTAGGGTTTAATATTTAGAATTGTTTTTTTTTTAGAAAAAAAAACTCTAGTCGCTCTACATCAAGGACAGGCTACTGAGAGAGAGAGAGAGAGAGAGAGAGAGAGAGAGAGAGAGAGAGAGAGAGAGAGAGAGAGAGAGAGAGAGAGAGAGAGAGAGAGAGAGAGAGAGAGAGAGAGAGAGAGAGAGAGAGAGAGAGAGAGAGAGAGAGAGAGAGATTCGAGGCTGCTTCTTGGCTAGTACCAAACTCAGGTGCTTCTCAGATTATATTCACGAATTAAATATCGTTTTTCACATGGATCATGCAGAGAGTTTCGTTAATTTTTCTTCTTCTGTTTTACACGTTTTTCCGTTGTGTTTTCATTCCCGAAACCCTTCACTGTTGTCTTCTTCAATGCGAAGTCTAACGATCAGATCCTCCATTGACATCTCCTTTCGCTTCTGCTTAAGGTAGTTCTTGAAATCTTTCCAACCAGGTGGCAACTTCTCAATCACAATAGAAACTTGGAAAGACTTACTTATGACCATCCCTTCAGCATGAATATCATGGATGATCACTTGCAGTTCTTGCACCTGACTGACCACAGTCTTGGAATCCACCATCTTATAATCAAGAAAGCGGCCAACAATCCACTTCTTTGCCCCAGCGTCCTCGGTTTTATACTTATGGTCAAGAGATTCCCATAAGACCTTAGTTGTTGGCTTCAAGCTATACATGTTATACAATGAGCCAGCCAAACCATTAAGCACGTAGTTCCGACAGATATAGTCGGCGTGCTTCCAAGCATCAGCTACATACACAGCCTGCACGTTACTCTCAGCAGTGAGCAGCAGTACATCCTCTTTCAGATAGCGATCAAGATGTAAAGTGGTCAGATTGAACAACATCTTTTATTGTCAGCGTTTGAAGTTCGTACCATTGAACTTCTCAGGTTTCTCAGCATATACAGCAGGCACAGTAGGAATCGTCGGCACAGCAGGTGCAGTATCCATTACAAGTATAACAGGTGTCTGTCCTACCGATGTCTATACACCAGTAGAACTGAAACCTCCCATTGTCTGTCCAAACGGAACACTAAACTGTCCAATGACAATGTGTCCCAAAAGCACATGTGTTGTAGACACATGTCCAGTCGATGTCTGACCCCCATCAGGTGTAAACTGTGCGTTAGGGTTAGGCAACAACTGGCGATCCCCATCAGGTGTAACACGTGCGTTGGGACCAACCGAGCTTCCATTGTTTACATTTTCAATATTCTCCATAGATCTGTTACTCAAAAAACCAAATAGAGGCAGATGTATTAGTCACCGATTTAATTATAATAATACGCTTTAAGATTATTAGACAATCTGTGATATTAGTACATAAAACTACGTGAGCGTGTGTGAATAACAGATAAGATGTATGTAAACAGTAAACAAATAAAATGAATAAAAGGTAGGAGACAAGGAACAAAACCGTCGAGTCCGGTGCGTGACTGTCTCTCCTTAAAGAGTATTAGCCCTCACCGTATGTGCGAGCGAATTGCTTCCCAGGATAAAACAGCTTGCAGTGAGGTTGTTGAATAGCGTCACTCTCAGCGAGCTTGAGACGAACAAGAAACTATCACCGGAGGAAGAGAATAGAGATGTGTATAAGAGAAGGATGTGTTTCGAATGAATAATCCTAATGTTATACAAGAGTTTATATAGATCTTGAAAAAATGTGCGCTACACAATTGCCATAATTAATTAACCGTGTTAATTAATCATGTCGGTGACAATTTCATTAATTAATTAGTCACGCTAATTAATAGGGTCGGTGGCAAAAAATCTGTAATTAAAAACAGAATTGCGGAAATAATAATTTAGCAAAACTAGTCTAGTATTATTCAGCCCAATTTTCTGCTCCATTCGTGTCCGCAGGTCGCACGTGCGGAAAGCCCGAAGGCTTGCGAAGCCACAAATTTTCCCTCGAAATCCCATGATTTGCACCCCTGCGCGCCCGCTTAGGAGATGAAACAACACCTTACTAACACATTTACATACTATACATTGTGCTATATAAAGCAATATAAACTCCTTTTCCATTTCAATGTGGGATATTAGGATTCTTCTTTCTTTTTCCACTTTTAAGGGAGCAACTTTGGATCATCACAACTAATACATCTCTTAGTCGTTTTGAGTACTTGAATATGTGTTGGAAAGCTCTCGCGAAGGAGAACACACTCCTAGCATAAATTGTTGCGAAAATCCACATTTTCCAACAGTAATATCCATTCTAAAACAAATTTTTTATCATAATATTTTAGTTTTTATAAATATACATAAATATTGAAAGCAATTTTATGAATAAATAATTTATAAAAAGATAGCAAATTAAATAGTGTGAGACTTACGAAATTTTTAATAACCGCATAAGAAGTTTCATCTTTACATACTTCTCAACTTTCATAAACTTATTGATTTAAAATGAGTTTAAAATTGAAACTGAGAGTCCTTTTAGAAACAAAGCCAACACTTTATTTCTATAAATTTTTTTAACATAACCGATTTTTTCATATTTTGACCATGTTTGGCCATGAATCACCGTTTCAGTCGTTGACCAATTTTTTTCTGAAAAACTGCCCGATTTTGACTTAATCGGGATGGAGCTCGCTCGTCTCGCAATTAACTGACCGGTTAATTAGATTAATTATCAATTTTTAGAACATGATAAAATACTGTTCTATTTGAACATTTCTTAAATTTTTCTTCTTTTTTTTTTCATGAACAAAATTGGAACATTTTGATTTTTATTTAGAAAAAATCAATATGGGAAACGTTGCCACTTATTTTTTATTTTTTGAAAAATTCATACTTGCATGAATTAAACTCCCTCGAGGGCAAGGTTACACAAAATGAAATCAAGAGCGTGTAACATGAAATCAAGAACAATATAGTACCACTCTTTAGGAACTGACATAAAATAAGTAATTTGTGCTAAAGTATGAGCTACACTATTCACATATCAATATTCAAAAACAATTAACACTTCCGCAAAGTATTTAATCAACTCCTTACAATCCTCCACAAGCATATCAAAAATCGATCTTTCTCGAAACGCATCAACTAGAAGCTTGGCATCCGATTCAAAAACACACTTATTTGTTCTCCACATTTTCACCCATGATAATGCCTCTTTTAAGCTCAAATCCTCAGCCTCCAAAAATTAATATAAGATACGCGTACACTTATTTGACAACGTTTTCACGTTGCCACTTAAAGGTACGCATACAAAAATTAAAATGATACTTTTTTTTTGAAATGAAACGAGTAACTGATATCGACTAAATTTAGTACTAAAAATTAATTACTATGTTTTTATAATACATAATCTACTTACAAAGTTTAATATAAAAATCTGATGTTGATTTGAGTTTACACAAAAATAAAACACAAGACGTCCTTGTAGCAAGTGCCACCGATGTAGATGATTAATCAAGATTAAGAAAACGAACACAATCCCAAAGACAAAAAAGTACCGAGTGCTAACTGCTAACCATGTGCACAACTAGAACTTAATGGAAGTTTAGCGAAGAAAATTAAGTAATAAAGGACAGCTTTGCGTTAGAAAACAAGTAGATGGAACAAGAAGATTAAAGGATGAAAAGAAAGAAGCCTATAAAGAATAAGGTCACTAATCACATGCATAAGTACCCAGTTGGTCCACGTCTAAAGATTAGATTGTACTTTGCTTTGTTTAACACTATTTTAAGCATTGATTCTTTGGTTAATCATAGATAATAACGCCATTTATATCCTATGGTGTTTGCGAATATGCTCCACACTTCAGCTACCTAGATATTGCTCAGATTTTTAGCCTTAAAGTTGTGGACAGTGATCCTTGGATCAGGCCCGTTGGATGTGTTGTTAGTTCAATTAATCTTAACCACTAATCGGACCATTAATCATTTTTCAAATAACTCTCTTTTTAATTACTTTTAGGTTAGGTCGACTGCCTAGAAATTAGATTACAGAAGCTTAATTAGAACCGACGTTAGCGAAACAGAAAGTCATAACCTAGCTAGGTTGGTTAATACATAATTCAAGGCGTAATTCAAGGATTGTTAGAATCCAAGTCTCTATAAAATATACAAGTACTTTTATTTACTAGTTTATAGCCCGTGCGATGCACGGTTACTTAAATTTTATTTATAATTATTCTGTTTATAATTATATTTTTATTATCCATGCAACACACGATTGTTTTTTAAATATTTATAATTATATTTATTTATGAATATTTTAATATTTAAAAGTTATTAGTTTACATGATTAAATTATTGTTAAAAAAGATTTAGCCAAAAAAATTATAATTAAAAATTTGATATTTATTATATTTTACACGCTAAACTATTCTAAAACTAAAAAGAGAATAAAGTGACGAAATTTAATGTTGAGAATTCTATTCGATTTAGGAAATCTACTTATATGTAGTTTAGATTATTAGAATACCCTTTATTAACTAAATACAGTTTTTAATGTTAAATCTAACGGTTTTCACCTATCTATTTAACATTAAACGATTTTGATTATTTTGGTATTAAATGAGTTTCCTTATTTAATTACAACTATTTTTATGTTTTGATTTTTTAGAAAATCCAATCCTAATATAATATCTTTTAACTTATATCATTTTTAGACAATAACTTCTTTTTATATGATATAATCTTGATCATCTATTTTTAAAAGTATTGGATCTAACGGTTGAGAATGTTTTGACGGTATTTAGAAACAAACTACCATGATAACATCATTAATTTTTCTTAATATTTATAAATTTTTTAATATTTAATTTTTTTAATTATTTATTGCTAAAATATAATATACTCTTTTTTGTAATATGTTAAAGATGCGGGAACTTTGAACTTTTGAGAAAATAAATTATCAATTAAAATATAATTTTTTTTGTAATAATTCTTCTTTTAAAGTAGTACACCGTGACGATCAAAATTCTGTATAAAATTCATTTTTTATAGTATATCCTATAAATATCTATATTATTATATTAAAAACTAAATAATGAAAACTTACTTATAAGTTTGGTCGCTTTGTTTGATCACTCAATATATAACAGTAAAATTATCATGTAGAATGATCTAAGGTTTGAATCTACCAACAACATATTAAAATTTATAGATTTTTTTTTAAATAAAGAATTTTTTCATTTTTTTCTTGCAGACATAGGTTATTTGATAATATTTTTTGTAAAGTACGATTTTTCAGAAAAGTACTATACTAATTGATTAAGAAACTTTTAAAGTTTCGAATTTAATAATTTACAATGTATATATGTTAAAAAAATTTGGCCTCGAGTCTAAAATTTCAAAATACGGTTTTTTTAATATGAATATAGTTGTGCTAACAATGAAATTAGGTATCTATGAGTTCTTATAAAACAAAATCACCATTTACGTATAATTTATTATTTAATAATAAATAATATTTGATTAGTTATGATCTAAAAGTTAATAAAATAAGATTAAAAATATGCATAATTTTATAAAATTTTATCCTCGTATTATTATATTCTTTGTTGATTTGAATTTTTCTTAGATTGATTTTAATTTTTGAACATAGATTTCTAAATTTAAAATAGTTAGAAAAAAGTAATTAAATTGGTATTAAAATAATGATGACATAATAATTATTATTAGAATTTAAATATTCACTTTACTAATTTGGGCTTTATCTTGTGTTTTAAAAATCAGATTTTGACAATTTTATACCCCACATGAAGATAACTAAATTATATTTAATTAAAAGATGGTTTAACAATTTTTATCTAACTGGAATTATCCATGGAAGAGAAAAGAAAGTCACGAATGTTTTACATGGAGAATTTTATTCAATATACAAAACTTATTTATATTTGGTATATTTGGTTTAAATTATCAAAATACACCTTTTAGAATTTAAATATAATCCTATTATTAATAAAATACACTTTTTAAATATTTGATCTAACGATTTTCATTTATCTAGTTAAGATCTAATGGTCCTTATTAATTTGGTTATCTACGATCAAATTTTTGGATAAGATCCCTATTATGATTATTTTATATAAGGATTTAATATAATAAGGATATCAAGTATATACTGATATAAGTATCTTACTAACTGCTTTTACTTTTAATGTTTCGGTTTTATTTACAGTGTATATAAAATTTTAAAATACATTATTACTTAAAAATTATTAAATAGAATAAAAATTATGTTTTGATTATATAAAATTTTATTCTCATATTATTATATTCTTTATCGATTTGAATTTGTTCTTAATTAATTTTGATACTTTTTTGAAAGAAACATAAAATTTCTCTATATTTAAAAGAATTAGTGGAAAATAAATAAATTGGTCCTACAATAATAAAAAAATATTTATTAAAATTTAGATACACACTTTACTATTTAGGTTCTATCCTGAGTTTTAGAAATTGAATTTTGACGATTTTACAACACATGCGAAACTAACGAAATTATCTTTAATTTAATGATGGTTTAATCATTATTATCTAACTTGACCGGTTCACCTACTCATAAAATAAACTGAAAAGAAAAGTGGTTAAGAAATTTTACATAAAGAATTCAATTCAATATAGAAAATCAATTCATAATTGGTTTAAATTATCAAAGCACACTTCTTAGTTTTTAAATATAATCATACATTTAATCAAATACACATTTTAATATAAGTATTATATTCAAAATTATCGTTTATGAATATGAAACCCTCAATATTTTAATAATATTTTGATATTATCCTTTTATGTTTGTTATATGTAAAATAATATAATTATAATTTGGATTAATCAAATTTTTATGTTCCTTCAGAAAAAAAGTGTTTAAATTTTATTCATGTACATTAGTTCTCCACGTAGGGTCCACGTATATCATTGTAATCGATATGAATTGTTATCTTGATATTTGGTTTAATAATTATTATCTAACTGGAACTATACATAAATTCAAGAGAAAATATATTTTAGAATTTTTACATAAAAAAATTTAAAATTATCAAAATACACTTTTTAGTATTTAAATATAATTTTATTATTAATCAGATACACTTTTTAATATTAGATCTAACAATTCTCATCGATCTATTTAAGATCTAACTATAATTATTAATTTGGTCGTAATCGTACACGGACGATCGATTTTAATTTTTTCTTAAATTGGTTTTAATATTTTATTGAAATAAACATATAATTTATAAATTTAAAAGAATTGGGAAAAAAATTTAAATTGGTGCTACAATAATAAAAATATATTTATTAAAATTTAGATAATAACTTTATTGTTTGGGCTCTATCTTGAGTTTTAGACAACAGATTTTAACGATTTTACAGCCCACGCGAAGCTTACAAAATTATCTTTAATTTAATGATGGTTTAATAATTATTATCTAACTGGAACTATCCATAAACTAAAGAGAAAAGATAATTACGAATTTTTACATAAAGATTTCTATTCAATATAGAAAACCTATTTATAATTGGTTTAAATTATCAAAATACATCTTTTATTTATTAAAATTTAGATAATAACTTTACTGTTTGGGCTCTATCTTGAGTTTTAGACAACAGATTTTAACGATTTTACAGCCCACGCGAAGCTTACAAAATTATCTTTAATTTAATGATGGTTTAATAATTATTATCTAACTGGAACTATCCATAAACTAAAGAGAAAAGAGAATTACGAATTTTTACATAAATATTTCTATTCAATATAGAAAACCTATTTATAATTGGTTTAAATTATCAAAATACATCTTTTAGTATTTAAATACTATCCTATTAATAATCAAATACAATTTTTAATATTATATCTGACGGTCCTCATTGATTTGAAGATTTATAGTTTAATAATCCAACGGATCGTATACTTTTGGTAGTACAGTGACCAACCAAAATTTTGGATAAGATCTCCCTTACGGTTATTATATATAAGGAGTTAATGTAGTTCAGTGATCAAATACAAACATTTTTTAAAATACAAACTAATAACCGATCTAAGCTTTTAGATTAATCTAATCTAATGGCCCCCTATATGCACAACACATAACTAAAATACACCCTTCCACACTCAATCACACCTATTCCCCTTCGTTTTTAATTTGACTTTTCCCGTCAATCGGAGAGCTTTTTTTGAAATCCGTATTTTTCTCCATCTCCCAACGATCAATTTGCATACCATATGTGCTATGTTTTAACGCCATTTGAAAAAAAAAATATTTAGTTTGTAGTTTGTAGTCTAAGAGTGGTTTGTATTAAGAGTAAACCCCTATTTATGTAATCAATATATACTTATATAAAGAAGAAGACGTGACGGCGAGTTGAGGTGACGCCTCTCAAATCTTTACTAATGGAAGAAATTAAATATATAATTTTAAGATTTTGGTTATATTCTCCTAAATTTTTTATTAAAAAAATATCTCAATTGTCGTTTAAATCTAGAGGAAACTATATCTAAAATTTTAATATTCTTGCCTTTATAATTTTCGATAAATTCTCAATTTCTTTTCTAATATTTTCTAACGGATGAAACTCAATGATGTTCTCTACTAATTCAATTTATTTACTAATTTCTTTCATACTATCTTTCAAAAGTAAGGAATCTCAATATGTTATTTTAATATTTCCCTAAACTTTCTCTTCAAGTCCAATTTATTTACTAATAACTACTATCTTCTAATGGAGGAAATTAAGTATACCATGTTAATATTCTCTAAACTTATTTTACCCGTCCAATTTAGTTGCTAATTTTGTTTACTATCCATTAATCGAGGAAAATAATGAAGGAGACGATTTAAGAAATTGCCTTTTAAATTTTTAGAAATAGAAATATTAATTATCTTATATTCTCTCAAACTCTTTTCTTAGGTCAAATTATTATCTTAATATTGTCCAAAAAATTATCTTCAAGTCAAATTATCAATTAATTTTCTCTTAAACTTTCTTTTAAACTTGGAATTACCATCTTAATATTCTCACATATACGTGGATTTGTTTTTTGTGGAAACACACATAGTTTGAGTTACCATCTTAATATTTCTCACATATTGTTTCTTGAAAATTAGAATTTTCAAAAAATGTTTAAATTAAATTTTATGATATAAAAATTTGATTAATAGATAATGTAATTTATTTAGTAATTAATTTGTTATGTGTTTAAATTTGGTAATAACGAGAAAACGGTTCGTTGGGAGGAAACATGTTTCACGAGAGTGGTTCATTATATAGGAGGAGTATATGATATGCTAGAATTTAATATTGATGTTATATTATATAATTTAAAATAGAAGTTGTAATATGAATTTGAGAAAAATAAATTGATAAATATACTACTATTCGATAGAATACTAAAATAATAAAATATATTGAACATTTGTACTTTTTTATATTTATTCAAAATTTCGGTAAATGAACAAGTCTAAACGTCAAAAGAAACATAATTTTATGTTAGAAATATTATTTGAACTAAAACATATTTTGTACAATATTTTTTACAAAAAATTGAAAAAATTATTACAAAACCACTGCAAATCGCGACTTAGTAAACTAGTAAAGTACTGTCCATGCACCCGAAAAACGAATAATAAATAACCTACATTGTAGGCTTTAATAAAACATAAAGAAAATGTGAATAATCAATAGGGTAGTGGCTGGTAAGGAAGGAGGGAAACAAGGAAGGAGACTGTTTTTTGGTATGACATAATTTAAATCTAGGATCAATAGAGTAAGACTCAATTTTTTTCTCGTAAATTTAGTTTTTTGAAGATGTAAACGTGACATTGATCGCTATCTATCGCGAATCTAAACGCACACATATCCCCATCCATCCATTAGTCTTTTCTAGCTAATTTCAATATTCTATAGAATAACTAGCTAGGATTTGTTTTACTTTCAGGTCCTACTCTAATTATTGTACTGATAGAAAATCAAATTAATCATAGAAGATACGGAAATCAGGTCTCCTGTCTCGTTTTTATTATCCATTATATTTTTTTTGATTTGTCCCAAAATAATTGTTCAAAACTGATTAATATGGTAAATCATATATTAATTATGTTAATTTTTATGAAAAATAATACAATTATTTAGTAACTATCTGTTTATTATACATGATTGAATAAAATATGGATTTTTGATGATGGACAATAAAAATGAGATGAAGGAAGTATAAGTTATCCTAGATTTAAGCCCCGATTAAGTTGGAATATTTGACTGGTATCACCATGCTTTGGGCTCATGAGAAAAGCGGCTCCAGCTTCTAAGAGCATCTCCAACCACGTTATGTATAACAATTAGCTAAAATAATATAAAATAATACTTAGCTATATTATAGATGATGAAAAAGTGTTTTATCTCCAATGTTGTTAGCTATAATGCTTAGCTATGTTTTTAAAAACAATATTTTATTGTTATAGACAAGCAATAAAAGATTATAAAATTGAAAGTAGATGAAGTGTGACATTTTATATACATAAAAATTTGGCGGGAGATGAAGTGGATGTTTTAGCTAATGGATTGAGAATCAACAAATATAGAAGACGATTTCAGGATAGCTAAAAATATAGCTAACAGGAATGCCCCCTTGGAGTGTTATATTTTTTAGAGGATATGTATAATTGATAGTATTTAAGTGTCACGTAGACTTTTTAGCTAATGGGTGACTATGGTTAGAGATGCTCTAACCAGTTTGGGCACCGATTGCCGGCAATCCCCGCGAAGTGGAACACTCCCTTGACATTATGTACAAAATCGATCGAGCATATCTTGCACAAACACCATAAGTACATTAGAGTGAGCTTCATGACTCCCCAACTCATTTGAGATTTCCTGCCTACTTTTTCTTCAAGCGCTTGCGAAACATTGTAGCTATTCAAACCGATACCCGAAGATTGTTTGGACCGTGCCGAATACAGTTCTTGGCCTATTCGGCTATTCCCATTGGTAAGAGACAATGGTATCTACAATCTGCTTGTATTGATTTAAGCTCTAATATCAATTGTTACAAGGATGAAGCCTATTAGTCCCAGGCGTCCCTGCACAACACTAAAAAATTTTAGTATAGAAATTTTTATCAAATCTCAATTTATAGTTGAAATTCAATAGAAAATTTTGATTAAATACCGATTGATATTAAAAAAAATTCACGATATTTTAATTTAGTCCCGATTAAATTTAGAACTTGTTGTTAGGAGAATTTCGTACAACAGTGTGTTGGAGGTTTATGGAAAGTTGTGGCTGGACTTGTATGATGACTCCTCAGAAAATTGATTAGAGAATGGGTTTTTTCTCTTGCACTTTGCCGAGTGTCAATTGTGTATCATACAAGGTGCCTACGTACCCCTTTATATAGGGATCAAGCCTCACGTAGTTCTTGGACAACAAGTTATTGAATAAGCCCATTCAGTCCAAGCCCATTCAATAGTCAAGATTTATGTTCCCATAAATAGCTCAAGGATTATCAATCCTCCTCATGTTCCCATAAATAGTCCAAGGATTATCAATCCACCTCATGTTCCCATAAATAACTTGGTCTTCACACGTTTTCCTACAATCTTGCGGCATCTCCACATTTCTTTCCATGATTGCAGGTCTATCCCACGATGCGAGCTGGCCAGGCTCGCATCGCACAAAACATATGAAAATTACCCTTTCGTAGTTCAAGTGGTGCGAGCTCACCTATGTTCAAATATTCTTATTTCTGATAAGTAGCACGAGCCCATTACTTCATAATGGTGAGAGCCCAAACTCAACATGGTTAGGGCTTATAATACTTGACCCTAACCTAACAAATCAACCCATTTTATTTCCCAAGTACCATAGGCTAATCAGTACCTAAACATCATAAGTAGGAAGTCGTGCGAGCCCAAAATGATAAACGCTCGTTCGAGCCCGTTATACTTGGTCATTCCAGTTCATCCAAAACACTTGGTGCGAGCCGAAGCCTGAATTATACCAACATAACTTCCTTTCAAGCCCAAATCACTTATGGACCTGCTTAGGGCCCATTATCGAAAATCTTGTATAACAACTACCCCCCAAAATTCCTTAACAGAATAAGGAATTTTCATTAATCATCACGGTTCGAACCCTCTGTCCGGCTCGCACATCATAATCAGGTGTGTGACTATTCATAATGGCTTACAGCTGTTCGTGGGAATACGTGTCATCCATTCACATGGTGACACGCGTCCCCCACATTCTCTCTCCTCACCTCTATAAATACCTCAAAACTTCTTACCATATTTTCATTCCATCAAAAACAGTAACAAAACTCTGTCAATTTTGCTCAAGGATCAAACACGGCGAGAATTATCATCACTTCCCGGCAAGTTTCCAGTAGTTCTTCGAGTTCATCATCCAGTTCTTCACAAAGTAAGTTTTATTTCTCTAAACATCCTTTGATTCATATGTTTTGCTGTTTATATTATACTGTTTGTTCGAGGTAATTTGTGCGAACCGGGCCCTCTTATCGAGGAGAGCCCAACTCACGGCTACGGTGATTTCTTCTGCAGGTACAATCAGCACTAAGGATTTGAGTGAAACAAAAACACTTACACCTGGCCTGAGTGGGAAAGGAAAAATGAGTTAAACACCGACAGAAACGTTGAGTGTACACCCAGAGCCAAACGTGAGGAGTGACACCCTAACCCTTCCAAATATTGAAGATTTGCTATTACCTGGAGGTACATGTTCAATCCACCCTCAAGAAGATTATGGAATATGTTGAGGAACCAACAACCCGGACCTTCACAGCAACAACCTGATCCTTCTGCTACCTTTTACAATGAGGATAACTTCATCGAGGATTCCTCAACTAAGGGGGAGAAAGTTGGAGAAGGGGAAACAAATGAAGTGACTAATGAAGGTTGGCAAACAACTGGATGGGGAGTTTGGGAAACCAATGAAGCTATTCCAGTTAGACAGTATTGGATTGAGGACATAGTACTAGAAGAAAGTGAAGAGGGATTTGAAGTCATGCAAGAGCAACCGATTCAGGAGGAGCATGAGCCATATCATCCAGAGCCAATAGAACATCCTATCTTGGATGATGATATGGAAGAAGAAGCAAATTCTCTATCACTAAGAGAGAAAGACATATTCTCATCAAGATCCAAAGAACTACAAAGCTAAATGAACTGCTCCGTGAGCATGTTAAGGAAATCTTGATGAAGGTCAGTCCAGAGATTACTGAAAACCCTCATATGGTTAGATTCATGACGAATGACTTGTTCAGAATCTGCTATCTGACGGAGGACAAACTGAGAGATTACCCAAACGAATATCTAATATCAGTTGAGAAGTATCTTAGATCCACTAGATTCACATCAACGGAGAAGGACAAAAGCAGCCGACACTCTAAGAAAATATCTTATGGAGAATGTTCCCTACTATAGGAAGAGAGTGGAGAAAGGATTGGAAGTGCATACCAGATTGCCAAACATGCCAAAGCTAAACAAGAAAGATGTTAACATTGCATGGTTATGGGCTGGAGTGGGTCAAGAGGTTGAATATATTGGAAGACACATCCAAGGAGCAATCCTTAAACCTGGAGAACCACTGCACTATCTATCAGTGATTGATTATCAAGCTGCTAACTCCGATCCAATGAGTGAAGAAGGTGAGATTGGAATGGACTGAAGATTGAAGCAAAGAACAAAAGAACTATCAGCTCAATCAAGAGGAGCAACTTCAAAGTGAAAAGTTTTATTGTTCTTTGATTTATGAAATCTGGAAATGTATATATATCTGATCCAGAATGCATTAATATTATTACGCTGTCTTACTTTAATTAGTTTCATGTTTCCTTAGTTAGTTGAGTTATCCTCGAAGTATTTGCTTGTCGAACTCTATCCAATCAAATAGGGGGAGATTGTAAAGCATAATGTAACATAAGATGTAAAAGAGATAACTACAACTCAACAAAGGACAAGACAGACAATAGTATTAACAGAAGCACAGGAATCCAGAATCAAAGAAGAAAAGGTAAACTCAAAAAATCAAAATACGTTATGTATTCTTGAAGTCCGTAAACAGGTCACGGAAAGAAGTTCATGAAAATGTTCAAGCCTCAGTGACAGCAAAAGAAACAAGACTTTCAAGACGACAGAAGTATGTGAATGATTTAGGGTTAGTACCACAGGATTCCAGTGATGAAGCAACCAGGACGACAAAGGACTTATCAGCAGCATTGAATTGAAGACATAAAAGAAGAATTGATCAAGTGTTATTCATCTGTGAACCAGACCAGTTGCACTAGGTGACGGCACTAAAAGATCAAGTTGTTTTATCGTCTCAGAAGAAATTGATACAGTCTAAAACTGAAACACCCTGGAGCTGAATGGATTTTCTAAAAAGTCAAGGACAAGGAAAAGAGTTCGATGGTTTTTCTTTTAAGAAAACCATCGAAGGTGACATAAAGAAAATCAAAAGAAAAGGATTCGATAGTTTTCTAAATTGGAAAACCATCGAATGAAATGCATAAAGTAAATGAATACTTTAATAAAGTAAGTATTACATTCGATAGTTTTTATTTAAAAACTATCGACTTGAATAATTACTTTATTCATTCGATACTTTTCAAATTAGAAAGTGGGTGAAAAGTTTGTTTGTCTGTCAGGTTGATGAGAATTGGACGGCCAAGATTGTTTTAACAATTAAGGTTCGATAGTTTTCTAAAAACTAAGTCTATAATTACACAGAGAGAGGTAGTGTCTTCCTCAGTCGAGGTTAGTTCATAGTAGCAACTACTGAGAGAGAGTTTTGAGCCGGAGAAGATCATAGAAATTTATAGTGCTCAGAATTCTTTCATTGTATTGATTATGAATAACCTAGAACTCATTGAAGCTAATCTACGGATTAGAAATTGTAGCACCCCTCGAGGTTTATATTTATAAAACGATATATTCCCCGACTCTTGGTTTGGTTTGGTGTGTTTGATTTCGTTATAGAACTGAATGAATTATCCGCGAACGAAATTGAATTATTTGTGAGTATCGTATTCAACCCCCCTTCTACGATACTTCGGGACCTAACAACATTAGTTCAACTTGGTCATATGACAGCCCTGCTAGCGAGGAGGTAGAAGATGTGTCAAAAGAAACAGATTTTTGTAACTATGCTTATGTGCCCGAACCGTCCCCAATTCCATATGATCCCATCAAACAGCCCGAGCTTGAAGGGGTGGTATTTCTTAAAAAACGCGTAATTCCAGATGGCGACGAGAGCTCGACCCCTAATCAAGAGGAGGGAAAAATTCTAGCCTGTCGAGACATGTCCACTTCATTAACCGAGGACAATCTTTGTGACCTAGTGAATCAGTTTAGGCCAGCGGGCCGTATAATTCTCCCCGCACCGCACATGAGGTGTTACCGATTCGATCATGAAGAAAACGGAGGTCGAGCGCCCCGTATGGTTCTTTCTACTTTTCTATTGAAGTTAGGAATAAGTGCACCCCTCCATCCTTTTATTCAAGAGGTTTTGGAGTACTATGGGCTCGCACCGCTGCAAATCAATCCCAATGGCTACAGATCTGCCATAGCACTGTATATACTTTACAAAAAACAAGGGTACCCTACTCTCACGGCTCGTCAACTTGGATATTTCCTGACCCTCAAGCACTCGTCTGATTTTGGGTACTTTTATTTTTCTGTGTGGGCATGCTACAATAAAAAGAAGTTAATTCATGGAGGGCCCAGCAATTCTGGTCGCTGGAAAAATCCTTTCTTCTACATTCATGAAGTCCCTAGAGTTCAAACTCACTTATATTACGACCTTGGTAAGTAAAAATTGATTTTAGGCTCGCATCGTTCCTTTAAGGCTCGCACCGTTATTGTATTCTAACACCTGTTTTACCTTTCTAACAGAGCCCCCTGTTAGAACGAAACTAACCGGCCAAGACAAAATTAACGCCGACAATCTTCTGAACACTCCCGTTGCTGATCGAAATATTAAAAAATTAATCACAACGGCCAACCTTATCGAGTACGGTTTTCTGAAAGAGGGAACTCGATTAACCCCCAATAAGGTGTCCAAAAGAAAAAGAAAAAGTAAGTTCCATACTTGGTGCGAGCCGTCGGCTCGCACCGTTGTTTATTGAAATCCTCGCATCCTGTTATATTATTTATTCTTTTGACTAACTCTTTTGTCCTCATTTTATCGCAGGAATGGCTATTTCTCCACCCCCCTTCTTGGCTGAACAGGAAACTCATGTTCAAGCCGCCCCTACTGCCAGCCAAACCGGCTCGCACGCCGAGGGCTCGAACCGGGTGTTAAAACCAAAAGAGATCCCTTCTCAATTCAAAACTACTCTTACTGAGTATCTCAAGTCTGGGGGGGTCTCTCCACTTAAGAAAAGAACAAAGCACTCCAAAGATATCCCCGTGGAAATCGAGCCGTCCAAGCGGCCTCGCAAGGAACTCCCTCCTGTTCCCCAAGGGAATGTCGTGGCTAGTACCCTGGTTCGACTTGCTGGGCCACACATTTCTGAGGGTGATTTGAGGGAGTGGACTACTGGCTCGTTCGAGGCCTACAATGATGCTCTCACCAAGGCCACAGCCGAGGTGTTCATAAGGCAGATGAACTGGAACAAAGAGCTTCGCTCCATGGGTCAAGCCAGTGCTCGCCTTGACAAGGATAACAAAGTTTTAAAATTCAAGCTGGACGAAGTGAGACGGACGAATGTGAAGTTGGCTGAGGAAGCAAAGCAAAGTGTCCTTGATGCGACCACAAGTCTTGAAAAAGACTTGCGCGAGTCCCGAGCACTTGTGGGAAAAATGAAAGAGGAGCATTCTACTTCCCTAGCTGTCGCTGTTTCTGAAAACGAATCTCTAAAGACCCAAGTTGCTGGGTTCGAGGCTAAACTGGCAACCCAAGGCATTGAGTTCGAGGCCAAGCTCTCAGCGCTCGAGGCGAGCCGGGACGCAGATGTTAGGGATGCAAAGGCCCTAGGTTCCAAAAATTTTATGAAGGGCTTTATGGTGAAGTGCCCTGACTTTGATTGGAGTCCTCTAGGCGCCGCCACTGTGAGCTATGCTGCGAAGCTTCGTCTTGAAATGGAAGAAGAGGCTCGGCTCGCAGAGGAGGCTCGGCTCGCAGAGGAGGTTCGCACCGCACAAGGGGGCAATGATGAAACTCCTCAATCTTGAACATCTATTTTGGGGATGCGGGCACCCCGTTTGCCTCGCAGTTTGTAAAACTCTACGGCCATGGCCAGTTAATATTTTAACAATTTCCAAGTACTTTGTGGTCGCACACTGTTTATATTTATCATTCATATCTTGCATCTTTCTATTGTTATTGTTTTTGTATGCTCCCAATTTTCAACAGGTTCACATCGTACAAAGTTTCCATACTGTAATTTTCCAACTTGTTAGGGTTCGCATCTATAGGCCTCGCACAGAGTTCTACCCCGCTCAAGTTGATCTGCTTCTCATTAAATTCACACAAATACTCCACAAGCTTATGAGACTCTCCTCCTACAGAGGCCTCGCTTCGCACAAACTTGTCATATATAAAGAGGCCTCGCCTCGCAAAAAATTTCTTTTCTGACTGATGGGCCGAGGCCTAATCAAAAATATTTTTTATACCAACTTTCTTGAGCTCGTTTCTAGAGAGGACTCGCCTCGCACAAGCACTTTTTGCATAGTTGATGGGCCGAGGCCCAATCCAAAATAAAAAGAAAGTAAAATTTTCTGAATGCTTAATAAACTTCAACTTTATTTAGATAATAAAAACCTCCATCTGCTTAAATAATAACAGACCTAGACTTATTACATTGTATGCCAAGGGAAGGTGCCTATATGACACTCCCCCCCGAGACTTAGGATAAATATCAATGCATGCTAAGTCTTTAATAGATAGAAACTACTGATAATATTTCCTCAAGTGCTCAGCATTCCAAACCCTTGGTATGAGCTTTCCTCGTATGTCATTGAGATGATAAGTTCCCTCCCATAGAACTGATTTGATCTGATATGGGCCTTCCCAATTTGCACCAAACACTCCATGATTGACTACCTTGGTGTTAGGCATGACTCGACGGAGAACCAAGTCCCCTACCCGGAAAGGTCGGGCTCTCACCTTCCGGTTATAATGCCTGGCAGTTCTCTGGTGATATGCAAGCAGCCTTGCTTGAGAATCAACCCGTGTTTCTTCAATCATGTCTAAGTAAAGACGATGATTCTTCTCACTATTCTCTGGGTCATAATGAGCTCTCCTAAAAGATCCAGCTCCCACTTCCACCGGGACCATAGCCTCACATCCATACACCAAGGAGAATGGGGTCTCACCCGTTGTGGTTCGGGGATTGGTGTTATAAGACCATAAGACTTGTGGGAGCTCCTCTGGCCAATTTCCCTTCGCATCCTCTAGCTTTGCCTTCAGTGTGTGCTTCAAAATTTTGTTGATTGCCTCGGTCTGACCATTCGTCTGTGGATGGCTCACTGCACTGAAACTCTTCAGAATTCCTAACCGATCACAAAATTTTCTCATCTCCTTACTGTCAAACTGTTTACCATTATCTGAGATCAACTTGTAGGGACTCCAAATCGACAAACAATAGCCCTATACACAAAATCAATGAGCTTCTTTGCGGTTATTGTGGCTAAGGGCTCGGCCTCTGCCCACTTAGTGAAATAATCCACCGCAACCACAGCGTACTTCACACTTCCTTTAGCCTTAGGCAGTTCTCCAATCAAATCTATCCCCCACATGGCGAAGGGCCAAGGGCTCATGAGTGAGGTTAAAGGTGCCACCGGGCTGTTATGAAAATTTGCATACCTTTGGCACTTGTCACAAGCTCTAGCAAACTCGAAAGCATCTTTCTTGAGAGACGGCCAGTAGTATCCTTGACGGAGTATCTTTTGTGCCAATGAGCTACCCCCCGAGTGATTACCACAGATACCTTCATGAACTTCCCTTAGTATATAGTTGCACTCGTCTCCATCAACACACTTGAGTAGGGGCACATTGAAACCTCTCCTATATAAGTCTCCATCATATATTGCATATCTTGCAGCCATATATCGCATCCGCCGCGCTTCATTCTTGTTATCTGGTAACACACCATCTTTGATATAAGCTAAGAGTGGAGACATCCATGTAGCCTGTTCTACCACAACCATGAGCTCTACCTCTGGCACGCTAGGCCTCCTCTGTATTTCCAAGGGTGTTGACCCTAACAGAGTGGTCTCGCGACGTGAACCGAACTTAGCAAGCTCGTCCGCCGTCTCATTCTGGCCTCGAGGGATGAGCTCTAGGCTGACTTCATTAAATAGCTTGATTAACCTCTCTGCACAACGTAAATACAACTCCGTTCTAGGCCCTCGTGCCTGATACCCTCCATTTATCTGGTATACCACAATCATGGAGTCACTAAAAGCGTTAAGGTTTTCCACCTTCAGCTCTAATGCCAACTTGAATCCGTTGATCAAGGCCTCATACTCAGCGTCATTGTTTGTTACATGAAAAGTGAAGTGAACAACCCTCTTCACTCTACATCCTTCTGGGCTTACTAACTCGAATCCAGCTCCGGCTCCATCTCCATTAGATGCCCCATCAACATATAGGCTCCACCAAGGGGCACTATTCTGATTTTCCTCCATTGGCACCTCTGGGAAAATTTGCAAGGCCCTAGAGTCCTCTTCTACTTGAGGTGAGAATTCCAACACAAAATCTGCCAGAGCTTGCCCTTTAATCGCGACCCGAGGCTTATACTCCACGTCAAACTGCCCTAGCTCGACCGCCCATTTCAACATTCTCCCAGAGGTTTCTGGTTTGTGCAACACTTGCCTAAGAGGATAGGCAGTTCTTACCTCGATCTTATGAGCTTGGAAGTAGGGACGAAGCTTCCTTGAGGCGAGGATTAGAGCATACACCAGTTTTTCCATGTTCAAGTATCGAGTCTCTGCACCGACTAGCCTTTTGCTCATATAGTATATGGGGAGCTGAGTATCGCCTTCCTCTCGAACGAGCACCGCACTCACCGCATACTCAGACACAGCCAAATAAAGCACCAGTACCTCCCCTTGTTGTGGGTTAGACAGTAAGGGTGGTGTGCTCAGATGCTTCTTTATATTCTGAAAGGCCTCTTCACATTCCTCTGTCCATTGAAAATTCTTGCCCACCTTTTTAATAGCTTTAAAGAACTCATGGCACTTGTCAGAAGATTTGGAGACGAATCTATTTAATGCCGCGATCCTCCCTGTGAGACTCTGCACATCTTTCACCTTTCGAGGGGACTTCATCTCTAATAGAGCCTTGATCTTGGCCGGGTTAGCCTCAATTCCCCGGTGGTTAACAATGAATCCTAGAAACTTTCCCGACTCTACTCCAAACACGCATTTCTAGGGATTGAGCTTCATTCTGTAGATCCGTAAGATAGTGAACATTTCTGCCAAGTGCCGCATGTGATCTTTGGCCTCCTTTGACTTAACAAGCATGTCATCAACATACACCTCCATTGTCTTCCCGATGTGATCTTTAAACATCTTGTTCACCAATCTTTGATAAGTTGCTCCTGCATTCACTAGCCCGAAAGGCATCCCAATATAACAGTATAGGCCTCGATCAGTGATGAACGAAGTGTGTTCTTGATCTGGCCCATACATAGGAATTTGATTATAGCCTGAGCAGGCATCCATGAAGCTTAACAATGCATGTCCTGCCGTAGCATCCACGAGCTGATCGATACGAGGAAGAGGGAAGCTATTTTCCGGACAAGCTTTGTTTAAGTCGGTGAAGTCCACACAAGTTCTCCATTTTCCATTTGGCTTCTTCACCAGCACAGGATTAGCCAACCAAGTCGGGTAGAATGACTCCTTGATGAGCCCGACTTCCATCAACCTGTCCACCTCTTCCCTGAGGGCCTCTGCCCTCTCTCCACTAACAGGTCTCCTCTTCTGCCTTATTCCCTTCTTGCTAGGATCTAAGTTTAGCCTATGGCACATCACCTCTGGGTCGATCCCTATCATGTCGGCGTGAGACCATGCAAACACATCCAGGTTCTCTTTGAGGAATGAGACGAGACTATTCCTTATGTTGGGGCCGAGATTTGCTCCAATTCTCAAAACTTTAGCCGAGTCATTTGGATCCACCAAGATAGGAATGATATCCTCGAATGTTCCAGCTCCGTCTGGTAGGGGAGGCATTCTTGGGTCCAAATCTTCATCGAAACTTATATCCCTGCTAGGCTCTCCTATCTCAGTGATGCTAGGATGACCCCCATTGGTGATGGATTCCTTTGGTTCTTCCTGTGGGAGGTTCCCTTCTGTTGTGATAGTGACTTCTCGGGAGACCCCGGTTGGTAGGTTTATTAAGATTGAAGTCTTCTTCTTCACCCATTTGCCTTTATGCAACCTAGCGGCCATCTGTTCTGGGCTCTCCTCATCATCACTAGCCTCCTCTACTATCCCTTCCTGCAGTGTCATTATGGGTTGAGAGGGTTCCATCATTAAGGTCCCAGGCCGAGGCTCCACTTCAATTCCCAAATTTTCAAAGTAGTTTTCCGGGAGCTCCTCTATAGATATCATGTTACAAACATCTGACATGAGAGTGTCCACACGCTTCCTTTTCTTCTCCTCACCATCTTCAACGGGCTCTTGTTCCCTAAGGTCTGCCACTTCTCGTCGAACATCTAACTTCTCTGCCCCTTTCATGGCTTGGTTGTAGCATACTCTTGAGTCATATTGGCATCCCTTCACTTGTCTGATGCCTGTAGGAGTTGGAAACTTCATGGTTAAGTGGTAGACAGAGGTAACTACCCTCATCTCCTTAAGGAGCGGTCTCCCAATGATGGCGTTATAAGCACACGGCTGGTCCACCACAGTAAAAGTGACAATTTGTGTGGCCACGTGGGGGTTGTCTCCCAAACTGACCGGTAGCTGGATTGTTCCCCGAATTCCTACTGAAGCCCCGGTGAACCCGTAGAGCTGGTTTCCGCTTGAGGCCAACTCTCTGTCCAGGAATCCAAGTTTTTTGTAAGTGTCGTAGGTTAAGACATTTACAGCGCTCCCATTGTCCACCAGTACCCGATATACATTGGTAGACCCGATTTTCATCCTCACAACAAGAGCATCAGCATGAGGGTGGTGCACCCATTTGGCATCTTCTTCACTAAACATAATGGCATCCCTCTCTTTTGTGAACAGGTGGGGAGGCCTTTGTTCAAGACGATGAACGTTGGTGAGAGGACGGTCCTTTGCCTCTCGGGCATATCTCTCCATGGCTTTCTTGCTATCTCCTCCCACATGAGGTCCTCCAATAATAACGTGAATGCTATCTTCCCTAGCAGTTCTCTTTGTGTCATCATCCTTTGCTATCGGGGGTGGAGGGGGCACCTGATGGTACTCAGACTTATGCTTCCGTACTTCCTTTACGACCCATTCCGTTAGCTTTCCCTGTCGAATCAGGCTCTCAATTTCATCCTTCAATTGTCGGTAATCGGCCGTGTGATGTCCTGTAGATTCATGGTAAGCACAGTATTTAGAGGTGTCCCTTTTACTATATTCCGTTAGCGGGGTGGCTTTCTTGAATACCCCCTTCCCAGCGTAAGTGGCATATATATGATCAATGGAAGCCACCAAAGGGGTATGATTCTGCCATTTTGTTGTGTAAGGCCTTCCAGTCTCTTTATTTTCCTTGGTCTTGTTAAACTTCTTTGGGCTAGGGCTCCTTCTGAAAGTCTTTCTCCTTTCTTCTGGACTAGAAGATCTTCCTCTCTTCTCCATCCTTCGGCCACTGCTTCTTAGATCTCTCATAGATTTCTCTACCCTTTTGTGAGGCTCCGCTTGTTCATAAAATTCGGCCAAAGTTTTCGGTTCCCTAGCCTGTAGGGTCTTCCAGAATTTAGATCCCTCCCTCAATCCAGCAATTAGGAAATTCTTCTGGGCTTCTTCTGTTGCTCCTCGAACTCTAGGAACCTCAGCATTAAATCTCATAAAATAATCCTGCAGGGACTGTCTCTCCCTGCTTAATGTTTGCAAGGGTAGCCACCGGTGGGGCATAATGAAGAGTGGACTGAAATTGCCTTAAGAATAGATCTCCCAATTGTCTCCACGTGCTAATGCTAGCTGGCCCTAACTTAGTAAACCACTGTTGGGCACTCCCCCTTAATGAGGTAGCGAATAATCGACAACGAGTTAGGTGAGGCACCTGGTAGACCACCATCTCGGTATTGAAACGGGCCAAGTATTCAGCAGGATCCGCATCTCCATTGAAGGCAAGCTCGAGGTTATTTCTAAACGCCGGGGGCAGAGGGGACATCCTTATTGCAGGAGTGAAAGGAGATGGGGCCGTTGCAGGGGGTGGGGCTCTCTTCTCATGTTCCATCTGCATCAGCAGGCGTCTCAAATCACCAACCCTTAGGTCTCCAATTCTTTCGTCAGACTTCTCTCCGCTAGAATGGTGAGGGGAAGCCCTTTCCCTTCGCTCCCTTCTATGAGTTCGAGGCGGGGTCCTTTCTCTTCTTTCTGTTCTAGGCGGAGTCTTCTCCCTTCGCTCCGTTCTAGGCGGAGTCCTCTCCCTTCGTTCTGTTCTAGGCGGAGTCCTCTCCCTTCGTTCTGTTCTAGGCGGAGTCCTCTCCCTTCGTTCTGTTCTAGGCGGAGTCCTCTCCCTTCGTTCTGTTCTAGGCGGAGTCCTCTCCCTTCATTCTGTTCTAGGCGGAGTCCTCTCTGGCGCCTCCTTCCGTGTTTTAGATTTTTACAATCTAAGCCTTAGATCGTGCTCAGTTAGCCTCTTCCCAATTCGATCCAAAACACTAGTGGATCTAGCCTCGGATGAAGCTGGCTCATGCCGCGGCTCGCTCGGAGCCTGGCTGCCTCGCTCCTCCTGGCTTGGAGATATCTCATCTGTCTCAAGAGACCCAGTTTTCTTTAGCCCATCAGCTACCTCGTCGAACTCGTGTATGAGTTTTTTAGAGGTTTTATCCTTCTTGTCCCTAGTGCCCTTGAGCCTTCGAGCCTTCCTCTTCGCATTCTTGATTGAGTTCTGCTCGACCTTAGCTAGCCGAGCGTTCATAGCTTTGAATTGGAGCTCGATCCCCTCGAGGTAGCCTAAGATCTTCTGGCCATCTAGTGTAACTGGTGCGACTTGAGGCATGACAGGGGTGATTTTGCGAGGCGAGCCCTCTCCGTGGGGTGGTGGATCCGTCCTTGTTCCTTGCGGTGTGGCATCCTTCTTATGCTCAATCCCCTTGTTACCGTCCTTGTTGTTCTTCGACATCCTTCTCCTTAAGATGTAGTGCTCAATGAGCCCCCTCCTTCTAGCGCCAATTGTTGTTAGGAGAATTTCGTACAACGGTGTGTTGGAGGTTTATGGAAAGTTGTGGCTGGACTTGTATGATGACTCCTCAGAAAATTGATTAGAGAATGGGTTTTTTCTCTTGCACTTTGCCGAGTGTCAATTGTGTATCATACAAGGTGCCTACGTACCCCTTTATATAGGGATCAAGCCTCACGTAGTTCTTGGACAACAAGTTATTGAATAAGCCCATTCAGTCCAAGCCCATTCAATAGTCAAGATTTATGTTCCCATAAATAGCTCAAGGATTATCAATCCTCCTCATGTTCCCATAAATAGTCCAAGGATTATCAATCCACCTCATGTTCCCATAAATAACTTGGTCTTCACACGTTTTCCTACAATCTTGCGGCATCTCCACATTTCTTTCCATGATTGCAGGTCTATCCCGTGTGAACCAAGAAACATCCCATAACTGGGAATTTCCATATGTTGGGCTTCACCCACGATGCGAGCTGGCCAGGCTCGCATCGCACAAAACATATGAAAATTACCCTTTCGTAGTTCAAGTGGTGCGAGCTCACCTATGTTCAAATATTCTTATTTCTGATAAGTAGCACGAGCCCATTACTTCATAATGGTGAGAGCCCAAACTCAACATGGTTAGGACTTATAATACTTGACCCTAACCTAACAAATCAACCCATTTTATTTCCTAAGTACCATAGGCTAATCAGTACCTAAACATCATAAGTAGGAAGTCGTGCGAGCCCAAAATGATAAACGCTCGTTCGAGCCCGTTATACTTGGTCATTCCAGTTCATCCAAAACACTTGGTGCGAGCCGAAGCCTGAATTATACCAACATAACTTCCTTTCAAGCCCAAATCACTTATGGACCTGCTTAGGGCCCATTATCGAAAATCTTGTATAACAGAACTCATTCCATCACTGATCATATATATAATAAATAATGTTAGTAGTGTGTAAGAAAGAGACATACCCTCACAATTATGTGTCTTCAATCATCAATCATACATACAAATGTGTATGAATCAATAGTGTTGTCTTCTCACACGGGTATTGTAAAATCGTTGTACTAGTTCGATTGCAAATATACATGTGCAGCATTGTAAACTCATATACACATTATTGTGTATTTGTAAATAATTGGGACCATTTATCCATAGACAAAGTAGCTAGAAAACTAGTATGTTAAAGAGTAGTAAAAAGTCTAAAATCTTTTAGGGGCAGTAATACCTCTCTAGCGAAAAGAGGGAAGAAGTGTTAAATAGTAGTCAAAGATAAGATAAGAACCAATGAGGAAGTTCCGTCAAGGAATGCATAAAATCAACGAGTTAGGCTCAGGATTTGCAGGACCACTCATGGTAGAAGAAAATATTGGACTTTGTCGAGAAAGAATATCCTAAGCAAATGCCAGGAGGTGAAGTTAATTTTAATCATATAACATGAGCCAAGTTAATTTTAATCAAATGCACATCTAGTTGTTTAATATTAGAGTACATAGAAATACAATTAAATCTCTTTAAATCTTCGAAACAACCCTTAATGGTCGACTACCTCGTGATTCTAACCAATTAATTTAAAGCCAGTAGGGATTAGCTGTTAGTGCATAGAAAGTAATAGAAATGGGAAACAAGAGGGAGAGCTGTCGGACAAAACACAGTAAAGTACACATGCATAGGCATAAGCACCATTAATAAACTACTAAGCTGTGAGTCAAAGAAAGCTCCCACGAAGTTAAGCTAAACACCGCACATATTTATACAAAGCCAACTCAAAAGCACATGAAGGAATCCTTTACATGCATGCGCGTATCTACTACAATCCACCTTTTCTGATTCATTTATTCAACAAACCCTAAATTGAAGGACACAATTAACCCTAATTAACTCACATAGCTTCAAAAGAATCTATCGACCTTCATCCTTATCCTTAATCTTTACTACCCCTGCACGTTCTTTAGTTACTTTAGTAAGGTAACTTGCGAGTAATTAGATTAAAGTAATTAAGCTATCCTTAACCTTATCCTTCTTGCTTAAGAAATGATAACTAAAAATAGTAAAGAATAAGAGAGTTGTTCTAGAAAAGTCATTTGGCCTAGAGAATGAAGAAAGCTAGTAGTAAAATTGTCATGATCCTATAGGCCTGAAGGAAACATTAAAGTAGTTGTTGAAATTTGTGAGTTGAACAAGTGAAAATATCAAACCAATCGCGTGCCCATTTTGTGAGTCAAGGAACTTGCAGGTTCCTTAAATTCGACATTTTATCTTGTCAGAAATTTGAGTGCCGCTGTCATTCAGTAATTCACAGTCCGAATAATTTTAAATCGGGTAAGAGGTTCGAAATTATAAAAAGAGATGTACACGTGTCAATCATATATAGGCTCTTTTTACTCTTAAATTTTTTTATATGTTGTTAAATTAATGTTGATTACAGTAAGATCTCGATAATTGGATATTCGACAAATAAATAAATAGGTCAGGTGCCAATAGAATGAAGATAATATATTTTTAACTCTCGATAGATATCTAATTTTAATTAAAAAAACTATATAATTCAAAAAAAAAAATATTTATTTATCAGGTTCTAATCCTAACTGCATGCAGTATGCAGACTTTCTGCAAATACGATGAGATTGCAAATTGTTGATGGTAATAACTTCTAGGAGTGGTTGGGCAGAGGGCAGGGACCCGACAGCTGATTGGCAGTTCGGCACGTTCACTTTTCATCCCTCTAAATATGAGATTTCTTGTCTTACCTTTTTACGAAGAGTTCTTATCGTTTTTAATTAACACAAAATGCCATGAATTCAATTATTATGAATTATTTATGATACATACTGATATAAACCCAAAATCACCATTACCGCCAACTGACTATAGTCGCACTCTATGGCTCGATATCAGCCACAAACGCCCAAACACGGTCGCTCAGTCAGCTATCCGTCAGCAAAAAGACAAATACACATCAAAGACAGATCAGAATGTAACACTTAGCAAAATGTCAACATGACAAAAGATAGGATACGTCTCAACTGTAGCATAAAGCACAACCACTCAACTGTACATCTCAACTGTACACCTCAAATGTACACCTCTGTACATCTCAACTGTAGCAAGAAGGCCCATCCCGCGCACTGTGGCCACAGTAAGCGGCGCCCACGTCACAAGGACAGATTTTGGGTCTATAAATACTATGTCCTCACACAAAGCAAATTAGATTCATTCACACAAAAACACTACACACACTCACCAGAAAATACTCTCGATACTTGCTGCATTTTATCATATTGCTCTACTCCGTTACTAATTTTCACGCCGGAAGTGCTTGACGGCCACCACCACCGGGCAAGTATTATTTTGCAGGTCCCCAACCACAGGCCAAAACCACCACCAGAACAGTGTATTTGGCGACGGAGCAGGTGTAGCACTTATCATTTGGCGCTAGAAGGAGGGGCTTCCTTTCTTTAAGAAAAACCTCCACCACAATTAACACCACTTTCCGGACATTTAGGGTAAATCTCGGTGGAAATATCCCGCACGAGAGGCAAACCCATGGCAAACACAAGATCTACAACGAACAACCGAAATACAGTCACAAGAGAAAACCTCACTCCCTCAGGAAACGTCCGTCGTGAAATTCCTAACACAGTTGGCAGGACCAATAACCCGCATAATCAGCAGCAGGCACCCCTGACTGATCAACCACCTCCCCAAAATCGGGAACCACCCCCCAACGTCGAGCTTAACCTCGATCTCACCGGCTACACTCAAGCCCAAGTAGACGCCCTAATCCGCGTCGCCTCGGTGTTTCCTCAACCACAGCAACCCCAAGCTTCCCAGCTCAATCAGCACGATGAAAATCTCCAAAGCGAAGCACAAAGCCGCCCTAGGCCCGCCAACTCGGTTTTCTCTCGTTTAGGCTCATCTCAGAATACTAGGCACAAGGAGCACGGTGGACCACAACACAAACCGGAAACCTGGAAGGAAAATAGAAAAAAGAGAGATCTAAGGAAAGATATCGAAGAGAAGAAAGCTGAATATGAAAGAGCCAAGCGACGCCTAGAAAGAGACCGATCCCCAGAACCCAGAGTCGAAACAGGCAGCGTACAACCCACAAACGCGGATATGCTAAACACAATACTTGAACTGAAAAGGAAGTTAGAGGGAGGAAGCTGCGCGGAAGTGGGCGAATCGCCATTCACCAAGCGACTGGAGAATGAATCCAAGCAAAGACACATAAAGCACATCAATCTTAACTCTTTTGACGGTCTGGGCGAACCAGAGGAACATTTGAGTTATTTCGACCAACTCGCTCTCCACTACGAATATAAAGACCTAACAAGATGCAGATTCTTCGCCGCCACCCTTAGGGGAGGGGCACAGAGATGGTTTTGTCGCCTACCCGCCCGGTCTCTTGATTCTTGGGCCGAATTCAAGAGAGCTTTCCTCAATAAATTCAAATCTAACCAACCTCACGAGGTACACACCGTCTTCCTAGAAACAGTCGCTCAAAGGAATGGAGAAAGCCTACAAGTATACATTGACAGGTTCAAGGAAGCGGTTAACAAGGTCGTATATGTGAACGAAACAGAAGCCCTAGTACATTTACGAAGAGACCTCAACCCGTACGAATGCGAGAAGTATGTCTGCAAACTCATGGAGGTACAACCCACAACGCTAGCACGGGCCTACGACCTAGCATCTCAAGCGATCAACGAAATGGAGTCCCTCAGCGTACTCAAACAGTCAAGGGCTCCCCCGTCGCCGCCTCCGAGACAACCCTACTTTCAAAGGGAACAATACGTTTTCAGTCACACACAAAAACCAGTCCCCATCCAACACCAGGTACAGACGACTCACGGCCCAGGACCAGTCAGGGAGGCCCCCGCCACAGTCAGAGACAGGTTGGGTCCCCCAGTACCCCCACGCCCGGAGAAACGCCCTGAACCCAATTGGACCACCTTGAGCATGCCTAGGTCCGCCATCCTCCGCGAAATTAAAGGAAAGCCTTTTTTCCAACCCCCACAACCCATGTGGACCGCCCCGGACGACAGAAACAAAGACAAGCACTGCGACTACCATGAAGCTCATGGGCACACGACGGAAAGCTGCCTATCACTCAAACACTTCTTAGAAAGACAAGTCAATCAAGGGAACCTGAACCAATACCTTCCCCGCCAAGTCCAAGCGGCATCCCCTAACAAAAACGTGGTAAATACAGTTTTCGGAGGGTCCATCTCCCCCCCCCCCAAGGGTCTCCCAGCAAGAGGTGTTATCCGTCTCACAAAGTAAAACCGACAACACCATATCTTTCACTGACACGGACCACGAGGGCATCAACCCAAATCATACTGAGGCACTCGTGGTAACTTTGGATGTGGCCGAAAATGAAGTAAAAAGGATACTAGTAGATAACGGATCATCGGTCGACATATGATTCAAGCACACATGGGATAGACTAAAGCTCGGCGACGAGAAGCTAGAAGAATGCCCTGACGAAACCCCTATCTATGGTTTCGGTCACAACGTCGTCCCTATAGCAGGAGTGGCAAGACTCTCGGTATACTTCGGAAAGGCGCCCAAGCAAATCCGCCACCTAGTCAAGTTCTACGTGATTAATACCGCTTCCTCCTACAACATGATACTCGGTAGACCAACCCTCAACCTCCTCAAAGCCGTCACATCCACGCCACACATCAAGCTAAAATTCCCCACCCCCACAGGCATAGGGGAGGTACGAGGCGACTCAGAAACCTCTAAAAGGTGCTACGGGATAGCCCTCACTTTAGCCGCCACCGAACCCAGCAACATAAGACATCAAAAAGCCTCAAGGAGGCGTCAAGACAGAAAAAGGAAGCACACAGAGCACCAACTCAACCACTCCAAGAGAAAGAAAGAGGTACAGGTTATTGATACCTTCGACGCCATGCCAGAAGACCCTCAGAGAATTGATGCAAACTTAAAAAGATGCCTCGAGAAGGACGCGCGACCTAATATATCACCAGTGGTGGAAATCGAGAAAATAGAATTGATCCCAGGCGACCCGAACAGGAAAATAAGCATAGGCACAGGTCTAGACTCAATATTCAAAGAAGGATTGACGGACATACTCAGAAAATATGCCGACATCTTCGCATGGTCCCCAAGCGACATGCCCGGTTTAGACGAGTCAGTCGCCATGCACAAACTCAGCGTAAACGCAGACAAAGAGCCCAAAAAACAAAAAAGAAGGAACTTCGCACCAGAAAGACAGCGGGCAATCGATGTGGAAATTGACAAATTGTTAGAGGCAGATCTGATATGTGAAGTTTCGTACCCAAAGTGGGTCGCAAACGTGGTACTAGTAAAGAAAGCAAACGGCAAATGGAGGGTGTGCGTCGACTACACGGACCTGAATTTCGCTTGCCCCAAGGATCCTTACCCACTACCCAGCATAGACCAACTCATCGACGCGACCGCCGGACACCTCATGCTTAGTTTCATGGACGCATTCTCGGGATACAATCAAATCAAGATGGCACCAGAAGATAGAGAAAAAACAGCCTTCATAACCCATAGGGGAGTCTATTGCTACAAAGTCATGCCTTTCGGCCTCATTAACGTCGGCGCCACCTACCAAAGGATGATGAACAAAATCTTTGCGTCACAGCTAGGAAGAAACATGGAAGTCTACGTGGACGACATGATCGTAAAATCACACTTGATAGAATCACACTTAAAAGACTTGGAAGAATGCTTCATCACCCTCAGAAAATACAACATGAAACTCAACCCAGACAAATGCGTGTTCGCTCTCGAAGCGGGAAAATTCCTGGGATTCCTGGTTAGTCGAAGAGGTATTGAAGCTAACCCTGAAAAAATCCAAGCAATCATAGACATGCAACCGCCCAAAACTCTCAAAGACATGCAAAAACTTACGGGAAGGTTAGCGGAGTTACGAAGGTTCTTCTCAAAGCTGGCAGACAGATGTCTCCCTTTCTTCGACACTCTTCGAGGAGCCACATCCTCTAAAACCATATCATGGACACAGGAATGTCAGAGGGCCTTCACGGACCTAAAGCGATATCTCTCGTCGCCACCACTATTGGTCGTCGCCAAACCCATGGAACTGATGTCCATGTATCTTGCGGCGTCGGACAGAGCCGTATGCGTCGTCCTGATCAAAGAAGAAGGAACCGCCCAAAGACCAATCTACTATGTGAGCCAAGTCCTCAAAGACGCTGAAACCAGATATCACAATGTGCAGAAGTCCGCACTCGCACTAGTAACGGCTAGCAGAAAGCTCAGGCATTACTTTCAAGGAAGGGAAATCAGGGTGGTGACCAACCAACCTTTAAGGAAACTACTCCACAAACCAGACCTATCAGGAAGAATGGTCAATTGGGCAATAGAGCTAAGCCAATTCACGCTCACTTTTGCACCAAGAACCGCTATCAAGGCACAAGCACTAATGGACTTCGTAGTCGAGTGCTCTTTCTCTGAACAAAATGTAGGAGACATGAACCCACTCACAGGACAAGAAATGAGCGACCTCACAACGACAAAAGGCAAAGGCATCTGGAAACTCTATGTGGACAGGTCGTCCACCTCCCAAAGAAGCGGTGCCGGCCTAATCCTCATAAGCCCAGAAAACTTCCAAATTAAGCAGGCGATTCGCTTCGCCTTCAAAGCGACAAACAATCAGGCAGAATACGAAGCCCTTATTGCAGGACTCACCTTGGCAAAAAACCTGGAGGCCGCAAACATTGTCATATATAGCGATTCGCAACTGGTAGTCAGACAAACCAAGGGGGACTACGCGACCAAAGATGAGATTCTCCACAAATATCAACATATTGTCAAATCTTTGCTCGCCCACTTCTCCATCCACGAATTAAAGCAAATCGATCGTAATGATAACACGGTGGCGGACGCACTGTCAAGGTTAACACAAGGAGGAGGAACATCCTACGAAGAATCAGTTTACTTCGAGGAATTGACAAAACCCACAACCGAGCGCATCGAGGCACTCGAAATCCAAGACACCAGGGAAAATTGGATGACACCCTACATTCTCTACTTAAAAGATGGAGCCCTCCCAGATAACCATATCAAGGCAAAGCAAATAAAATTCCACGCGGCCAAATATTTCCTCCAAGACGGAGCCCTATACAAAAGAGGAATCACTTGCCCCACACTCAAATGCGTCGGCGAAGACGAGGCAACGTATTGCATGACAGAGGTCCACGAAGGAACATGTGGAGATCATATGGGAGCAAAGGCCCTAGCGCACAAAATCCTAAGACAAGGATACTACTGGCCAAGGATGGGTAGCGACTGCAAATTATTTGTCCAAAAGTGCCACCAATGCCAACTATACAGCAACATGTCTCACAAGGCGCCAACTCTACCATCCTCAATACTCTCCCCAATCCCTTTCGCGGTATGGGGCATAGACATCATGGGGCCTTTCCCCAAAGCCAAAGGCGAACTACAGTACGTAATGGTCGCCATCGACTACATGACAAAATGGCGGAAGCCAAGGCACTTAAAAACATCACCCAACAAGACGCCATCAAATTCTTCAAAGAACATGTCATCGCAAGGTTCGGCATCCCTCGCATCCTCATCTCAGATAACGGCACGCAATTCGTAGGATCAAAATTCACCAAATTCCTCTCCGAACATGGAATCAAGCATAAGAAGGCGTCCGTCTACCACCCTCAAAGCAATGAGCAAGTCGAAGTCACCAACAGAATCATAGTACGAGGGATAGAGAAATGCCTAACATCATCAAAACGGAGATGGCCAGAAGAGCTACCACATGTCATGTGGTCATACCGAACAACCGCCAAAACAAGCACGGGAGAGACACCTTTCAAACTGGCATTTGGCACAGAAGCACTTGCACCTGTAGAAATTGGGTCACCTTCCTTCCGGGTAATCAGTTTCGAGGAAACAACAAATACTGAGGGATTACGCACAAACCTTGAACTTTTAGATGAAGCCCGTGGTAGGTGATTTGGTCAACCGAGCGACGGAAGCATCTGACCCATGCCATACGGGCAAACTAATGCCCAAGTGGGAGGGACCCTACAAAGTCATCCAAGTACTAAGACCAGGGTCGTATAAGCTAGCAAGGATCGACGGATCAGAAGTCAACAACACCTGGCATGGCGACAAACTCAGAAAATATTACCAGTAAAAGTGCACTAAGCGGTTTTCATTATGTATTAACCTCCAAAACTCCAATCTATGTATGAGTGGGGTGACAACCCTTTATGTTTGAAAAATGCAATCTAACGAACGTGGAATGCTTTTGACTTCAACTCTCCTCATAAACTAGCAAACTTCTTCGAAGGCCAAGGCCAATAACAAAGCCAACGCGAAACAAGTCACAAGGGAGGTGTCACTCACCTCCAAGCAACGTAACATGCAAATAAAGCTAAGTCACAAGGGAGGTGTCGCTCACCTCCAAGCAACGTAACATGCAAATAAAGCTAAGTCACAAGGGAGGTGTCGCTCACCTCCAAGCTACGTAATATGCAAATAAAGCTAAGTCACAAGGGAGGTGTCACTCACCTCCAAGCAACGTAACATGCAAATAAAGCTAAGTCACAAGGGAGGCGTCGCTTAAAGCAACGTACATACAAGGCAACATTAAAACAGAGTAAAAGATAGAGGCAAATAACGGATAAACAATTAAAAGCCAAAGCAAAGTACGGCACATTACAGAAACAAAAGTTACATAAATGGCTCGTCTCTTACACAGCAACAAAAGATTAAGTAGTTCACAAATCACCAAATCTATTACACAATCTGGATATCGGTAAACTACCAAATACCAAAAGCTGACTAAAACTATAAAGATAGCGACGTCCCGCTAACCAGCTCATCACCAGAATCTTCAGCAACTTCAACTTCAGCGTCAACAGCAGCCTCATCATCCTCAACCGCATCACCAGAACCCGCCCCCTCGGCATCAGCAACGACTTCATCTTCTTCAATGTCAGCAGCAGCCTCAACATCCACTTCAACATCCGCCACAGTAACATCCTCACCTTCATTAGAGCTACCGGCAGAAGGAACATTTCTCTCGCTCAACTCCTTTCTCAAGGTAGCATATTTCTTCTTCTGTTTCCGGGCCGCCCTCTTCATCTTCCTCGCCTCTTTTAACTTCTGCTCAGCCTCTTCTACGAGAGCTTTGCGAGTTGCTTCACAAGCCCCAAGCCTCTCAAACACACAGGCATCCGCCAGGGTCTTCGCAGCGACCTCGACAGATTTCTGGAAATCCACACTCTTCTTCCAATTTGCAACACCAACAGCAACCCTCTGGTGCATCTTTCTCTCAACAGCAGCCCCCACCTCCCTCATCAATTCCTCCTTATACGCATCACTGGCCTTATACTTCATAATCGCAGCCTCCTCAGTAGGCCTGCTCGCCAAGTGACCCTCAGCATCTGCAAGACACTTCTTCGCATACTCAAGCTCTTTAGCCAGACGCTCAGTCTCAACGACGGCCTTCTCAACCTCAATAGCAAGGTCGCTCATCTCCCTCTCAGCATCCGCCAACTTCCCCTGCAAGGTCGCTATCCTCCCATGCGCAAGGATCATCCGATTCTTATACGCATGCCTCTCAGAGAAGAAACGCTTCTTATCAGCTTCAATCTGGTCTAAATAAGCCACCAAATTACGCTTATACTCTTCCTGAGCGCCCAACTCCTTTTTAAGCTGCTCCTTAGCTTTCCTCAACCGCTTATTCGCCAACCTATAAGCGTCCCCTTGGGCTAGCACGACAGCAAAATGACACTGACTCTGCAAGAAGCATCACAAACTCGTCAAGACACAATAGAAAACACACAAACAACAAAGGACAGAAAACAAAACACATACCTTGCCGTGAAACTTTTGAGAACGCCTCGCCAGCTTGCTCCACCCATATCCTTTCAGCTTCTGAAATTCATCCTCCGTCATCGAATCAATAGTGAAGAAGCCCGGTCCACTTTTAAACATATACCCGTAGCCGGGCCTCCTCTCCTCGGTCTCCTCATCAATCACGACCATCTCCTCATCACTGTCGCTGTAAGTCACAACCATCTCCGTCCTTTTCTTTTTAGAAGTTGTCACACACCCGGACCAGCCAAAGCAAAGTTCACTTTCCTTTTCTTCAACACAAACCTACCACCCATCCACAAACGCCCTCCCATTCGCAAGCGGCCACCCGTCCTGCTAGACTCACCAACCTCGTGCACAGACTTAACCTTCTTCCGTGACTCATCCACAGCAACATCAACCGCCCTCTTACGTTTATTTCCAAAGCGGCCTCTAACCCTGACAGAAGCAACCTTCATAACAGCCCCCTCAGGCGCAACCTCATCAGGTTCCAACTCCTCATGATCACCTCCAACCCCTCCAACCTGCTCGCTACCCTCCTCAGCGGGCTCATCCATAGCGTCCGCGCCTGCATCCCCCGCAAATGGGACTAAGGCCCTTTCAACAACAGCGTCGCCAGCCACCTGCTCACTAACCTTAGCAACCTCTGTACGATCATCCTCGCTAGAAGAAAACACATCCTCCACAACTATCCTTTCCTCAGCTTCAGCACCATCAGAATCACCGTCCCCAACATCCTCACTACTCGAGGTAATGACCATCTCAGACATACCAGCCGGCGTGGCTTCTAAATCCCCGCCACCATCATCAGTTTCAGTATCACTATCAACATCCTCGTCATCCTCACCTCCAGGAACAACAGTCTCTTCATCACTATCCAAGGTGGCGCCAAACCCTCCTACCGCCACATCATCCATCACCGTGGCACCACTTGCACCCAACTCCCAACTGTATCCGCACTGCTAGCCTCGTCCCCCGCAACCGCTAGCCTCCCTTTCTTTTCACGAGGAGGGTGGACATTCACAGAATCACGTGGCGGCATGGCATTCAAAAACTCTTTTTGTTTCTCAGGCTCATTGAAAGTGGCATTCTCGAGCACAGGTAAATCACCCCTAGTCGATATCAAAACTAACACAAACACAAAAACAAACATATATAAACAACACACAACCCAATCACATATATAACCACAAAAATCATACGCATGATAGATACTTACAGTTATGCTCCAGCAGCCTTGCATTCTAAAAAAAAATCAACCTCTGTCCACATGCGTCCAAGCGACCGCACGGTACGTTCCAACAAATCAGCAACATCCTCACTCAACCCCTTCTTCTCGGTTGGATACACGTTCCTCACCTCTAGTGAAAAATTAGGAAGATAAGCAAGATCACCCCCGCGAACCATGATGAATTCCTCTTGCCAGTTCGCCATCCCCTTGGGAAACCGAAAAAGACTGTGACCCGACAACCGCTTGGCCACAGCTGTGTAACTGTTCCAATGAATCTCGTAGAATGGTTTTGCGCTGGTCACCCGCACATAAAACAACGCAAAGAAGCCCTTGAAAGTTGGCTGCCTACCATCCTTAGCACATGCAGCAATAAACCAAAGAATCACCCGGATGGCATTGGACGAGAACTGGGCAGGCGAGCAACGGAAGTAATATTTGAAGATGTCAGACATGAACTTATGCATCGGCAACCTCAAACCCGCTTTGAAGTGAGATATTGGAATCGCCATCCAGCCGTCCGCGTCACGATCATATAACCGCTCACCAGCACGCGGCATCCTCCATTCATATCCTCCCTCGATGCGAAACAGTCTAGACACCAAGCGACCATAACGATCTTCCTAGAAGTTACTGCCACAGTCCAAATGCTTAAACTTACCAAAAGCCTCATCCATCTCCCTCTTGTTGAAAGCAGTAACGGGTACTCCCTCAGTACGGTACAAACTCTCGAAGGTGTCAAAGTATCTCACCCTATCACAGACGGCAACACCCAGATAGCTGTGAACCTGCGCGTCAACCCACCTGCCCATAGCATCTATCAACACTGGGAGAGTTTTCGGCACAGTTGGTTTTGACAGCGACATCTTTCTGCACACACAACACAAACAAAAGGTGAACACAAACACAAGTCGCCCGCTCAATCAACCACCTACACAAAACAACCCACAGAAAACAGCCATCCTACTCACCCGGGTAGGACATAAAACACACGCGGAAAAATAAATCAACAATGATTTATCCCCAAAACACCCTCAAACGATTCATATTCTACAAAAACCCTGGGAACACTAACACTTACACAACACCGATCAAACAGCAAAATACGCCTATTTTCAATACAATTACACATATTCATACAAAAAACATCAAACACATCATAAGCAGCACCAGTTCCAAACTGCTAAAACACTCAACAAACAAACGACCTAATAACACTTATAGCACGCCGATCAAACAACAAAATACACCCATTACTCAACATGTTTACACATGCATACATAAAAACAACAAACACACCCATTTCCACCAAAACCCACAAATAAGCATACTCGCATACATCTCAAACACAAAACATCCACCTACGGTCGTAACAAAACACATGAAAAATACCACATGCAAAAACAAAAATATAAACATCTCGCAACCACTTTCAAGTCTGACACAGTACACTAAGAACAAAAGCAAGAGTCTAGGAAGATTTACCATAAAATGAAGAGAGCAGCAAGCAACGACAAAGAAAGAGCGACGACGGCAAAATCAACAGCAGATCAACAAACCCCAACAAATAGCAGAGAGAAGACGATGAATAGGGAAAAGAATTGCACTGGAGAATAAAATGAAGATTAAGACACGATAATAATTTACACAGCTTTTTATACAAGGTTAGCACGGTTACAAACATACATTAACTACACACCCACGTGGCACTCTATCATTGGCGTGTGACCCACACGTTCCCAACAACCCAGCCCAAGCGTCTCCCACCTTTCAAATTCTTTTTCATTTCTCTTTTTATTTATTCCAAAACCAGTCTAAATAATCGTACCCTCTCAGTACAAAGCCGTCAAATCAAAATACATTATACATATATATACACATACACACCTGACACTGTCACATCAGAAAACCTTTCAGACCCCCATTTAATGTTCATTTATATCCCATCATGCACATTTATTATGACTAATCAATAATACAACACCAAAAGAAACCTTTCACCAGCACTTACTCCACACTTACTCCACATTCCTTCATTAATTCACAAAATACCTCGACCAAACACAACCGCTCGCTCACTTGGGGTGCACCAATTTCAATTTTCATATTGTTTTTGGTGCGTATTATGTGTGTACATAATGTCGTTATTTCATATTGTTGTAATAAAATATATGTGTAATTGTTTTATTAAGTTAATTAATAATATTCAAAGCGCAATTAAATAGCTCAAATAGTATATATTTATTTATTATTCTCTCCGTCCCCTTCAATTCTTTATATTGAGGAGACGACGCAGAGGTAAAGAAAAAGTGTAAATTAATGAGGAAAAGTAAAAAAAATGAGTAAAGTGGTGAGACTAATCAATATTTAATGTATAAAGTGAATATAAAGTAGGTGTGGAGAAAATTAGTGAATGTGATTAGATTTTATATTATAAAATATTATTATTTTTGGTATGTAAAGAAATGAGAGAAACGTACCAACCAAAAATGAAAGTGTAAAAAAAATAAGAGAGACATAGTGAGTATCATTTAGATTTTAAATTCGATTCTGGTTTATTCATTAACAAAACAGTATCTCACCTTTTAACCGCGTCACTTGTTTTAAAAACATGCATTACAATGAAATAGTTTTTTCCCCCCTAAAAATGTTAAATATTTTGTGCTAATTGTCCAGGTGATGTGTGACGAAATATTGTAGAGGCAATAAGTGATGAAAATTCCCAAGTCCCAACTAAATAATAAGGTGAATGCATCATAGAAATCAAATAAATTATTATTCCCGCAATAGAAATAATCCCAGAATGAGAGAGCTTGGGGGTGAGGCCCCTAGCTGCTTCAGCTTGTCCATCAACATCACACAGCTTTATCTGAAACATTCACATCTTATCTACTAGTACAATCTTTCTTTTTTCTTTTTAAATAAAAGGCTGAACAGATGATGATATAAAATCAAAAATTATTATAGAGGACGACCAACAAAGGGTTGTAAGTATAATGTACGTAAACATTGGCGGCTAACCGTAAAAATGGTGAACAAGCAGCGGTGGCAAGTGTTACTGTTCTTCGAGAGAAGCTTACACGTAGAAAAACGAACAGTTGTGGTACCTCTTATTCTAGTTACTGGGGTTTTGACGCGTGTACTAACTTTTAATCTCTCTCCCCATGTGCACTCCTCTCTTTCTTGGTTGCTTTTAAGTAATTGACATCTCGTGTTCTTGTGCCATCCCTTTCGTCTTAAGTCATCTTTTACCTATTCCACACAAATGTTATTTTATTTGTTTTCTCTTTTACTGTACAATCTTATAACACCACATAAGTTCAATGTTTTTAGTTTAAGAAGATAATTTGATGCTATACTATAGACCTATGTAGCAGTGAGTTTCTGCGGTACGACACTTTATAATAATTAGACCTCGTAATTTGGTATACGCTATTTAAACACTGAACACGACATGAATAATTAGTGTTTGAGTGCAAAAATTTGGTATATGAAAGTACACGAACATGAAAAAACACGAATACAATTAGTATCGGGTTTGGATTTTCACAATAGGTACATGACACGGAACGAAAGTACACGAATTAATGAAGTAAATAAATAATTTTAAAATATATATTATTTATAGTATTGCATATTTAGAAAATATATAAGCAATTACATATGAACAATAAATAAAAGTTTCACGACTAATTGACAGTGAGTTATACATTTATATATAAGAAGTATACATTTATTTATATAAGTTATATTTACAAATTTATGTAAAATTGTATGTAATACATATTTAATACACATTTCATAAAAATTTACATAATTAAAATAGTTTTACAATATATAAATTTTAATTAAATTAAATTTATATTTTTGTTTAATGTACACGTATACGACACGTAAAGTACACGACATGTTTTAGATTGGATATGTGTTTCAAATTTAGTACACGAATTTAAAACGGGTCGGATATGAGTTTTATATTAAGTACACGAAAACACACGAAAACACGAAAGTACACGACACAGTCCATTGCGAGGTCTAATAATAATCGTCCATCCCTGATCGAACCCTTTTAGTTAAGGTTGGATAGGGTTTATCTTAAAGTTCTCAACAGATAAAAAAGATAATATCAGGTAATCGATTGGAAAGGGAAGTTGTCTGTGAATTTATCTTACCTTGGCATAGACAAAGTGTGGAAACTTTTTCATTGTCACCCCTTGAGGGGATGGAATTTATCCTCAGAACTTAGCGATATAATTCAACCGATTTGCGAATCTCCGGCTCCGTTTATTTCACTAAAAATGTTTTAAATTTTAAGTCAGAACGGAAAATATGAGAATATGATCATTAGTCATGCAAGGTCGCCAAGAATACAATTTTAAATTTCTGCGGTTTAACACGTGGAGAACTTCTATTCTAAGATTAGCCTTAATCTTGTATCATAACCCGTGATTAGTTGTATATTTAAGCATGTAATGGCTTCCGTGATCAATTTCACCCATCTCGAGCCTCGCTCGCATGTGTAAAACCAAGAATATAAAAACTAAACCATAGTAAGAGCAGAGATTAACATCTAATGGAGAACACAAATCTTTACTTAAAAAAAATGCTTAAACAAAGACATTAAAACTCTATACCGGCTAATGGTACACTTTGTTTATTAAGTTCGAGGTGGTGGGTTTGAAACTTCAGATCCCAAGACAATTTTAATGTGCAACTTTCTCTACCCACCAAATTTAGCTCCCTTTACTTTTATCTTATCTATCTAATCAAATATAATTTGATTAAACTTTGATCAAGCAGGTCTATTAAGTACTACAAATTACTCTTTAATTAATTTTAAAACGATTTTCGAAAACTTCCAAAATTGTTATTTATATCTTGCTAATTTCCAAATATGTAGGATAATGGATAAGATTAGTGATTAAGAAGGACACAATTAGCTATTTTAGGCTTTGGTTTAGAGTTATGAGGGCACCTAATGATAATGAGGGAAATGATTCACACTAGCCTACCATGTTTTACTCAGTCACGTCTAACTATATCAGACAAAATGCCAGTCCAGTGTACTCTACTCACCAATTGGGCTGGACCCCTACCCACTTCTCTACAATGGCATTTTAGATATTTCAATAAAAGTCGAGGGCTATTCCGAATGTTGTAGGTATATAAATTGGAATGTTTCCCTCGTCCTAACATAGTTGAGTTCCTCTCTGAAGACACCACACAGAGTAAAAAATGACTAGCAGCTTGAACCAACAAGCAAATGATCAAATGGCAATTCTCTCGCAGTACTATCCTGAAATCTACACTCAAATGGCTACTGAAAAAGGTCGGTACTCTTATCAACTCCCTTTCGTACTATACCTTTCATGCCATCTTTATCAAATCTTTCAACCTCGCAATCACACAACCAACTTGACACTTGCAAAATTATTTTATGGTTGTGAACATGATACTTACAGTATTTAGTTTGTTTTTTAGGAACGGAAGTAAAGCCACAAAGAAGGCGTAAGAAGAACAAAGGGGAGGTCAGCTGCAGCATGTTCAGGAAAAGAAAGCTTACTGATGAACAAGTGAACATGCTTGAAATCAATTTTGAGAATGAACACAAGCTGGACTCTGAAAGGAAAGACAGGATTGCTTCTGAGCTTGGACTCGATCCACGACAAGTTGCAGTTTGGTTTCAGAACCGCAGAGCTAGGTGGAAGAGCAAGAAACTAGAGGATGAATACTCCAAGCTGAAAAATGAACATGATAGCACTGTTGTCCAGAAATGTCAGCTAGAAACTGAGGTAAGTTCAATCATCATAAAAATGCAATAGTTTGTTTTCTGTTGGAATTTAAAGTTGCTTATAGTTATTGTCAAGTTTTTCATGAAACAAAGATAAGCCAGTAACCACGCTTAGCTAAAAACAAATAAGCCAATAATCATACAATTACAGTACTTAGATTTTACGATTTCACGTGGATTCTTTCTAAGATTAAGGGAGTAAGTAGTTTTCTTGTGTAAAGGGTACTTAACAAAGAAGGCACAGTTCTCTTTTGCTGCTGAAAGTCTGGAACAGCTTTTGTCAGTTTCAAGGTTTATATTTTTTAGTCCAAAGAAAATTTGTTTGTTGAGAACATAATTATTTTTATCATTATACTTCAAGAAATAAATTTTACCAGACCTGTCATAGATTTTCCTTGTTTTTATAATTTATATACTTCTAAAATTTTACATGTGAAAACTTTACCCCCCCTCTCACTCACCCTCTCTTCTTTAAAGAGCCCCCAATATGACTTTGAACGTGTATAGAGAAGTGTTAGCCTCTAGAATTTGTTTCATCAAGTTTAAGCAGTTGATTACTTTACATTACGCAATTTATATTACTTATTTAAAGTCAATTAAGTCGCATAATTTTTGCAGTTCTAAAGACATTCATTATAATCAATTCTTAAAATTTCAAAAAGCACTTGTTTAATTTTGTAGTGTAAAACTATTAGATAGCATATACAATACTGTTTGGACATGCAAGGGTAGTAAAAATCATTTTGTGTGGCTTTAATAAGAGCAGATGATAATAAACTGACCACTGAGAATTTGACAGACAAATAGAGTACTGACACAACATTAGACCACAAAAGGTACCAACTTGTTCCAGATCATGAGCAAGCGCCGTATACAGCTACTTAAGGTTTTTAGTTTTCAATGCCAATACCCTTTAGTGATGGACCAGCAGATTCCGCACACATAAAACCATTCCCATGTTGTGTTTTAGAAGTGTTAAAGATGAAACACTGGAGACTAAATTGTCAAATATTTGGTTCTACAATTTATATAGATATTCCCTATACATATATATTGACATCTGTTTCAAAATAATTTTCAGGTCTTGAAACTAAAAGAACAATTGTCTGAAGCAGAAAAGGAAATGCATCAACTGACTGAGCGCTTGGATGGGTTTTCAAGTAACAGTCCTAGTTCATCGTTTTCAATGGAGGTCATGGAGCCACCTTACTTTGGCGAGTTTGGGATGGAAGGGTTGGACAATGTTTTCTGCATGCCGAATAATAATTATGATAATTATGATGGTAATGGATTGGGGATTTGGGATAACATATATGACATGTAAATAGATTAGTATATGTGCGTATTGATCGACTAGTGTAGTGTGTACATTCCTTAGTTTTCTTCTTGTTTTTCTAGCTACTATTCTCAGTACTGTTATAGACTAGAAGAAGGTTTAACATAACTTCAATGTGACTAGCTATTAGTGTTAGTATTAGCTCTAAGCTTTGTCGTATCATGTTCATTTCACCTTAATGTAATAATATATATAGTACTATTGGTGTGCCTTGTATATACATGTTCAAAGTATAATCTCCTAATACAGTGACACTCCAATCCTGTAAATGTTACAAAACTGGAGTGGATTGTGAGCTGGGATAGAGAAAGTGCCAGAGCCTAGCAACATATGTGATTAACTGAGAAAATGAGGATTCTTGTCTTTTAAAGCTATAGATATATACATGAGCTTTATCAATTCTCTAAGAATAAAACATATTCCAACTCCTTTTTAGTCACACAATGGTAGTAGCATATTACTAGGCATGGAAATGTGATGCATTAGTACCCAAAGAAAGGACCCTACTGTTAACTTTAACTAAGTTGGGACTTGGGATCACTCAACTTGTTGTACTTCATCTTATCTAAACATTAACTGTCCCTACAACTGTGCTCGACCATTCAAACATTGTACTGTCTCTCACACCCCCTCTCTTTACCCAAACAGAGCTGTCCTGATCGCAACTGACCATAGTAGTCATGTCTACAATAGCATCCTCCATTCAAAGAGCAGACAGCACTAACAAGAAACTGAAGGTACTGCAAACATGTGACATTGTAGATAGATTTCCCAAGGTTTATAATGATTCAGGAAGTTCAATTTTTTTATTATCTGTTAGTAGTACTCTTACTCTACACACATGGCTATGCTAAAGGCAACTTATCCCATTCTTAGATTAATTGCATGAATATGATCAAGTTGTACATTTACGTAAAACTGTGATACATTATGCATACTAAGTAAAATTAAGTTCAAATGTGTACCTGAGAATTTAACGGTATTAAATATAAGCCATATTAAACATCGAATGTATGTCATAAATACAGGACAAGTCACAAGCACAAATGTCAGAGCTTAAGATGTAACTTCCAAATCTATAAAAGCAAACATAACATTCTAGACAAAATGATAAAAACACATACAGCACCAACACAATGTTTGATAGGATATATAAGTAATCATACATATTTGTTCGAAATTAAAGTAGCCAAATCAGAAATGGACCAAAGCAAGGAACAATTAGTTCTGACCTATGCTCAACTGATGGAATTCACATATCAAGTAGGAGCATGAACACAAGAACAAGTAGGTCATCCAAGAGTGATTTGTTAATGTTGCCATCATAGAGTTGTTGGTGTCCGGACCTTGGTGTGGAAGTATACTTTAAAGGTGGTTCCATTGTAATTGTTGTATATGCAAGACAGCCACGCATCCAAAGATGCCGGAGAAAGTCTATTAGTATATAAATTTAAAGTGAGTATATGTGACAGTTCTGCCTTGTTAGTGACCAGTCAGAAACTTTGACATGTCCGTGCTCCGTGCAATCATTACTAATAGACAAACTAACAACTATCAATCTTTTTAGTTACTTAACTTTCTCTCATTTTACTAAACATACAAACTGCAGAAAGATATTGAGAAAAAGAAATATACAGCACAAATAGAATTCAGAACTGATAGAGTTTATTTACACTAGAATCGTACATTTTACGCAGCACAAATTCGCATGAAATTTCACAGTCTAACTCGAAATTACCAGTCAATCACTTAAACAAACACATAAGATCCCATTAATAAATTATTCATAGTATTAGTATAAACTAAGTTAGTCGTGTGATTCCGATTTCTTCCCAGTTCCCCTCTTCTAACAACAATTCATTATAACACTGCCTATGATCAGTGTTAAAAATTAAAAATGATCGAATGAATGCATGGCACGTAGAATAATAAGAACAAAAACAATACAAGGGAGACAATGTGATCAGATACCTGGCCCAAACAACCTTTTTATGTGTCATAACAGTGTTGAATGAATCAAATAGACCTGTTTTGTCGCATTCGAAAATTGGAGAAAACTAATCCGTAAAGATTTAAATTAGCTCAGCCTGAATCGTAAATGCCTTGCTGGGTTGTTTGTGATTGAATAAATGTGTAATATTTGCATTTCTAATAAAAGCCCATATACGGTTAGGGTGATAATTGTATAACGATATCGTCCACTACTAGTAGAAAGTTGATGTTTGCGATACAGCGACTAATCAACGTGTATCGTGGTGTACTCCTGAACGTCCCCTCCTTCCAATTGAAATTATACTGTAACATTGTAACGAAAGTCTAGGTGTTGAGTTACCGATAATGTTGACAGTGGTTGAAAAATATATTCTCTGTTACAGTGTCTTGAACTGTTTGAAATGTGTGAAATGTTTGACAAAAGACAAACGATATTTTAAAACTTGTGAACTAGTGTTATTCATCTCGCAGTATCTAGAATTGCGTACTTGTTGATTTCTAAAGATCGTGCTAAGCCACATATAGTGTCTTTCAAAATCATGAACTAAATTTGTTCATATGGTGGTATTCTAAACTTCATATTAAGTATGAATACTTTAAATTAGAAAAACTTTATACTACTGTTATATTGTTGGAAAAACTTATATTAATAACTACTTAATTTGTTAAGCATTCTTTCGTTCATTCTTGCTTTGTTAAAAAAAAAATCAGTACAAGGAGAACATAGTCGGTTTGCTCCGTATCACGAGAGAAAGGAAATGGAAGATACTCCCTTGAGATAGTTCAACTCAGGAAGGATATTGCATGAGCAAGCTGGATAACTGAATATCATTAGAAAGTTTGTTACAGTTATGGATTGTAATAACTCCATGTAGAGGTTGTAGTTAATAGAGTGAGATCCTAGATAGTACATTTGGTTTTTAATAACTAATGTTACGGTGTATCGTTTCTAAGGCTATAACTTGTGTGAATAAGGGATTGAGGTCTATGATGTTGTTTTGATTAGATCATTGAGTTAATATAGGTATTATGCGATCGGATGGTGACGTGACAACCTAGATTCCTGACCCCGGATTTGTGGGTGTTACATACTGGAATTGCAATTTTTCATGTTATGATATTTTTTAAAAATATTTTTAAAATTTTAAATATATAAAAATAAGATTGTTTTTAGGTAAATTGTCAAATTTAAAATAATTTACATTGTGTCATTTTCTATACCCTCTTCAAAGATCCCTCCAATTTATTTTCAGACAATTCTAGGACAGATAACCTTAACCTTTTTAGAAATATCAACCCGAACCTTTTCTCGACCGATTAGATTGATAAAAATATTATACATCTGTTGTTCCATTATATTTTGTTGGAATAAATTAATATTCTAATTTAATAAATTATTACACTATTATGGAGCATGTATGTTATGATAGGGTATTGACATTTAAGAACATTATTTAGCTATTTAAATATTTAATAATTTTTTATCGTAAAAATTACATTCATATTGTAATTTCTATTTTTCCATGTTTATGATTTTTTTAATTATTAAAATATTAGATATATAAAATAAGATTATTTTTAGGTAAAATGAAGAATTAAAACTATTCATATTGTGTTATTTTCTATTTTCTATTTAAAGATAATCACAATTTCATTTTGGGCGATGGTAGGAAATATTGCTTTAATTTTGTTATTCACAATTACACACTTAGAGAATTGTAGAAAGGGGGGTTGAATACAATTCTTGATTTTTACAACTTTTCTGTAACTTGAAAGTAAGAACAAATAAACTAAATTGCAGAAACAGAATAAAGATATGAACACGGTGCTTTAAAAATTTCAGGTGGATTGTTTTGTGATCCACCTGAGATATATATTGAATAAATAATCTGTGATATTTGGTTACAAATACACAGATGCTATTATAGTGCTTTGTTTCTAAGAAATGTAAGAGAGAAAACCTAAGCAAAGATAATGTAAAACTGTTTTCTCTATTTTCAAAGAACTGCTACACTTGGTTATAAAGCCCAAGTTTACAAGTCATACTACAGACAAAAACTATCTCCATTTTCGAGGTCCAGTATGCTTGCTTCTTCATTCCAGATGCATGTGACTGAGATGTTGTATTCTTGACAAGTTGGCTTGTTTGTACATCTCTTATGTTTGCATGAAATTGGAATGTTTATTCTTCTTCGAGGTTCGCCAGTGTTTGGCTTCCATATTCTTTTTGTTTACTCTATCAACCCATGTGCTTCCACCAGTGTCAAGTCACCATCAACCTTTAGTCTTGAGCTTCATCCGTTGGTAGTGTTCTTGACTATCCGTAGATAACTATCCATGGATGACTATCCATGGATATCATTAAGTTGGTCATCCGTGGATATCATTAAGTTGATCATCCGTGGATAACATTAAGTCTTCATCTGTTGTCATTCATTTTCACTTAAACAAAATTACATAACACAGTCTATTTACAATTAGCTATCATATCATGCTTATCTACTGAAAGTCAACATGACTTAGTACTTAATACATTCAATCCTTAGACTAGAGTAAAATTGAATATGCTACATGATTACTTATCCGTGGATAAGCTTCCCAACAACAGATACTACAGAGAGTATGCCATCCGTTGTTAGTTACAAAATGACTTATACAGAAATGTGTTATATATTAAGTTATCATCAAGAACAACATATTTCATAACAATCTCCCCCAATTTATGTCTGATAGAATTACAGGCATAAATTAAAGGTCTTGATGATAACAAAACACATTATGAGAATATTGCAATAAAAGAACATAACTGTATTAAGCTACAAAATTTAATATAAGAAATTACTGAGTGGAAGGTTAAGGTTGCTCCTCTAGCCTGAGCAGAATTTAATCCTTTTTCTTTTCCCTGGGAGGCTGAATCTTTTGTCTCCCTTCCTTAGCATAATTGGCCTTAACTTGCTCTTGAAGTTTCCTGTAGAATGCATATTCTTCAACAATCTTGGGATCTAGCTTTGCTTGCAACCATCTAAGGTACTTAGTGATGGCCTTAGACAGTTGGTCTTCAATCCTGAAGAATCTTCTACAACCCTTGTCATCTTTGAATTTCATCATCCAGTAGGGTTGAAGATGGATTCTTTGTCCATTGTAAGGGATCTTTATCTTTCTTGGCAAACTATCAGGGGAATTCCAACTATCCCTAATTTCTTCAATCTTCTTCAATACTGCACCTCTTGCAACCTCAAAAAATCCCCTTGTGTTCTTGAAGCTTGAGAAAATCTTCACTAAGGTGGAATATCTTTCATTCAGCACGTTTTGCAAGGGCCATGATCTCACTCTCCCTCATTTGTAGACAAAGGTAAGTCTTTCAGGCAGAATTCTGAATTTGTCTATGCCTTTTATTTCACTTACTTCATCAAGGTAGAGATCCATGGATGAATACTTATGTATGTCTGCAATGTATACATAGTCTGCATTGTCCTCAATTGGCTTGGCAACTGTGGGTACAACATTCAGTTTGATTGGTCCTTGTTGAGCTCTTTTCTTTGGTTCCCTTTTCTTTTTCTTCTTCTCAGCTTCAGCAATGAACTTAGGGAATACCAAGTTTTCAAACTCAACAGGCTCTTCTTTGGGCTCTACAGGAGTTTCATGATAGGTGGTTTGATATTGAGTTGAAGATGGAATGGGGTCTTCAAAGATAAGTCTACTCCCAATATCCTTTTTCTCCTCCACTTTCTCAGGAGAGACACACATGTTTGATCTTTGCTTCTATCTGATTGGATTTGTCTTTGGCACTATCTTCCTTTTCTTCACTTTCCTTTTAGTAGGGACCTCTTCTTCTACAGCCTCACTACTTTCTTCCTCCATTTCCCTTATCAGTTCTTGGGCCAATTTAGCCTATTTTTTAGGTGTAGATTCAAAACCCTGGGGATTGGCTTCTCTCATCAGTCTGGAAATTTCTTCTCTCTTAGCTTCATTGAATCTGGGATGGTTGTTTGTGATGTGAATTTCTTTACCATTCCTGTAGATGACAACCATCCCCTCTTTGAGCATCACATCTGTGGAAGCTTTGAAATCCCTGATTTGAGCTACCAACACCTTAGATTCATCTGGCTTGGGGAAGGGATAATCCACTTCTAGCTTGTTCTTGCCATGATGTCTAGGTGGTGAGCCAGTCCTGCCATTGAAGATAGGTTCAAACTCCTTGACAAAATAATGTTCAGCATCATATTCTTTTTCCAGAATTATAGTGTCAGGAGTGAGAACTTTCAGAATTGTTGTGTGGACATGCACATACTTTGATGAAGAGGAGGTCACGGCCTTGAAGATGGACTCCTTGATGAGCCTCTCAGAGTTGAGAAATGTCTGAGCATCCTTAGTTGAAGAGAGAACCACCTTTGTGAGTTGAAACTCACTTGGATTTGAAATTATTTGAGGTGTCTCCCCCTCACTTGATGGCACACCCTGGACTGAAGTAGTTATTTGTTCAGAGACCACTAGTGCACTATCCCCCTTTTTGTTATCATCAAGGGTTTGAGAAACACCAGTAGCCTGCAACAACTGTTGCAGAAGCTGAGTCTGTAGGGTTTGATTGTCCAAGAAGGTGTTCATCTGCTTTTCCATCTTGTCCATCCTCACAGTGAGACTAGCCACATCTTTCTCCAATTTGTCCTGCTTGAATCTTTGAGAGGTAGAGGGAGCTACTGCATCAACTCTCCTTTCTAGAGCACCCTTTACCTCATCAAGATGGCCTTTGATGTCATCTGTGTTGGCTCTTTGTTGTAGGATGTGAGCCTGATGAAGTTGAAGAGATGCTACAAAGTTCTGGATGGTTGTGGCATGAAGAGGATTAGAGGTTTGTGCTTCTCCATGGGCCCTTTGATAATTCCTGAGAATGACTACCTTGGTGTCATTGTGAATGTAGGAATTGGAGAACAACCAAGGAGGCATATCTTATAGAGTGGAAGGGCCTTCACCTCCTCCTTCACCACTTCTGGAATCATCACTGCCTTCTTCAAATTCTGAGTCATAAGAAAAGTCTTCACCAGCTCCTGGAGGCAGATTGTTGATAGCTTCCTTTGCCCTAGACATTGATTTAGTTGTGTGTACTAAATGCAACATCTATTCTGCCTCCACATTGCCCAGTCCAGCCAAAACTTTATAGGCTATAACAGGATGAGTAAATGTCTCAACATTCAGGTTTATTTGATCTAGTTCATTTTGATAATCTAACTGGATCAATCTATCCCTTTCAGCATCACTGTCATCCATTAACTCATGTGCAATGGTTGTAGGTGCTTCTTCCTCCCTTATCTCTCAAGTACCTGCTTTTCTCTTGATTTCTCTCTTTTCTTGCATCAGGGGCTCCCCCAGGCTCACACACCTCACACCCTCACCTTCACCTTCACCTACTAAGGTGGAACCCTCTTGCTCTCCTTTTGCATGACTGGAAGAAATAGTCAGCCTCTCATTCTCACACCCTCCTTTTGCCTGGCTGCAAGCCAGCCTCTCACTCTCAGAAAGTGCACTCCATTCCCTCAAACCTAAAAGTGTCTCAACAACCACCAGCTCTTCTACACTTGCTACTAGAGCTATAATTTTTGAAATTTGGCTAAGTGTAGAAGTAGCCAACAACGGATGACTAGAAGGTGCATCCGTTGTTGTGGTAATTGTAGCTGTCCACGGATGGCTTGCTTGGGGCTCATCTGTGGATGGAGAGACACTTGTGTTAGATCAGAATTCAATGATCGTCAGAAGCTAGACTCAACTGATCAGGATTGCTGACGTCATCAGTATTGCATGGTCATCAGTATTTGATCAAGCGTCAGTATCTTATTGATCATCAGGATTCCTACTCAGACTATGATCAGGATTGATCATCAGAACTTGAAGCTGATCAGGATTCCTACTTTGAGTTATATTTGGAGTCTAGATAAACATGGAAGTTTATTCTATTTGTTCCTGGTTTGTAGAATGTAGCTATCAATTAAGGATAGGTTTCTATCTTTGTTATTGATTAGGACTTATCTTGTTATTGATAGAGAAGCTGTGTGCACTATATAAACACAGTCTTGATTTCGATTTATGTATTCATTAGAGAGAGAACATAATCGAATAGAAGCTCTCGAGAACATAGAATTTCTTGAGAGAGTTTTTGTAAACTAGCAGCTCTCAAGAACATCAGAATTTCTTGAGAGAGTTTGTAACAGTTTTATATCAGATTTAATAAAGCTGTTATCTTTCTTTTCATATTTGTGATATATACATTAAGAAGTCGATTATCTTACTCTATTGTATTCAACCCCCCTTCTACAATAGATTATTACTGGGCAACAATTGGTATCAGAGCAAACTGATTTAATTCTGAATCAGATACGATCTAAAGATGTCGACAACCAAGTATGAAAGCATGAAGATTCCCATCTTAAAGATATCAGAATATCCTACATGGAGGGTAAAGATGCTGATGTACCTGGAGGCTATGGATCCTGACTACTTGGACAGGATTCGTGATGGACTATATATACCAACAAAGTTCGTAGAACGAACAGATACAGTACCAGAACATTATGTGGTCAAAGCTAAAGCTGAATGGACTCCAGAAGAAAAAGCTCATGTACTCAGGGAACCAAAGATAAAGAATATCTTGCATAATAGCCTTGATGCTGTCATGTCAAACAGAGTGATTGCATGCAAGTCTTCAAAAGAAATCTGGGATACTTTGGAAACTCAGTGCCAGGGATCTGCATCTGTCAAGAAAAACAGAAGGGCTCTATTGATTCAAGAATATGAACAATTCGATGCAAGACCTGAAGAGAGCCTGACTGATCTATATGATAGATTTCTGACACTATTGAACAGCTTATCCTTAGTTGACAAAGTATATGAAACTGAAGATTCAAACACCAAATTTCTTAGAGCTTTACCTGAAGAATGGGATACTCAGACCTCAATCATTAGACACCAGTATGATCTGAACATTGTGTCTCTTGATGAGATCTATGGGATGCTAAGAACTCATGATCTTGAAGTTCAACAGAGAAAGAACAAGAAAAGCAGCAAGGCAAAGTCAATTGCTTTGAATGTAGAAGCAAAATCAAAAGGGAAAGCTATGGAGGTCTCTAGAAGGAAAGCAAGAGTAGCTGAATCAGATCCTGACGACTCTTCATCAGATACTGATGGCAATCCTGATGCCAATACTGGTGATGAATCTTCTGATTCAGACATGGAGGAGATGGTTGCTATGATTGTCAGAAACTTCAGAAGGATGAAGTTCAGGAAGAATAGAAGACAAGGCAACTTTCAGAAAAAGATCTTCAAAGCAGACAAAGACAAGTATATCAAAAAGGACAGCAAGGGTAGCAAATTTGACAAGTCAAAGGTTAGATGCTACAAGTGTAATGGTATGGGTCACTTTGCTTCTGAATGCAACAAGACAAAGGCACTCATCACATCAAGCAAGGATTGGATGGACTCTTCCTCAGAATCTGATACTGAGGTAGTCAACTATGCGTTAATGGCCAATGCTGATGTAATTGCTGCTCCTGATGATAAGGTACTAAATACTATCTTTGATTTTGATACTGATAATGCTTCTGAGTTAAGACGTTTTCTAAAGTCATTACATATTAGCTTTAGAAGTCAAACTGCTGAGAATACTAGAATCTTATCTGAGATGTCTGACCTTAGAAAGAGGAATGAGATATTAGAAGCTGAATTTTCTCGTATGCAAGAAGTACAAAAAGAATGTGATAATGCTAAACACATGCACTTAGAGATGACATCTAAATGTACTTCCCTTGAAAAAGAACTTGAATATGCTAATGAGAAAATCAGAACCTGGACAGACTCTGGTAGGAAATTTCATGAGATTAATACCTCTAAGAATTGGAAAGAGTGTCTAGGATATAAGTCAGATGAAGATAAGAAATTAGCAGAGAAAATTGTCATTGATGAGACAGTCAGTCCAAAGACCTATAGACATGTTATAGACTCAACAAAATCTAAGATTACTCCTGTTAATTTTGTTTTTGGTAAGGATTCCAATTCTACTTTTGAAAAGGGATCTTCTTCTACTCAAGGAATTAAAATTATAAAGTCTAAACCTGTCATGAACAAAGTCACTAAGAATGTAGGTCTATTGTCTCAAAAACAGCTTAAAGATAAAATCTGTGAGGTTACAGATAAGAAAAAGGGAGCTACTGTTAAGAGAAACAGGAATGGTAAAATTGGGATCAATAAAGAAAATGGTTATAAGTATATCCCAAATGCACCTAGAAAGAGTTGTTTTAATTGTGGTAACTCTAATCATCTTGCTATTGATTGTAAAAAGAGTAAGAAGAAAATTGCTGAAATTCCTAAGTCTGATGTTAGGAATAAATCAGTATTTTACAAACCACAAAATTCATGTTTTCATTGTGGTAGTCTATGGCATTCTATTTATACATGTAAAGAGTATCATGATTTGTACTATAACTTTTATGATCCATTGCCTAAGTTTGAAAGTAGTACAAAGTCTGATAGAACTGAAAATGTCATAGTGAAGCATGCTTTTGTTAATACTGATACTGACAAAGCAAATCCTGATGGAGTAAATCCTGTCAGGACTGCTAAAGTCAAAAAGTCTTCTGCTGTTAAATTTAATAAAATGCATGAACAAGGAATCCAACAAGTGTGGGTTCCTAAACATTCTGACTAGTGTTTTACTATTCTGATGCAGGGTAAAAGGAAAAATGTGTTAGTCATGGATAGTGGATGTTCTGTGCACATGACTGGAAACAAAGCCCTGTTATCAGAATATGAGGAAAAAGCTGGCCCAACTGTGTCTTATGGAGATGGCAACATTGGACAAACCTTGGGATATGGCAATATAATCATTGGAAATGTCATCATTGAAAAAGTAGCTCTAGTGAAGGGACTAAAACACAACTTGTTGAGTATTAGTCAAATCACTGACAGAGGTTATCATGTCAATTTCTATTCCACACATTGTGAAGTAGTCAGTAAAGCAACAGGGAAGATAGCACTAACTGGCTACAGGCATGGTAACATATATGAAGCCAACATTCTCTCAGATACTGATGGCTCCCCTACATGTTTCATCAGTAAAGCTTCAGTAGATGAAAGTTGGAATTGGCACAAGAAGCTTTCTCATCTCAACTTCAGCAACATCAATGAGTTGGTTAAGAAAGAGTTAGTAAGAGGATTACCTAATGTCTTATATACACCTGATGGACTCTGTGATGCATGCCAAAAAGCAAAACAAAGAAGGACATCATTCCAGAGTAAATCAGTATCCTCTATTGAAGAACCATATCACATGCTACATCTTGATCTGTTTGGTCCAGTCAACATCATGTCCATCAGTAAGAAAAGGTACACTCTTGTAATTGTTGATGAATATTCTAGATTCACCTGGGTGTATTTTCTGCATAGAAAAGATGAAACTCCTGAAGTTCTGTTGGATCATGTGAGGATGATTGAGACAACCACAAAGTACAAAGTCAAGATTCTGAGAAGTGATAATGGTACTGAATTTAAGAATTCAAAGATGGAAGAGTTCTGCAAATACAAAGGAATCATTCAACAATTCTCTGCTCCTGGCACACCTCAGCAAAATGGAGTAGTAGAAAGGAAGAATAGAACTCTTATTGAAGCTGGCAGAACTATGTTGGAAGAAGCTAAATTACCTACATATTTCTGGGCAGAAGCAGTCAACACAGCATGCTATACACAAAATCTCACATTGATAAACAGGCATGGTGTCACTCCTTATCAGTCACTTAAGAAGAAGAAACCAAGTCTGAAGCATTTGCATGTGTTTGGCTGTAAATGTTTTGTTCTCAGAACTCATCCTGAACAGCTAGGGAAATTTGAAACAAAGGCTGATGAAGGAATATTCATAGGTTATCCTACATCAAGAGCCTTCAGAGTTTTTAATTTGAGAACAAGAACTGTCATGGAGTCAATTCATGTATCTTTTGATGATAAGAAGATAACCGGAATCATTGAAGACTCGCATGATAGATTGTTATTTGAAAATGAATCTTCCAAGGAACCTGAAGAAATTGAATCAGATCCTGTCAATTCATCAGATACTGATGGGTCACCAAATCCTGATGACTCACCAGGTACTGATGGTGCTAATACTGATGATGCAAACAACAGTGATACAACTAGTAGTGCTAATGTTGAGGGGGAGCAACGGCATTCAACTACAAGTTCAGAGTCAACTCAATCATCAGGACAGAATTCTTTAGATACTGATTCAAGTGAAGATCCTGATAACACATCAGGAGGGCATAACAATAATTCAGGGAGAGCTTCAAATCAATCAAATTCTTTCAATCAAGATAACACCAATCCAGGGGGAGCATCTACTTCAAGAAACAATTTGACACCAGCAAGGAAATGGACAAAAGATCATACTCCTGATTTGATAATTGGAGATCCTGATGCAGGTGTTCAAACAAGAAGTGCAACTCAGAATGAATGTCTATACAATAACTTTCTATCCAAGGAGGAGCCTAAGAAAGTTGAAGATGCACTTAAAGATGCTGATTGGGTTACTGCAATGCAAGAAGAACTAAATGAATTTGAAAGGAATGAAGTCTGGAAACTGGTACCAAGACCAAAGAATAGATCAATTGTTGGTACAAAGTGGATTTTCAAGAACAAGACTGATTCTGATGGAGTCATTATCAGAAATAAAGCTAGACTAGTTGCAAAGGGGTATTCCCAACAAGAGGGAATTGACTATGATGAAACTTTTGCTCCTGTTGCAAGACTAGAAGCCATCAGGATATTTCTTGCTTATGCAGCACATAAGAAATTCAAGGTTTTCCAGATGGATGTTAAAAGTGCTTTCTTAAATGGTGAACTGGAGGAAGAAGTTTATGTTGAACAACCTCCTGGTTTCATTGATCCTAAATATCCAGATCATGTCTACAGACTGGATAAGGCACTTTATGGACTAAAGCAAGCTCCAAGAGCATGGTATGAAACCTTAGCTCAATTTTTACTGGAAAGTGGATTCAAAAGAGGTGCTATTGATAAAACTCTATTTTATTTGAATCATGGTAAGGAGTTGCTGTTAGTTCAGATTTATGTTGATGATATCATTTTTGGGTCAACAAACAATAAGCTGTGTGAAAAGTTTTCCAAGCTTATGCAGTCAAGATATCAAATGAGCATGATGGGAGAAATGAGTTACTTTCTGGGTCTTCAAGTTAAACAGACTGATGAAGGGATTTTTATTAATCAGTCTAAATACACAAGGAATTTACTGACAAGGTTTAACATGCAAGACAGTACTCCTGCTTCAACTCCCATAGCTACAGCTACCAAACTTGATCCTGATCAAGGTGAAGAGGTAGATGTAACTCACTACAGAGGAATGATTGGCTCTTTATTGTATCTCACTGCCAGTAGACCAGATATCATGTTTGCAACCTGTCTATGTGCAAGATTTCAAGCAAAACCTAGAGAACCACATCTGATTGCAGTCAAAAGAATTTTCAGATATCTCAAAGGCACTTCTTCACTTGGCCTTTGGTATGCAAGGGAATCAGATTTTGGGTTGTGTGGTTATTCAGATGCTGATTTTGCAGGATGCAAAATAGACAGGAAAAGTACTTCAGGAAGTTGTCAGTTTTTGGGTGGAAGACTAGTTTCATGGTTCAGTAAAAAGCAGAAATCTATTTCCACTTCAACTGCAGAAGCTGAGTACATTGCTGCAGGAAGTTGTTGTGCTCAGATAATGTGGATGAGAAATCAGTTGTTAGATTATGGCCTGTCATACTCAAAAATCCCTATTTTTTGTGATAACCAAAGTGCTATTGCAATGACAGGAAATCCAGTTCAGCATTCTCTTACTAAACACATAAGTATCAGATATCACTTTATAAGAGAACAGGTTCTGGAAGGAACAATTGAACTTCACTTTGTTCCTACTGATCAACAACTAGCTGATATATTCACCAAGCCACTACCTGAAGCTATTTTCAATAAATTGGTGAATGAACTTGGAATGATGAATTTTGAGAATTTCTGAGGAAAAGCTACAGAGAGGAAATCCTGATAACTGTCAAATTCTGATGGTTATTCAGAAAGGTATGTATCTTTGATCAAATCCTGATAGGACTCAATCCTGACAGGAAGTCAACTGGTCAATCCTGATGTACAGGTCAGTATTTCATTACTTAATTTGTGCCTAATTTTTCGTCAGTATCTGCTAATGGACGGTTGAGTTTTAGTAGGACAACTGTATGCGCGCGTGTGTTGCACTATTATAGATATATCAATTCATACACATAAAAGGCGGTGCAGATTTATTTAAATGACACACGTAATCTGTCCACTAATTCTTTGTGCACAAATCATATTTTGCCACCTGTCTTTGAGAGTAATATTTTGTTTTAACAAAATACTTTTCATTGGTCTTCATCGTTCATTACTCTCTTATCATCAGTTTTTCGTTTTCTATCTCTCTCTGTGCTTTCATACCCTAATTGCTTCAAATCTTAATTCTCGAGTTTTCAAAAGTATTACAATGACATCTTCATCATTCATGAACAAACAGACAGTGATTAGTGGTGTTACATTTGCCACTAACAATTTTGTGGCTATTCTAAATCATCAAGATTTACCCAATGAGTTTCATATCATTCAAGATTTTCTAGCTTCAAGCCCATTGAAGTTTGCTTTAACAGAACCTGCAAGTGTTTCTTTTAAGTCTGTAATGCAGGTGTGGAACTCAGTTACTTTTGATAAAGGGCATTCTGATACAATCTTGATGAGTTTTGAATATAATGGAACTACTCACTATGTGACTCCTACAATTGTGGAGGCAGCCCTGCATTTACCCGTTCTTGGTGATGCTATTCCTGCTAATGTTTCGGACTCTACTCTTTTTGAGTTTGTTACAAATTTGGGCTACAATGGTGAAGTAAAGAAATATGGAAATCTCTTCAGGACAAAGCTTAAGAAGGAATGGAATTTCTTCTTTGATACAATCAGCCGCTGTTTCCTGAACAAGACATCAAATTTTGATGCTCTTCCATCAGGATCTCTTAAAATTGGGTACTCTCTTATCCATTCTACAGTGTTTGATTATGGGTCTTTTATCTTAAAAGCTTTAAGTGATAGGAAATCAGATAAATTGGGTTCTGTCTGTTTTCTTAGATTTTTACAGTTGATATTTAATCACTTATGTCCTAATGTTGTTTTTGAGGATGATGTAGTTTTACCAATCTGTAGAATTACTGAGAATAATATTAAGTCCTTAGTCAACAGTGATAAGGCAAATGGTTTCATAGGAAATGCTTTTATTCCTGATGAGGTTAGGTTTTTCTTACATCAGAAAATGCCTACTCGTTATGGACTACTTTCTAATGCTATGGGGCAAGGTCCAACCCACCTTGTTCCTGACACAAGCATGCAACCTAAACAGTCTAAACAGTTAACAACCACCTCTACTGTCTCTCAAAAGACTTTAGTTGTAAAATCAAAGAAATCAGCTAGAACTGATGTGTCTGGAAGGCAATCAGGTTCAAAGGATTTTTCCTCTACACCACTCACTAAAAAGAAGATACAAGGGGGTGTACAAGGGGTCCTGGTGAAGAAAGCTGATAAGATTGTTAAAAATGTTCCTGTAAAAAGGAAGTTAAGGTTGATTGATGAAAGTGATTCAGAGGATGACTTACCTATATCCTCTGTGATGAATGTGAACAAGGAAGTTGCTGATACTGCTACTAAAGCTGTGGTACCTTCATCAAAACCACAACAAACAAGGAAATTATCAAAGAGCAGGTATCATATTCCTTTGACAGTGCAAATGAAGGATACTGATATTCAGACATCAAATCCTGATGAGTCATCTACACCTGATGCTCTAGCAAATCCTGATGTTAGTATTCCTGATGCAACAACAAAAGTTGTCTCTCTATCAGACTCTCCAGCCTCTCCATCTCAGATTATAGAAATCTCTTGGGAGAAGGTTTCTACAACTGCTTCCTTGGTTGGTCCTACACCTACATCAAAGAAAAAGAGGAATGCAGAAGAGTTAGTCTATCAGAGACAGAAGAAGCTGAAAGGATCAAGCCCACAAGAACCTGAATTTCAGAGTAATTCAGCAGCTACTGTTGATCCTGCCACACAAGAACCACTCAATCAAAGTTTGGGTGAAGGCTTAGCTAGTGGAATGGTCACACAAGAACCATTTTCTCAAAGGGAGAATGAAGACATCAACATTCCAGCTACACAAGAACCATCTTCTCAAAGTGAAGATGCAGGCAAAGCTACAGCTTCTGTTGAAAGATTGGTTGAGAACATTGTCAATGAGGGAAGCACACAAGAACCTTTAACTCAAAGTGTTGAAGAAGCTTCTGAACCTCAAGCTCCACAAGAACCATTGGTAGCAAATACTGATGCACGCATATCAAATCCTGACGATGTTCATCCTGACGCTAGTGGTGCTCCTGATAATGAACCTATTTTGATACAGCCACTTCGTTCAAGACCAATGGATCATCCTATCTCAGAACCACAGGATAAACTGAAAGGTATTGCTATTCCTGATCCTGATATTACTCATGATACTGCTGATGATACTTCTGATGATAGTGATGATGATAATGAGAATCGAAAAGAGAAGGAACAGCTTGCTACAGCACTCAAAATTAGTCTTGGAACTAATTTTGGTTCATCAAGTACATATATGGCTAGCAATGCTTCCACTGGGAAAGATCAGAGACAAGATTTTTCTATTCCTTCCTTTGATCCTGCAGAGGCATTTAGACAGAATGAATGGAACAATTCATGGCACCAATCTGATGAATCTATCAGTTTTTCTTCTGCTATTGAACATGCCTATAATGCAGTGAAATCTATAGAGAATCAAGACTTGAAGAATCATCTGAAGGCTACTACTCTGTTATCCAAAAGCCTGAAAAGTGAGATTGATTCTATCAAGGGCTCAACTGAAAAAGTGAGGACTGATATCTTTAATAATTTTACAAAGGTGCCTACTACTTTACAACTAAGGGTAGTGGAATCCCAAGTGAAATCTGTTGTTTCAGAACAAACCTCCATCAAACAACGAATTGATTCTCTGGATATTAAGGTAACTGACATTCAAGCCTCTCTTTCCTTAATTTTGCAATTATTGTCAAATCCTGATGTCAAAAAGGGGGAGAAGGTTATTCAGACAAAATGTACACCTGATCTAGTATTAAGAAATAATGATGATGATACTGGAGATGATGGTGGTGACAAAGTGATACAAGGAGAAACCTCTGATGCTGTTGTTATGAAGACAATCCAAACTTCTCAAAGTCAAACAACGCAGTCAACTCATGTTTCTGATTCTGGAGTTAAGACAGTAAGAACATTGGTGCAATCTCAGATCCTGACGGAAGATCAAATCCTGACACCTGGTCATGGACACATTCTTGCTACAATTCCTGAAGGTGATGAAGATGTAATTATTGATAATCCTGAAGATGCATCAAATTTATTCCAGAAGTTTTCTACAAAAGATGGCAGAATTGTTACTCTATATCACACTGATAAAAGAGTTCAACAATTATATGCAAGAAAAGCACTCTCTACAGCAAGTGAAGAATATCCAGATCTCTCACATGAAGAATTCTTGAGACTACAAAGAGAGACAATGGAAAGCTATACTGCTCCTGCTAGAGGTAGAGGAAGCAGAGGTAGGAGAGGTGCTAGAAGAAATAGAAGAGGTTCTTCAACTCAAACAGTACCTAGACAGACAAGGTCTAGAGGGTTAAGAATTGAAGAAATTCCTGAAGCTTCACAAAATCTAATAGATCCTGTTATCAAGGATATCATGGAGAAAGAAGACAAGGAATTTGTTGAAGAAGAACCTGAATTGAGAAGAAAATCAAGTAAATCAACTCTCAGCAATACAAATCAAATTGAAGATTCTAATCCTGACAATATTCAAGATCCTGACGAATCTGAAATTCTGCAAGAGATTGATTTGATAATCTTATCTACTGTTGTTGATGGTCACAACAAAGAAGTAGATGAAGAAGAAAAAGCCATAAGAAGAGATATTGCAAAGAGAACAAATGAAGATTTCAATTTCTATCTACAAAGGCTTAAAGTTTCAAATGAAAGAAAATGGAGAAATTCAAGCAGACAAGAATCTTTACTTGAAAGAAGCTACACTCATGAAAAGGAGAAAGACAAGAAGTGGGAACACATAAGTACACTGAAGTGTGATACACCTATCAATTTTCAGACTGGTGGAATTATTACAAGTGCTTCAAGTGTTGTTGATTTGTCTGATATGGCTAGATCAAAAACACTCTGGTTAAAGATGTTTTCAAATCTGAAGCAATTGTCAAGTAATTCAAGAGGAGGTATTGGACACAGGGATGCTGAATTTCTAAACATGACTTATGTTGATCCTTACTCCTTAACTGAAATTGGAGGTACTTTAACTTCTGAAAATCTGAACAATTTATTAGCTGTTGATATAGTTATAGATTGTCATGATGGTTTTGAAAAGAAAGAAAAGCTTCTGTACTTCATGAAAGATGGTAGTGTGAAGATTCTATCTATTCAAGATCTGCTGATGAAAACTACACAGGAACTGAAATATGTTCACCATCTGTTAAGATGGAAGAACCAAGTGTACAAAGTATGGGCTGACAAGATTTTGTCAACTATAAGAAGAAGACTAGATGGAAATAGTAATTTCGATGGTAATTATATTCCCATGTACTTAAATCAAAGAGGTCAGGATGTGGAAATGCAAAGAGGTACTACTGTTAAAGAAGTAACTTTTGGTATGACCCAACTTACTCTCAATCCTGATGGGAAGGAAATTGCTTATCTTTTGCTTGAAGAGCACAGTCTACAGAAAAGCTCCATACAGAATCTCGGAGCAGCTATCTACCAGATTAATGAGGAAGATGAAGAACTCAGAAATCTTAAGGAAAGACTGATTCAAATTCTTGAAGAAAAAGAAGAAAGTTTATTATCCAACTTCTTGAAGATGAATCTGTTCTATCAAAAAGCTTAAACAGATAAGTTGTTTCTGAAGATACTCGTACATTTTGATACATGTTTTTGACATCATTGAATATTTGGAATCTATACTTTATTTCACAAAGTATGAGATTGGGGGAGATTGTTAGATCAGAATTCAATGATCGTCAGAAGCTAGACTCAACTGATCAGGATTGCTGACGTCATCAGTATTGCATGGTCATCAGTATTTGATCAAGCGTCAGTATCTTATTGATCATCAGGATTCCTACTCAGACTATGATCAGGATTGATCATCAGAACTTGAAGCTGATCAGGATTCCTACTTCGAGTTATATTTGGAGTCTAGATAAACATGGAAGTTTATTCTATTTGTTCCTGGTTTGTAGAATGTAGCTATCAATTAAGGATAGGTTTCTATCTTTGTTATTGATTAGGACTTATCTTGTTATTGATAGAGAAGCTGTGTGCACTATATAAACACAGTCTTGATTTCGATTTATGTATTCATTAGAGAGAGAACATAATCGAATAGAAGCTCTCGAGAACATAGAATTTCTTGAGAGAGTTTTTGTAAACTAGCAGCTCTCAAGAACATCAGAATTTCTTGAGAGAGTTTGTAACAGTTTTATATCAGATTTAATAAAGCTGTTATCTTTCTTTTCATATTTGTGATATATACATTAAGAAGTCGATTATCTTACTCTATTGTATTCAACCCCCCTTCTACAATAGATTATTACTGGGCAACAACTTGTCAACGGATGAAGGATATCCGTGAATGAAGTAGAAGGAATAGAGATTGATGAGGAAACCAAAATAGAATTTGTGGAGATTGATTTTAAATTTAGTGCCGCAGTCTGAGTCAAGGTTGCAGAATAAGAGTATTTGATGGCCCAAAAAATCATCTAGAAGATGCTGACCACCAATTTGAGAATGGGACTCCTCAGAATTGATGTGGAAATCATATCCACATCCAGAGAGATGGTTGGAGAATTTGGTGTTTCAAAATTTATTTGTAAAGAATGGGGTTGTGACTCCACATTTACTGGAGCCACATCAAACTGAATTTGTGAAGGCTCAGTCACCAAGTTAGAAACTTGAGACTGAGCAATGTGTGTTCCCAATGCATCCCCCATGGTTTTAGCCTTCTTTCTCCTTTGATAGGCTTTGGAGGTGTCAGTTGGGCTTCTTGTGTGCCTATCCCTCTTGGACTGTGTCCCTGGTTGGGGACTATTTTCAATAGTGACATCCTTTTGGGAGGAAGCCACTAGGGATGAGCTAATTTCCTTTTCAACCACTGTATCCTTTTGGGAATATACAGGGTGGCTAGCTGGGGACTCACTAACCTCACCTTCATTATTCTTGGGGTTTCTTTGACTTTCACCCCTTCCCTCACCACTCACCACCTCCTTCACACTCCCATTAGGTTGTTTGGTGGTTTTTACAACAGGTGCCTTTTGAGATGCACTTGAGGTTGGCTTCTTGGATTTGGATTTTGGAATATTGGGTTTGGCCAATTGGGTAGGAAGCTGTGGGGCACTAACAGCTTCCATAGCAGCACTAGAAATCAAAGAATGTTGAGGTTGAGAAGAAGGAGGGTTAGAAGCAGTTACCTGAATGATTGGCAAGTATGTCAATTGCACCTCACTGTTTAGATTCATTCGAATCAGGTCACTTAAGACCCTCTTCTCCTGAACAAAGCAGCTAAACTTGATGTCTGGGTTAGAGAATACAATATTGTTATTGCACACATGATTAACAAGTAACATTAAGAATCTAGAGAAATAAATGTTCTTTCCCCTAGATTCTTTATTTCCTAATTTAGCAGCTAATTCATACATGCCTGTAACCGAGTTGTAGAGGGGGGGGGGGGGGGTTGAATACAATTCTTGATTTTTACAACTTTTCTGCAACTTGAAAGTAAGAACAGATAAACTAAATTGCAGAAACAGAATAAAGATAAGAACACAGTGCTTTAAAAATTTCAGGTGGACTGTTTTGTGATCCACCTGAGATATATATTGAAGAAATAATCTGTGATATTTGGTTACAAATACACAAATGCTATTATAGTTCTTTGCTTCTAAGAAATGTAAGAGAGAAAACCTAAGCAAAGACAATGTAAAACTGTTTTCTCTATTTTCAAAGAACTGCTACACTTGGTTATAAAGCCCAAGTTTACAAGTCATACTAAAGACAAAAACTATCTCTATTTTCTAGGTCAAGTATGCTTGCTTCTTCATTCCAGATGCATGTGACTGAGATGTTGTACTCTTGACAAGTTGGCTTGTTTGTACATCTCTTATGTTTGCATGAAAATGGAATGTTTATTCTTCTTCGAGGTTCGCCAGTGCTTGGCTTCCATATTCTTTTTGTTTACTCTAACAACCCATGTGCTTCCACCAGTGTCAAGTCATCGTCAACCTTTAGTCTTGAGCTTCATCCGTTGGTAGTGTTCTTGACTATCCGTAGATAACTATCCATGGATGACTATCCATGGATAACATTAAGTTGGTCATCCGTGGATAGCATTAAGTTGATCATCTGTGGATAGCAATAAGTCTTCATCCGTTGTCATTCATTTTCACTTAAACAGAATTACATAGCACAACCTATTTACAATTAGCTATCATATCCTGCTTATCTACTGAAAGTCAACATGACTTAGTACTTAATACATTCAATCCTTAGACTAGAGTAAAATTGAATATGCTACATGATTACTTATCCGTGGATAAGCTTCCCAACAACATATACTATAGAGAGTATGCCATCCGTTGTTAGTTACAAAATGACTTATACATAAATGTGTTATATGTTAAGTTATCATCAAGAACAACATATTTCCTAAAAAAAATTCGACGAATCATTTATCAATCGTGGTGAATGAATCATGATGGTTATGGCGGTGTATAGATTTTTCATCTAATATCAATTTGTATACAAGTATTTTGCTTTTGTAAAAGAAAAAATTACACGTGAAATATGACTAAATTGATTAAATTGAATCAATCTGGCCATTTTTTTTTATCTAAATTGATAAAAATGATTATACACATGTTGTTTATTATATTATGCCACGATAAATCAATATCCAATTAAATAATTTTTTATATCAATACTAATCAAATGTGAGGGGTGTCGGCTTTTAAAATTGTTAGTTATATTTAATATTGTAATTTTTTATCATAAAAATTACATTCATATTGTAATTGTTATTTTCATGTTTATGACTTTTTTTAAAGTTATAAATTTTTTAGATATATAATGAGAGTATTCTCCCAACTAATTGTTCATGTAAATTATTTTGAATTAATTTTTTAGATATATAATGAATACCACTAGAAACTAGACAGAGGGGGGGGTGAATGGATAGTTTTGATATTTTTCGATTCTTGAAACTCAAGATAAACTGTATATGATTATGCTATGTAATATGCGGAATATAAACAACACACACAATCACTTTAATCTACTTTGTATTGAGTAAATTAAATACTACAGCTTTCCGGAAATTCACAACGGAATTTCTGGCTTCTAAACAAGAACAGTTTGTAACTTGTTTTTTCTTACAGAGAAAAGAGTGCTTTTGATGAAACTATGTGTATCTCTCTTACAGCTTACAGTGGTGTGTGCTCGATATATATTCACCTATACAAACTAGGCACACAACTATTTACACAGTTGCCCTTGGCTGAAAGTCCAACTTGTCCTGCCATAAGAGGTTAACTGTGTCAGGAAGGACCACCTGCTTTTAGGAATCTTTCCCGTTTCTGTAGCTGCTTGTCTCTTATCCTTCTCTCCAAGTTTAGCTGTAGATTTGCCATCTGTTCTTTGGACAACCTTGCCAGAACAAATGCTTCAGTATTTGTCTCTTTTGATTCTTGATTCTTTACCTTGATTTGTCTTGTTGTAAACGGCTAAGTGTTGATATCGTGAACTACACTTCATTCCAGACTATGCGATGTCACTTGTGAAGACTACGCGATATGGCCTTTGAGGACTTTGCGACATAGGTCATTTGAGGACTTCGTGATCTAGTCTTTTTGAGGATATGCGACATAGGTCATTTGAGGACTTCGCGATCTAGTCTTTTTTAGGACTATGCGACATAGACTATTTGAGGACTATGCGACATAGGCTGTTTGAGGACTTCACGATCTAGCACATCTTGACTTTGCTGTCTTCAACACATCACGACATGAGTCTTGAGGACTTCACGACATAGTACAAAATGGACTATGCGATCCAGCACTTCTCGACATGAATATTGGTGACTTCACGACATAGCTTTATTCTGACTTTGCTATATAATGCCTCAGTCAAATTTCTGTAAATTATTTCTTCAGGACCTTATTCATCTCAATCCTGCTGCATGAACAAAACTGAACTTCTACCATGACAATTATTTAATGGCCTATATACATTCTAGTCACAAGAAACTTACTAAGCTCATTATAATTCTGAGCATTCATGATCAAGCTAATGTTCATGAGAATAAGACAAGTACATAGAGAGACCTATACTATATCCCAGTGATAGAATTCACTAGGTCATGTAGTGTGACATAGTCACATAATTCAGGCTTGTTAATGGTGGTATTCAGACATGTCTTGAGCCTAACAATCTCCCCCAAATTGTGAGTAAGACCCTTAGGCACAATTTCATGTCTGATAACAAGCCTAACTAACATAAAAAGAACAAATATAAAGAAGATAAAGGGATAAACAGAATTTGATAACAACTTGGAAATTTAGGCTTACAGAATTTCTCCTTGAGCTACATAGCTTCAGTTTCCAATTGTTTCTCTAAGAAATCATCATAGACCTTCTTCTTCCTTATTTCTTCATTCTTCTTTATCTCAGAGATGGCCATTAGAATTTCATCTCTTGCAATCAACTCTTTAATGAGAGGAGAGTCTTTTAGATCTTCAGCGGCTGTTATAAGGGCACTTTCCACATATGAATTTATGAACTCCATCCTTATCTTGCTTTTCCCTCCATAATGATTTTTGTACTCCACAATATAGGGATTTTGTTTTACCCTGCATAGCCCTTTCTCCCTCAGCTCCTTTGTTTTTTCTTCCATCTCAACCATCTCCTTTTCTTTCTGACACCTCTTTTCTTCATTTAGCTTCTTTAGATTTTCTTCATAGTCAGAGTGCATCTTCATGAATCTAGCAATCTCTATTTTCCACATCCTCTCTTCCTTTTCTTCAAAGTTCAATAAGGCATTTATTCTTTCAAGTTCATAGGTTGGAAAATATTGCCAGCTGCCTTGCTTCATCTCTTTCTCCCTTCCATCAGTGTATTTGATCTCAAGATGATTGTTCTTCACTTTGACTTCAAAGATTCTTTGAGCTCTCAAAAATGCTAGGGCATCTTCATCATAGTCTTCATCTAGAGGAAGCACTTTGATCCCTACTACATTAGTGATTACTCCATTCTTCTTTGTTATCCTTTTCCTTCTGGCTACACTCTTGATCTTCAAATGCTTCACTTGAGGTAGCTTTCTGGAGCAGGGAGAATTAGTCTTTAGTGCCACATCATTTGGAAGCAGCTTCACTCATTTCCCTTTCATCCACTGTAACACTCCACTAGCTGTGACTTTGTGGAAGTGTCTTTTAGATTTTTCCGTTGTGGCTTCACTTTTCTTCTGTGGCAAGTCAGGTTCAGAAGTCTTTGATAAAGATTTTGGAGGATCATTACTACCAGTACCCACCCTAGACTTAGAGTCTTGTGTTTTGGTTAAGGTACTGCTAGCAATGTCCTTGACTTGCTGATTTCCACTTGTCTTCTTAACAGTTTCCTTCTTTCCCTGAGAGTCCTTCACTTCATCATTATCATCTTTAGTCTTCTTTGAGGTTTTGCTTTTGATACTCTCACTTCCACCATCCTTATCACTCCTTGATTGACTCCTCCTCTTGTAGCTTTTGTCTTTGTCCTCATCCTTGTCATCCTTCTCATTTTTCTTTGCTTTGAGTGATTCAGGAACTCTTCCATGTACCAGAAATGATTGTAGAATTTGAATCATCTCTATTTCTTCAGCAGTCCTGAGTCCTTTCTTGGCTCTTAGCATTTGAAGCACACTGTTAATTCTATCTTTGTTCTTCATGTTCAACTGAGCAGGGATGACTAGTTGATCAATTGAGTTTGCCCTGGCGAGTCCTTGAAAAATGATTGTTCTTGGATTTGTGATGACTTCAGGCAATCTTGAAAACTGGTCCTTCTTCAAATCCTCATACAGCATCCTGTTGTTGTCGTCTTCCTTCTCTATTAGCTCTAGAATGACATCTAGTTCAGAGTATCTCAGCTTCTCCAGAGTTTGAAAAGACAAATGCCATAGGTCATTTTCTTTGGATATCATAATAATTTCTCTTAGATAGGCATTCTTGATATTCCTGACTACCACAGTTATGTACTTGATGTTTTCCTTGATCATTCTCCTGTAGGTCTTGGTGTCACCTTGTACACTGATAAAGATGGCTTTCAGAAACTCAAAGAAGGCCTCATCATGATAGATGTATGAGTTGGCAACTTCCTGTAGCTTTGCCTTAGTGATAATGCTTGCTTTGACAGGTTGAGCTTTTATGGAGATAGGATGAGTAGAGACATCACTTTGTATTGTGCCAGGGTAGTATGTTATAGTTACACTACTTTTCTGGCCAGTTAGACTGGTGACATAAACAGTAGGAAATGTGACTGGCTTGAGGTCTTTCTCTGAAATGACCTTCCCTTTCAGTTTATGCTTTGTGGGAGCTCCCCCTCTAATTTCTTTTTCTTGAATGAACTCCTTTCCTTTCTCCCCCTTAGGCTTGGGATCAGACAAGATGTCTTGAGCTTCCCCGGGAATAGGCAGGTTCATGTGTCTCATCATAGATGTCATCATTTGTTGTTGTACCAACAAGATATTAGAAGTTGAGTTGGTTTGATCATCCATTTTGGCATTAAGCTGCTCCAATGAGTGAGATAGGCCTTTGTTTTCAGCTTTCAGATCAGCTACCTCTCTTTCCAAGCTTTCCACCTTTGAGAAAAGTTGCTGAGATTTGAAGGAATTGAGGGATTGATCCTTGATCTTTGAGATGTCAGAAATGGGAACTTCATCTACAAGCTTGTTCCCATACTGATTCTTCCACAGAACTGTCAGCATGGAGTTGGAATTGATGTTGGCTTGCACCTGGTTATCTAGCTTGGCAGAAAGCTTCTTCATGTTATCTGAGACCAAAGCTAGGGTGCAGTCCATCTTGGTGACATTGACAGCTGTTTTCTGAACCTCTTTAAGGATGCCATCTACCTTGGGAAAATCAGAGAGATAGGAGTTTCTGAGTTGAGTCAGGAATCTTTCTGTTTCCTCCTTGATGGAATAAATCTCTGATTGAATACCATTCCCAAGATAATGCAGAGCCTTCAGCTGATTCTTGTACATTTCATTCATAGCTTCAAAAACTTCTGTAGGAGCAAGATGTTTGGCATTGGACCCCAAGGATGTGAGATATTCTTCCCTAAGAAAGGCTAGGGCATCCTTGAGCTGCACAGATCTTTTGTCATCCAACCAGGCATCAACATTACCATCCTGTTGGGCTTCATCCACTATCTTGTCATGTTGAGATTCAACATCCTCCTTGTGACACAGAAGAATGGCTTCATAGTCTGAATTTGGAAGGTTGGCTGTTAGGAGATGTTGAGCTATCTTTGAGATCTCATCAATCTGTGCCACATGAAGATTTTGAAGTTCTTATTCCGTCAATTGTGAGGGCACATATGATGATCCTGAAGGCCTGTCATGTTGCACAGGCTTCAGCCATTCTGACATTGTGGCCTGAGTCAAGTTAGAGCTGGTGCTAGGCACCTTATGGGGGTTTGATGTATGAGTTTCCTCCAGTCTTGGAATGACTGTGGAGTCTGATGCTGTCCCCATTGAAATGGGATGCGTGACAACATCATCTCCATGTGCCTGTGAAGGCATGTCCATGTCCATAAGGAATGGAGAGTTTGGCATAGAGTCTCCAATGAGAACTGGTGAAGCCTCTATGTTTGTGTTGGTGTCATTAGGATATGCCCCAGCATGCATTCCCTGACCAACTAGATGTGGTTCATGGGTGGTGAGCACAGTGTCATGCACCATGTCACTTGAGATTAGCTCAATCACAGATTTGGATTGTGATTGATCAATTGCAGAAAGGTCATGAGAATGACTATTCTGTTGAGAAGAAATATTAGATGTAGATTCTGGAAGAGAAGTGTGGTATGGATTGGATTTTGGAAACTCCCCCTGAGAAATAGGAGGAGTTTCAAGTGTGATGTGCTCTCCACTTAGTGTGTCATCACCCTTATTTCTCCTAGGGTCAAGAGTGAGTTCTTGACCCTGTGCAGACTCTTCACAGGTTGTAGTGGGGAGGCTACTCTTTTCAATACCAATGCCCTATTGAGAGGACATTGACAGTAATAGGTGTACCCCTTTTTGCACATCTAAATCCTGTTGGGAGGATTCAGTGGAGGCTATAGATTTGGATTTCTTCTTTTGTCTTGTGAGCTGTGACTCAGGTTCCTCACTACCTAAATCTACAGTTTCATTGACTATTTCAAGGGCTCTCTTCTTTGTCTTCTTTTTAGTGACACCAACCTTTTGGGAGATTGATACACTTGGCTCCCTAACTACTAGAGTGGTGTTTGCAGTAGGGTTACTGGATGGGATAGGAAGGCTGGGGTTAGACTGTGTAGCTCCTTCAGTCTTAGCCTCCCCTGTCCAGGAGAGTTCATGGTATATGGGCTTATCAAGTGGATAAGATTCAAATGTGTCCTGCATATGCTTGGTCACACTTAGAATCACATCCACTTGATTCCTTGTGTCCAATGAACCAAATAGAATCTTGGACATGGACTTGGAATAAGCCATTTTATTGTTATCTATACCCTCAAGTTCATGTATATTAGCATCAATATAATTTAAAATACATTGAAGAAAACGAGGGTAAAAGATGTCATTACCTCTACCACGAACTGTCCTCCCTAGCCTTTGAGCCAATTCCTTGAGGATTATTGCTCCAACATTTATCTCCTGATTGTAGGCTAGGGAATAGGCCAACTTCACAGCAATGTGACTGATTTGGTCCCATCCTGTCTTCCTGCACAGAAACACCTTTTGGAGTGCGTCAAATAGAAATGACCACTCCCTCCTGACATACTTCTTGTTGAGCTTGGTCGTGTCAATCTTGTCAGCATACTGAATTAGGGTCAGGAAGTCCACCATTTTCTTGTCAGTGGCTTCAGCATCATGACCCTCAACCTTTAACCCCAGGGCTTCATTTATTTCCTTCTCCCCAAACTGGAAAGACTTGCCCCCAATTGTGCAACTCACTTCCTGAAACGAAGTCCCATCCGCCTTCGCCATTGTTGCAACCAAAGCAGTTCTCCAGAACCCTTCCAGTACATCGACATATAGAGTGGGGTTAAGGGTCAAGGCTTGGCGGAGGTAGGAAGTGTTTAAGAACCGTACAAAGCACTTGTACCTTGGGTTTGCCTCCGCCTCTGAGGGTATTGTGAGAAGATTTGTTTCTTTGGCTATGGTTAAAGGAATTGAGGATGATATTGTTTGAGATTTGGGTGCCATTTCAAGATTGAGAGTGAAGAAGAGAGTAGAAAATTTGAGTTTAGGTTTGAGAATTGAGAGTAGTAGACAAGATGAAAAGTTGTGAACGGTTAGAACAGAGTATTTATATGATAGAGACACTGCGATATAGAGTTATGAATATGTACAGACTAATTGTATGTCGCGAAGTCTAAAAATGGCCTGTACCACAAAGTCTTGCAAAGTATATCGCAGAGTCCAGAAATGAACTATGTCGCAAAGTCTTGAAGATAGAGGGATTTGGATGACTTTGCGATATAGTGTAAATACCCTGTCTAAAACTCTCTTTTTGAAATTTTAAGCTTTTTGTCAGACTTAAATCAAAAATTGAAATAAAATTAATTTAAATCAAAATTCTGTCAAATATGGAGACTTGTCGATATAGTTATTCTAAGTCGTGAAGTCATAAAATGAACTATGTCGCGAACTCATGAAATGAACTATATCGCAAAGTATCACAGTTTCAACAGTTTGCGATATAGGTCTGTTTGATTTGAACTAAGTCGTGAACTCTCAAGATCACCTATGTAGAGATGTCTTAAAAACTCATAACTTCTCAGAAAAGTATGATTTGAAAAATATGCAGTAAAATACTGAAATATTTATAAATCATATCTCAGCTAATTTTCACTCCAAATGAATAGAGCATCTAAATACAGTGAAAATTTACTGCTGCAACAATTAACTAGCATACTTACTTGGAACAACTGAATGAAGGATTAAGCATTCCAATTTCACTCACAAGTCTGTTGAAGACAGCTTCATTTAGAGGTTTAGTAAATATGTCAGCTAATTGTTTCTCAGTTGGAACATAAGAGACTTCTATGGTACCATTTGCAGCATGTTCCCTAATGAAATGGTGCCTGATCTCATTGTGCTTTGTAGTAGAATGATTAACAGGATTGGTAACTATGGATATTGCACTAGTATTGTCACACATCAGAGGTATGTGTTCCAACACCAGTCCATAATCCATAAGTTGATTTCTAATCCAAAGCAATTGAGCACAGCAACTTCCAGCAGCAATATATTCAGCCTCAGCTGTGGATGTTGATGTGGATTGTTGTTTCTTACTGAACCAGGACACTAACCTTTGACCTAAGAATTGGCAGCTTCCAGAGGTGCTCTTCCTGTCAATTCTGCATCCAGAATAATCAGAATCTGTGTAACCAACCACGTTGAACCCAGTGCCTTTTGGATACCATAGCCCAAGGTTAGGAGTCCCTTTCAGATACCTGAAGATTCTTTTGATAGCCATCATGTGAGATTACTTGGGATCAGATTGAAACCTTGCACAAAGGCATGTGGCAAACATGATATCAGGCCTGCTAGCTGTGAGATAGAGTAGCGATCCAACCATGCCTCTGTAAACCTTGATGTCTACTCTTTTGCCTTTCTTGTCTTTATCAAGCTTGATAGCAGTGGACATGGGAGTTTTTGCAGGGGATGAGTCTTCTAAACCATATTTCTTCAAAAGATCTTTGACATACTTTGATTGGTTTATAAAGATGCCATCCTCCTTTTGATGTACTTGCAGACCTAAAATAGGTTAACTCTCCCATCATACTCATCTCATATTTACTTTGCATCAACTTAGAGAACCTTTCACAGAGTTTTTCATTTGAAGAGCCAAAGATGATATCATCCACATAGATTTGAACTAGAATGATATCATTTCCATGCTTCTTGAAGAATAGAGTTTTATCAATTGTACCCCTGGTAAATTGATGCTCAATAAGGAATTGAGATAGAGTTTCATACCAGGCTCTAGGTGCCTGTTTGAGTCCATAGAGTGCCTTGAGCAGTCTATATACAAAGTTTGGAAAGTCTTCATTCTCAAAGCCAGGTGGTTGAGAAACATAAACTTCTTCAGCAAGATCACCATTGAGAAATGCACTTTTCACATCCATTTGATACACCTTGAAATCTGAGTGAGCTGCAAAAGCCAAGAATATTCTGATGGCTTCCAGTCTTGCTACAGGTGCAAATGTCTCATCATAATCAATGTCTTCTTGTTGACAGTATCCTTTGGCAACCAACCTTGCTTTGTTTCTTATCACCACTCCTTCTTCATCCATCTTGTTTCTGAACACCCATTTAGTGTCAATAACATTCTTTCCTTCTGGAGGCGGCACTAGTTCCCATACTTTGTTTTTCTCAAATTGATTCAATTCTTCTTGCATGGCAACAATCCAATCAGAATTCTTCAAGGCATCTTCAATTACTTTTGGTTCTTCTTGTGACAGAAAGCAGCTATACAGACATGTATTCATTGTTTCTCTTCTTGTTCTAACTCCCTCACCAGGATCTCTAATGATTTGATCCCTAGTGTGGGCTCTGTCCCATTTCCTTGTGTGACCCTGTTCATTTCCTTGACTTGTTCCTAGCTCATGTTGATTGACAGTTGCATTCTCTTCTTCTCCCCCTGTGTTTGTGAACCCTTGCACAGGTGTTTGAAGAGTATCATCAACTTCAAGAATTTCATTTTCTGGAACAGTCTGAGCAGGCGGTTCTTCCTCACTTTCAGAATCCTCAAGATATCCTTGATTTTCAAATCTTAATGGCACACTGTCTTGATCACTTGTTTTCAGTCCAGGAGTCTTCTTGTCATCAAAGGTAACATCCATGCTTTCCATGACTTTGTGTTGCTTAGGTACAAACACTCTGTATGTTGTCCTTTCCAGAGAGTATCCAATGAAAATACCTTCAAATGCCTTAGCATCAAATTTTCCAACATGCTCAGAGGTATCTTTCATCACAAAGCACTTGCTTCCAAACACATGAAGATGCTTGAAGGATGCTCTTTTGCCAGTCATTAATGAGTAAGGAGTTTTTCCAGACTTCTTATTGATCAATGTTCTATTTTGCACATAGCATGCTGTGTTAACAGCATCAGCCCAAAAGCTAGTAGGTAGCTTTGCATCCAACATCATTGTCCTTGCAGCTTCAATAAGAGTTCTATTCTTTCTCTCAACTACTCCATTTTGTTGAGGTGTTCTAGGAGCTGAAAATTGTTGAGAAATTCCTTTATCTTTGCAAAACTCATACAATGTTGAATTTCTGAACTCAGTCCCATTATCACTTCTCAAAGTAACTACAGAGGAACCAGTGCTTTGTGCTTCTCTATCAACTCTCTTGATATGCTCTATAATAACTTGAGGTGCTTCATCCTTGGAGTATAGGAATTCCACCCAAGTGTATCTTGAATAATCATCAACCATTACTAGAGCATATTTCTTCTTGGAAAGAGACATTACATTCACAGGGCCAAATAGATCCATGTGAATTAGCTGCAGAGGCTTTGAGTTTGTATTGAGCAATTTGTTCTTATGACTTGATCTTTTGATCTTCCCTTTTTGACAAGCTTCACATGCTCCATCTTGCACAAACTCCAGTGCAGGCATATCTCTGATGAGTTCTCTTTTTGTCAGAGAGTTCATTGCCTGAACATTCAAGTGAGATAGTTTCTTGTGCCATAGCCAGAATTCCTCATTTGTGGCCTTAGTGTAGAAACAACAAATTTCTCCCTTGTCTGCAGCCTTGAGATTAGCTACAAACAAGCTTCCTTTCTTCACACCAGTTAGAACAACTTCACCACTTCCTCTTTTTGAGATTAGACAATGATCTTCATCAAATTCCACTTTGAAACCCCTGTTGGTGAATTGTCCAATACTCAAGAGGTTATGCTTCAGTCCTTCCACAAATGCTACATCTAATAATGACATTCCCAGATTTAACACTGCCATATCCCATTGTATAACCAATGTTGTCATTTCCAAAGGTTACTGATGGGCCATCCTTTTCCTCAAATTGTGATAGCAGGGCTATATCACCAGTCATGTGACTTGAGCATCCGCTGTCCAAGATCCATATGAGTCTTTTATTCCTGTTGCCCTGCATTCACAAAATGACTAAGTTGTTTTTGGTACCCACGCTTGGTAGGGTCCAGTTGATTTAGAAACAGTTTTATTGACAATTCTTCTGTCATAAGTAGCATTCTTCACAGTAGGAGACTTCACTTTGATTGTGGCTTTGGAGTTTACACTCTTAGGCTCACATGAAGTTTTCACCCTCTCAACATTGATTGGGGATCCTGTCCTGTGAGTGTGCACATGTGTGTGTGATTCACCAGATTGTGCAGAGTCAAGTTTATGCTTAAGAGATAAACAGTTAGCAATCACAGTCACATAGCATGTCATGCAGTTTGACTTACCACAGAAAGAATCATGACTAGAATTTATGCCTACAGAATGGTTACTCAGGTTATCAACTTCAGCAATCTCAGGTTTGCTACACTTATGAGTCAAATGATTAACAGATAGGCATTTTTGACATTGTTTCCTGGGAGCATTTGGCACATAAGCATAGTTGTTACCCTTGTTGACACCTACCTTACCATTTCTGTTTTGTTTCTTTTTCCTAACAACTTCTTTCTTGACTTTAGGACTCTTGACAGGGTTGTCTTTGGTCTCTTTATGACTGACAAATTTAGGAGAGGAAGAAGTGTCTTTAGCAGCCTCATCTTCTCCAAGAAGTTGTTGTTTGATGATCAAAAGTTCTTCATCAAACTCAACAACACTCTTTTTGAAAATAGGCTTTTCAACACTAGACAAAATGATTGGGGCATTTTTGTTTGTAAAAGATTCTTTTTCTTTGCCCTTTGCCTTCTTCCTTCCTTTATCATTCTCATAGTCAAAACCAACTCCAACCTTGCAGTCTTCAGTGTGCTCCTTATGATAGGTTTGAATAAGTTCAGAGGAGTTCTTGAAACTTCTCAGTTTTAATTCATTTTCAGCAATTTGTTCTCTAAGAGCTTTTTCTATTTGTTCTGCACAAATTACCTTGTTTTTGAGATACTCAATCTCCTTATTCAAACCATCAAGGCTCACTACCAACAACTCAAGTTTCTCATTCTTTTCTGTAAGCTCAAGATTTTTAGCAGTTAGCCTGTCAATTTCTTCATTAGCAACTAACATGCTAGTATGAATATTAAACATTTCAGTACTCATGTCTTCAACAGTCTGCTTATATTGAAAGGGAGTCATATCAAGAGAAGTAAGAATAGGTACCTGACTTGAAGAATCACCATCATCAGAAAATGCCATCAAGGCATAGTTTGAGTACTCTTGTTCTTCTTCTTCATCAGAGTCATCCCAGCACTTTCCCTCAGCACTAAAAACTTTACCCTGTTGTTTCTTGAGTAGAGCTTCATACTTAGCTTCAAGCTCTAAGTATGCTTTGTCCTTTTTGACTTGTTTAGGCTTTTTGCACTCTGTGGAAAAATGCCCAAGTTCATTGCAGTTATAGCATCTTATTTTGGACCTATCCACACTCCCTGATTTGTATCCTCCTTTAGCAGCACCAGCAATCCCTTTTCCTATGTTGAAAGAGTTTGAGCTACTTGAACCACAAGCATTTCCACTATTGAACTTAGAATTGAATGACTGTCTCCTCTTAAACCTAATGTTAGGATATCTCCTAGCCATATATGCAAAAGATTTGTTTTCCATCTTATCCAGTTCATCAATACTGTAGAACTCATCCTCCTCAGGCAAATCATAGACAACCTGAGTCTCATCACCATTGTCTTCAACCTTCAGTTCTTCAATCTTGACTTGACTGACTTTAAGAGATTCCATTCTTTGACCTAGATTGTCAGCAATAAGGGCACAGGAAGTATTTGCCATTAAGCCTTGTTTTGCTTGAATGGATCTCTTTTGAAACAACTCCAGCTCATATGTCTTCAAAACACCATACAACACATCAAAACCAATATTTGTTAGATCTCTTTCTTTAAGGGAAGAGATTCTTGGTTCCAAGTGATCTGGAAGAGTTAGTAAGAAATTCATATTGAGCTCTTCTGTCTCATAGTGTTTGTCATAGAGTTTGAGTTCATTTATCAGCTTGTTGAACCTCTCAAACACTTCTGTGATTCCCTCCTTTGGTTGAGCCATGAAAGCTTCATACTGGGAAACCAGAATCTGCTTTTTGTTCTTTCTTACTTCTGGAGTTCCTTCACATAACACCTCTATAAGATCCCACATTTTCTTTGCACTACTGCAGTGAGCAACAGTGCCATACATATTGAAATCCATAGATTCACAGATGATGAGTTGGAGATGTCCATCCAGTGCTATTTTCTCCTTTTCAGGATCAGTGTATTTTGAGGGGTCTTTAGGAACATGCCTTGCTGGTATTATCTCAGTTCCTACAGTTGTTTCACCAATCTCAATCATTGGAATAAAGGGACCATGCTTTAGAATATCTAAATACATGGGATTGGAAGCTTTAATGAAAAGTAACATCTTCTTCTTCCATAAGCTGTAGTGCTCCTTGTTGAAGGGAGGAATCTTTATGCTGCTCATTTTCTGTGAACTCATTGTTGATCTTTTCCTGTTTGTACGTTAACAGCCTAGCTCTGATACCACTTGTTAGAAATGAATACCACTAGAAACTAGACAGAGGGGGTGAATGGATAGTTTTGATATTTTTCGATTCTTGAAACTCAAGATAAACTGTATATGATTATGCTATGTAATATGCGGAATATAAACAACACACACAATCACTTTAATCTACTTTGTATTGAGTAAATTAAATACTACAGCTTTCCGGAAATTCACAACGGAATTTCTGGCTTCTAAACAAAAACAGTTTGTAACTTGTTTTTGCTTATAGAGAAAAGAGTGTTTTTGATGAAACTATGTGTATCTCTCTTACAACTTACAGTGGTGTGTGCTCGATATATATTCACCTATACAAACTAGGCACACAACTATTTACACAGTTGCCCTTGGCTGAAAGTCCAACTTGTCCTGCCATAAGAGGTTAACTGTGTCAGGAAGGACCACCTGCTTTTAGGAATCTTTCTCGTTTCTGTAGCTGCTTGTCTCTTATCCTTCTCTCCAAGTTTAGCTATAGATTTGCCATCTGTTCTTTGGACCACCTTGCCAAAACAAATGCTTCAGTATTTGTCTCTTTTGATTCTTGATTCTTTACCTTGATTTGTCTTGTTGTAAACGGCTAAAAGTTGATATCGTGAACTCCACTTCATTCTAGACTATGCGATGTCACTTGTGAAGACTACGCGATATGGCCTTTGAGGACTTTGCGACATAGGTCATTTGAGGACTTCGTGATCTAGTCTTTTTGAGGATATGCGACATAGGTCATTTGAGGACTTCGCGATCTAGTCTTTTTGAGGACTATGCGACATAGACTATTTGAGGACTATGCGACATAGGCTGTTTGAGGACTTCACGATCTAGCACATCTTGACTTTGTTGTCTTCAACACATCACGACATGAGTCTTGAGGACTTCACGACATAGTACAAAATGGACTATGCGATCCAACACTTCTCGACATGAATATTGGTGACTTCACGACATAGCTTTATTCTGACTTTGCTATATAATGCCTTAGTCAAATTTCTGCAACTTATTTCTTCAGGACCTTATTCATCTCTATCCTGCTGCATGAACAAAACTGAACTTCTACCAGGACAATTATTTAATGGCCTATATACATTCTAGTCACAAGAAACTTACTAAGCTCATTATAATTCTGAGCATTCATGATCAAGCTAATGTTCATGAGAACAAGACAAGTACATAGAGAGACCTATACTATATCCCAGTGATAGAATTCACTAGGTCATGTAGTGTGACATAGTCACATAGTTCAGGCTTGTTAATGGTGGTATTCAGACATGTCTTGAGCCTAACACATCGGCTGGACAATTAAACAAGGAAGCTCTCCATGTGTAGTACAAGTGTATCTATCTCACTTTATTTCTAATTTTCTGTATAAAATTAGTTGCGAGTTTCATTTATGTATACATTATTGTATTTGATTTTATTTAATAAATATAAAATGGATTAAGTTACAAATATATTATTGTTAAGAATAATATATTTGATATATTGTGTATGTAAATTGGGAGTTACAAAGTTAGTGGGAGTTACAATAATAATTAGATATGGGGTTTACAAAGTTAATATTTGAGGGTGTTACAAATATTGATGAGAGTTACAAGTTTTTCAATTATTATATGGAGGATTTTATGGGGCAGTTACACAAGTTTAAGGGGTGGAGATTGTACTAAGAATGCCTATAAATTATGGGTGAAAACTCAATGAACAAGCACACAAAAAATCTGCTTGCTCTTAGTACAATCGGAACCCTATTTTCTTTCATCTCATACTTCTTTTTCTTTTCGGTAAGTGTTACAAAACACTACATACGTGAGCTTACTAATACAGTAAGTTTTTGTTGTCAATTATAGTTTCGAGTTTAATTTTATTTGAGTGATTCTGGGCATTCTGCAATTCCTAAGTCTGGTGTTCGATTCTCCGCGTCTTCAATTTTGTATATTAATACCATTTGAATAATTAGTAGATGTAATTAGTTGTAGTTGAGACAGGGAAGTATGTACCTACGCATTGTCTGAATAATTTAATTTTAATGTTCGTCCTAAGCTGGTTTTTTAGCTCATTCTTGTCCAATTTTAGTATTGTTAATCATGAGTTATGATAATTGTCTACTTAAGTATGTAATGATAGAAATTTATCTTCAGTTCCTGATTCGTGCTTCAACAAACTGTGTTGTGTATCTTATTTGAATGTATGAAATGGTGGAGTTACACTTCTTAACAAGTTTTGCTGGTCTATGTTTGCGTATTTGCGATTCATTTTATATAGGTTGCCTCTTTCTAATGGTTCATTGTTGGTCAGTAACCAGGACGTGCAAAGTTCTACCCAAGCTGCGCCGCTAATGGACCTACGGGATGATATATCATTCTTATGGGGCAGGCTACAACTAGATGGCTCCCAATGACAATTGTGTGAGTTTATTTATTAAGAATTCATGTCAATCTATGTTGTTAATGAAGCATATACACATTATAAGCTATATATAAGAAGCAAGGATATGGATGCGGGGATACCACATATGTTAAACTATTATAGATATATATTTGAAAAATTGTATGATAAAATCCATCAACAAAACTAACATTTTTATCTGAATTGAATGAACTGCATAACTTAATCATCTAAAACACAAGAATTAAAGTTAGAATGTTTTTTTTTGCAGAAATGAATATAGACATCAAAACATTTATTTTTTTATTTCTTGGCTGAGTAACATTAATGTTTTGCTTGTGTTAAAGTAGTCAAAGTTAAGATTGTAAGAGTATCAGAGTATGTGATGCAGGGATACGTTCGGTCTCATCGGCACGTGCTTCCTAGATTACCCAAGTCTCATTTGAATCAGTTTTCTTATATATGGTTTACATGTCGGTGATGGGGAATAGAAGTGATTATATAGGAGAATTTTTTTAGAGTTATGCTAGAGGACCCAAAATTCTTCCGAAATGACGTGGCACGACACGTAGGGCCCATCATTTCATTGACAAAGTTACCAATTACGCAAAGACACATCATTTTTGGGACAAATTTTGGGTTATTTTTTGAGTTCCCTGGCATTTCTCATTTTTCTAATATTGATGGATACAAATGTATTAATATTAATGTTCAATATATGAGACTAGTAGTTGACTAATTTTGTAGCTTTACTATATCCACTTTTGACATTTTGGGGTTATGTCACATATTTTCAATATAATAGAAGAGAGAGGGGAGAATCCTTGCCAATAGCCAATGAATGATTTTTGAATTTTGTCAATTTTTAATATATTACTACTTCTGAATTTATAGTTGTAGTGTTCTATTTTATATATGCACAAAGTTTTAAACAAATCGTAAGTATATAAACTTTTGGTGGTACTATATGCAATGAACATTTACGTTTTACAGTTCAACGGTTGTATGCTTTGATATAATCCTGACAATTGTGATTATCCGTCTCCTTTTAAGGTCTTTAAATTAATTTTTTTATTTATTACTCTTCTTCTTACAGGTACTAGTCAGGAAGAAGATAAACACATACCTTATTCAGGCAAAACCCTTGCTCAAACTAAAAAGGAACAGTGTTGGCGCTACGACCCCACCATCAAGTATGAAGCAATCAGACGTTTTTCTGACACCTCCTCTACTCACTGGTCTGACTCTACGAACTCTAAATCCGACACGGAAGCCATGGCAGAAGAAGCAACACGAATTGAAAAAGATAAAATCCCAGCTGGAACCACAGTGGAACAACTCTTTTGCAACGACTTGGTTAAGTCTCCGTCAACAGATTCCCAGTCCATGGCTGAGGACTTGTATAAGTCTTCATTAACAAATCTCCAATCTGAATCAACTGTTCAAGATTTATCTTTCTTGGTAATGGTATCCCCTCTCTGTTTTATCATCTTCATTTTTATTTTAAGGGTGCAGTTTCTTCAGTTTGACCATTTATATTCTCTTACTTGCCTATCTTTCTACCTCTAGTGGACTTAATTATTGTTAAAACCTTTATTTCAAGGAGACTAGCGCATGTATGGTAGTATTTTAGAATCTCTAAGAAGTTGGTTACAACTTATGTCATTGAAGTTGGGTTACGGTTGAGCCAAACTCCAAAGATCTTAGCTAGTGGCTTAATTTGGTTCTGGACAAGACTCAGAAACAGACATTTTTGATACTGTCACTAGAGGTTGGAATATTAATCTATACTAGTATTCTCACTCTTTTTTACAAGGAAAATATCCAGTAATAACCACCATGCATGGCTTATATGATTTTGTTCACATTTAGTTGTGCTTATATATAGGATTCAATATTTCGACTAGCTAGAATACTGAATTACTGGTATTGATAATTAAGGCTTTGGTGGCATCTTAATTGTTTCGGTCTTAAAGAGCATACAAATTAAATTCTCTCTCTCTCTCATCAAATCACTTGTAGCAACCTACTTCAGAAAATGATCCCAACAGAAAATGTTCCCATAGTTGGTCATTTCAAAAATTGTGTGCATGTTCTGACGTATCTACTGTTTGAATATTACTAAATCATAAATCCGATTGATAAGTTGGTATGATCATTAGTGTTTTTTATTTGAATATTCATAATTGCTTTGAATATTCAAAGTACAGTGTTATTCAACTTTCAAATATTAAGACTCGACTAGAGACCTGATAAGTACACAAATCTTGGTCTTTAGATAATTATTAGTTCACATTAAACAACTTCAAATGCTTAAGTATTAACAAAATCAGTAAGAATCACATAAATTTTGAAGTTCCAAATACTGTCGGTATCCAAATACTGTACAGTTTTAAAGTAAATGTTATTCGGTAAATAATTTGATAGATAGTTTCATGATAGTTTTCATAGATAGTTTCATGATAGTTTTCATAGATAGTTTCATGATAGTTTTCAGGTTCTGAAGCCTGACGAGTTTCGTATGGAAACTATTTTTGCCATAACATATTTGATACAACAAAGCCAAATCGTTAAACAGATGCCGAGCAACAAACATTACATGATTTCTACAGAGTACTCGGAGACACGTGTTGCCCTTAAAAAATATTATACTTTTTTATCATTAATAAAATTTCCGTAAAAAACATAATAGTACTCCAATAAAAATTGAAAATATATAAATAATTGCTCCCAAAACTATATTTAATATTTGAAACTTTTTAATATTGTGCTAACATTAAAAAGAAAAGAGGGAAAGTCGAACAATTTTTTTTTCTCTTCCAAATTACTACAATAACATTATGAAGAAATAAAAGATGCCAAACTTAATTTTTAATTACATAGTCAATTGTTTTATCAAAAAAAATTACATAGTCCATTGTCCTTCAATGAGAAGGATTGTTGTCATAAACATAATTAAACGATAGTTGTTGGGAATTTCGTGGTTGATATAAACTACTGTTACTAATCACTTTACCAAGAATTAACACGTTGAATGAATGCTTTTACATTACTATGTCTAAATGTAGTAAATCAACCGCATAAAAAGTTGGCAATTTATTTTGGGAATTGATAAATAAATTCTAAGTATTGATATTTAAGCTTTATTCATATATGTAAGTTACATAAATAGGTCATTGTTCTAGAGCTACATAAATATTCATTACATGATGTAACATGATGGAGTTTAAATAATAAAATTTTGGATATTTAAGTGTTAATGGAGGAATTTGGTGATAACAAATTTCGGAGATTGCTGGAATAACGAAATTATGATAATGGGGAATTTGGAATTTTTGGATGTTTGGGGTTGGACTTGAAAGGTGTCTCGACTTGTTACATGTGTCGGATCATATACCAAGATTTCTGCGTACCATGTTTATATATAGGGATCAAGCCAACGCAGTTCTGTGATAGGATAGTGTTTTTAATCTCTGTGATTGTTAAGGGATATCTTGAGATAAGTTGATTTTATCTTTTTAGAATTATATTAGCGTTGTGATTCTTTCCTGATTTGAAAGAATCGTTTGGAGATATTTTTCGTTATTGATTGATTGATATTAATTCTTTCCTCGTTTCAGAGAGAGGATATTACTTAGTGGTTAAGCAATTAATTATTATTAGATTAATATTGGGAAATTAGGAGATAATTGAGGCAACCGAAAATATGGCGTAACAACTACTCCCAGTTTTTCAGTGCAGCTTGATGGACTGGAGAACTAAGCGTGCGAATTTCCCGAGTCGCTGAAACAACTAGGAGTAGAAGATTAGCAGATAATATGGAGCAAGTAATTATCCGTAATATGCATGTAGAAGCGAGAGAGACAACATGATGTGCCTGTAATATGCCTGTTGCTATAAGAGAGACAACATATTGCGCCTGTAATATGCATGTTGCTATAAGAGAGACAACATATTACGCCCGTAATATGCATGTAGATGCGAGGAAGACAACATGTGAAATGTGAGAAGAATATATGTACGAGCAGTTTTGCAAGTGTGAGAGAATGAGCGACTTTGTGTAGATATTGTTGCGCTTCCCCTTGTAAAGTTAGGTTTGTGAATCCACTATTCAAGATATAACATAATGAAGTAGCATCAGTAGTGATGTCCCTGTATGTATATTGAATAAGGAGATAATGTATTGTGTTGAGATCGTAGTCCAAGCATTATCCCGGAGGATCTTCCTAAGCATGTTAAACAGGACTCCGGCTTATGCATTCCAAGGAAAGTATGCTTCCTACAAGGAGGTCATATTCCTATGTATCTTCTCCCTTACAGGGAGGACTCCAGCTTATGCATTCCAAGGAAGGTATGCCTCCTAGAAAGAAGTCATATTCCTATGCATCTTCTCCCTAACATGGAGGACTTCGGCTAATGCATTCCGAGGAAGGTATGCCTCCTAACATGAAGTCATATTCTTATGCATCTTCTCCCTAACAGGGAGGACTCTAGCTAATGCATTCCGAGGAAGGTACGCCTCCTAACAGGAAGTCATATTCCTATGCATCTTCTTGGTGAGCTTCCCGGAAGTACGGATAAGCACCCTGGAAGTACAGGTTTACCAAGGCATCCAAGTTTATGCATTCCGAGGAAGGTATGCCTTATAACAGGAAGTCATATTCATATGCATCTTCTCCCTAACAGGGAGGACTCCAGCTAATGCATTTCGAGGAAGATATGCCTCCTAACAGGAAGTCATATTCCTATGCATCTTCTTGGTGAGCTTTCCGGAAGTACAGAAAAGCACCCCGGAAGTACGGGTTTACCAAGGTACTCAAAGCAACACCTTCCACAAAGAAGGGCCTTCAAATTAATTCCAAGCAACACCTTAAAGAAGGGTCTTCAAAAAATAATTTCCAAACAACACCTTAAAGAAGGGCCTTCAAAAATATTTCAAGCAAGACCTTAAAGAAGGGCCTTCAAAAATAATTCCAAGCAACACCTTCATCAAAGAAGGGCCTTCAAAAATATCACACAGAGACAACCACAGAATCTAAGAATGTCCAATTTTTACGAGTAAATGTATGATGCACATGATGATATGAATGAATGCATGATGCGAATGATGCACATGATGATTAATGAATGCATGATGTGAATGATGCAGGGCCTTCAAAACAAGATTACCCCGAAGGGTCTTCAAAAGACGATCACCACGTAGGGCCTTCAAACAAAATCACCCTGAAAGACCTTCAAAAGACGATTAACCTATAGGGTTTTCAAAAATATTATCATCTTTAAAAGAGGGTTTTCTAAAATATTATCCTCTTCAAAAGAGGGTCTTCAAAAATATTATCCTTCTTGGAAGAGAGTCTTCAAAAATATTATCCTTCTTGAAAAAGGATCTTCAAAAATATTATCCTCCTTGGAAAAGAGGGCTTTCGAAAACATTACTCTTCTCAAAGAAGGACCTTTCACACTTATTTTTGTCCATGCACGAGCTAGTGAAGTAATCAAATCATGTGTTACGAATATTGCATCACAATTCTTTAACATCTCCATGATTCGATTTTGCCCGAATCTGTTTTGTTTTTACCTTTTTGGCCTTATAAACGATATTTTCTTGGAAAACACAAAACATGAAAGTTGTAGGAAACGAAAAGATCTTTCCGATGATATATGGCTCGTCAGAAACGGACTTATAACAAATCGGGAACCAAATAAAACATCTTCTGATTAACTTCTCAATATTGAAAAACGGGATCTGATTATGTTTTGTGATTTCGAAAATAGATCGAAACATAATCTCAGAAAACACAAAGAACGAAAGTTGTAGGAAATCGCAAAAGCTTTCCGGATCATTAAAAATCATCAAAATCTGACATGTATTAAATTTACTACGAATTTTATAAGATAACTTATTTGTACGGACAAAATCATAAGAAAATTTATCTTAATTTTGAATAGAACCACGAACCACCGCCTCCACCGTTCTGCTCCTCCATTAAAGCCGCTCCAGATCCGATAAAACCCTCCTTGTGCATGATGTAGATGATTTGATTGTCCTCCACGATCAAAAAATAATCCCTTCTTTCTAGCGCCAATTGTTAATGGGGAAATTTGGTGATAACAAATTTCGGGGATTTGTTGGACTAACGAAATTATGATAATGGAAGATTTGGAATTTTCGGATGTTTGAGTCTGGACTTGAAATGCTCGACTTGTTACATGTGTCGGATCCTATTACAAGATGCATGCGTACCATGTTTATATATAAGGATCAAGCCAACGCAGTTCTGTGATAGGATAATATTTTTAATCCCTGTGATTGTTAAGGGATATCTTGAGATAAGTTGATTTTATATTTTTAGAGTTATATTAGCGTTGTGATTTTTTCCTGATTTAAAAGAATCATTTGGAGATATTTTCCGTTATTGATTGATTGATATTGATTCTTTCCTCGTTTCAGAGAGAGGATATTACTCGGTGGTTAAGCAATTAATTATTATTAGATTAATATTGGAAAATTAGAAGATAGTTGAGTCAATCGAAAATATTAAGCAATTAATTATTATTAGATTAATATTGAAAAATTAGAAGATAATTGAGTCAACCGAAAATATGACGTAACATTAAGTAATATAAGTATTAATATGAAACTTAAATATCAATATTTGGAGTTTATATATCAATTTTATTTAATTTGTATCGAAATCTCACTACAAGAAATTCCGGTAATTTTATTTAATTTGTATCGAAATCTCACTACAAGAACTACCAAGAACTTATTTGAACTCGTTTTGTACTATTGGATTTGTGAACTATGAACTTATCACATACTTTTGGCAAGTGTTGAAATTATTAATGTATGATTTTCTTTTGGTTCAATTTTTTTTATGTATTTCTCTAATTAGGATTAATTTTTGAATGTATACAACTGACTAGAACATGTACAATAAACAAAAAGAGTGACTTGTTAAGGCATAAGACAATATTCTAAATGACAAAATTAATGGAATTTCAACAAAAAACAAATTTTTTTAAATGAATAAAAGTAATATCAACAACGGATTCACAATGAATAATAAAATGAAGTGTTCGTTGCAAAATCGTCGCTAATCACTAAGCTTCCGACGGAAATCCGTTGGTAAAGAGTTGCCAGAGGGTGGTCAACAATGAGGGAATCCGTTAGTAGTCAGTTGCAGGTTCGTTGCTAGCTTGCCGACGGAATTTGAATTCTGTCGGGAAGCCCTTACGGCCAAAATTGCAACGCCCTTTTCTGTCAGGATGACACGGATTTTAGCCTATGCTGACAGAATTTTCCGTCGCAAATGCCGGGAATTCTTGTAGTGTCTTTTAAAAACGGTTAAATAATAGAAGGCCAGGATAGAGTATGAAGTATGAACGCAATACTCACGAACTAACTACATATTAACTCAGTATATTTAAATCCTACCTAACTAGAGAATAGGTTGGAAATCAAGCTTACACAAATGGAATGCTCAAAATTATTCGTTCTCAGATGCAACGAGAACTGATTTGGTATTTTTTGAGCTGGTTAATATTTATGGGTGTATTTTATTGATAAAAAAATTTGTTTCACTATTAAATCTAAATCATATTCATTTTCATGGAAAGTTCGCGAATATAATTTTTTAAAAAATGTTAAAGATATTAAATTGGATATAAAAATATCTAACAAATGACATGGGCTATCAAATAAACGCACATTAATATGGATACTAATAAATATATTTCATAATATCACATGAAACATTTTATAATAATTTTTGATTTGGTAATCTTAAAGACTTATTGAAGTGATATTCGTATACCACGTTCGGTAATAAATATTACTCCCTATGTTACTCTCATTTTTTTACAATTTTCTTTTTTTCGGGGACGGAGGGAGTAAATACTAATTTTAAATTTATAATTGCATTGTAAAATCGACATTTTTGCACATCACACGGGTCCGACATTGCCCTTGGTGCCATTCATGCAGTGTCTTTAGCCCAAATTCAGTTTATAAGAATGATTTATTTTCTTTCAATAATGATACATTTTATTTTAAAATAATTACTCATAAAACTAACACATTAAACTTCACGAATTAACTTATGAATTATTTTATAGTTTTTCCAGTTACGGAAAAGAGATATTCGTACGTAGAATATGCTTGTCTATTTTAGTAATTTATTTACATTTATACCCGCATAAGAGAACAGTGTACGAGGTCATGTATGATTTATGAAAATAGGCAAGCTTTCAAGATTTTTACCTGCCTTTTTCCCTCTCATTTATATCACTTCCTGTCTTTTCAACAAATACACCCCACGTACTCTCTCTCTCTCTCTCTCTCTCTCTCTCTCTCTCCCTCCCTCTCTCTCTATATAGAAATTACTCCATTCTACTTCTAGTCTTGTTTTCTCTTTAATTCTCAAGTTTTTTTTATTTGTTTTTTTTACATTTCAGAGCATTATGGAGAACCCTCTTGGTCCTAGCGGTGACCTTTACTGGCTCGTCAAGTCTCGCTATCAAATGGACAGTGGCATCAAGATTGATAAGAAACTGAGAATTGATTTTAAGCATCTTAAATTTGAGGCTAGGATTTGCGAAAGTGTTCACTCTGTCGTTTACAAGGGAATGTAAGTCTTTTTCTTATTTCTATGAACATTTTGTTTTCTTCTTTTAGCTCAATACCTCATTACCTTCACATGCATTTCATTTTTTGTTTGTTTGAGGTTTTTTTTTTATTTGATGTTTTGTTAATTTGTTTGGTGAATTTAGTAGAAACCTTATTCGTGTTGTTTTGACATGTTTATTGATTGTTGGTTTGATTGCAAGTCAGGGGTGTTTGCGGAAACATAATCTTTATTTTTAGGAGTTAAGGTAAGGTCTGCGTACATGTTACCTTCCGGTTGTGGGATATGTTGAGTATTTTTGTTTGGTTTGGTTCAATTGTTGGTTTTATGTTTATTGTGGTATTTGTTTGAAGTTTAAAATTGGTTTTATGGTCCCATTGTATTTGTTCTTACCGGAAAATGTGTTTGAAGAAGCATGAGATAGTTGGCTTTTGTGAATGGAATAAGGAAATAAGAGGTTTTTTAGATGAAACTGTGAGTAGTTTAGCGTTGTGTGGATATACATTTTATCTATACTGAAAGAGTACAATGTATAATTATTAAAAGGCGCAACTAGTTTTGTTAGATAGTGCATGATCTAGCTAAGATTAATGACGCGTAGAGAAAATAAGGCAAGATTTGCGAGTGGAACTGAAATGCAAGAGTTCCGTGTCCTTCACACGTTTATTTGGCGATGATAAGTTTTGAGCATGCAGCGTATGTTTTGGTTTTTGTTAGCGATGATCACTAGTTCACTGCAGTTTTGACACGTGTCTTTTTGGAACTGAACACGTGTTAGTTCTTGATGCTTTTCTTATCACAAGCTATTATTATGTTTCTGTAATGCTATTCATATTGTATCGTATCGTGTTAAGTAACTTACTTATCTAAAACCTTAAGGTGTTAGAGGAAGGTCTCAACTAGATCATATATTATTCAATACTTTCCCTCAGTGGTACCAAACAGATAGACAAATAATTAAATTAAACAAATGGGAATTGGAGGACTCGAACCTGAGACCCCTCTAAAGACAATGGTGTTTCTGGCTATCTAAAGATACTGATATTGAATTTACGGTGTTAGAGATTTGCCTAACCTCTTAAATTTTAATACATTATAACTACAATGCTGATAAAATTTGGCAATAAAAATTATGTTTGTAATGACTGCAATAAATTACTCCGGGTCTATTGAGGAGAAGATGAAGGAGAATATGTTAAAATGAGCTGGACTGACTACATTAGTAGGCCATATTGATGCACCTCTGACTTGAGAAGGAATGATTTTCTAAATACCGATGGAGCTAAAAGAAGTATTACAAACTTAATAAGAATCCAGTTGTTGAGAATTATATAGGTGGCTAAGTTAAACTGGAATCATACTAGCAGAGGATTCAGTGCTGTATGTCTTAACTGGTTACAGACTAAGCATTAGTGGATTGGATTCATCTAGTCCACCTGAACTAGTTTGGAAGACTTAATAGTAGTTGTGTTAATATTAGTTGTGTTTATAATAACTTAATTAGTCCGCCCTGAACTAGTTTTGGACTAAGTTCTAGTACTGATTACACAGCTATTTTTGTTTAATTTATTACCAGGTCCGTAATGTTGAATGACTACTTTTCTCTAAAATATTTCACTTAAAAATTGAAGATACAATTAATTAGTTGACTTAGGCCTGTAAAAACACTATCTATACCTACATGAAATGATGTGCATCGGGATTACAATGATTTAAATTAGTTGAAGCACAAAGCTTCTGTTCTTTTTTTGAATAGGAAGTTATTACACTAAAGTATGTACCTAATCAAGAAAATAAGGATCCTTTGGAAATATTTTCTTGATAATGAAACTTTAGGCTGGACGGAAATGCCAAAGTACATCTTTTGTTAATCTGATTAGGCAGTTACCAAGCATCAGTCAAGGAATCTTCACAATAATAAATCGATGAACAATAACATAGGTATATATACTATGTCTGCTGGAATTTGTGAAATACAACTGATTCACTTGGGTACATATAACTGTTCTTTTCTACAAAAAATGTGCCAAACTGATTATCTAGTATGAGTAAATGTAATATGATTAAAATAGTAAAATGCAAGCACTAATCTTCGCTTGAGTTACTTTCTGATTTCTGAAACTTGTTAAGTATATAGTCAGTCTGAACATGTCTATGTGGCCACTTGTGGCAAAATATGTGAGCATGAGTTTTCTTGTATCATCAATATAAGTATTTTAGTATTTTTTTTATGTATAGGGTTATTTATTTATCATTGGAATTGCATTTGCAGGTATAAAGCTAAGCCTGTTGCAATAAAAATAATATTGCCTGAGTTCTCACCAGCACTTAATTCTACATGGCAAGAGAGATTTGAGCGAGAGGTCGCATTGCATTCAAGATCAACACATGAAAACATTGTGAAGGTATGTGCTCAATTACAAGAATCATGTAAGATTAAAGAACAGTCAAGTAAGAGTCAGCTTTTTTCTGCAACAAGCACTCTACATCTTTTGAATCATTTGAGAGTAAAGTGCATTATGTGTACTTGTAGTTTAGGTGTCAGACCACTTGGGATACTCAAGTTCAAAAACTAGCACTTGCTATATTGACACTCCAAACTACTTACACTTTGCGTGATTCCGTCTATTTCTGTTAACTCCGTCTATTTTTTGATGGGTAATTTAGTCTTATTCATTTTGTACGTGTATTATACATATATCTGATACATTAAACTCATTTCACTGCAAACACACACTGAGACTACCGAACCATAAGATATGTAAAAAACGAAAGGCAAAAGACAGAATACAAAAACCCCTCTTCTCTGGAGCTTGTGTACGCGACGGCGAGGAGGAGCGGTGGAGATCGGTAATCAATGCGGAGGAGTCCGGTGAAAGAGGTCGTTCATGGCCTTGCAAATGACTTGGCAACAACAGCAACCAAATAAGCGTAAAATCAATCGCCCTCCTTTAGGTTTAAAAAATCTCAGCAACTCTTGTTATCTCAACTATGTTCTTCAGTGCTTAACCTACACTCCTCCTCTCGCTAATTTCTGTCTCAAATCCAAACACACCTCTCTCTATAAGCTGTCTCTCTCAATTGATTGATTTTAGGTTTAATTGATTGAATTATTTAGGTGATTTAGCTTCTGCGGACCGGGATAGGAAGAGTGATTGTCCGTTTTGTAGATTAGAGAGGTGAATTGTGCGCTCTCTTTGTAGTGATCTAACCCTAGATGCTCCGTATAAGTTAACTAATTACTTGAGGTTATTTGCTGAGCATTTTCATCTCAGTCGTCAAGAGGATGCTCATGAGTTTCTGCGCTATGTTATTGATGCTTGTCATAATACTTGTTTACGGCTTAAGAAGCTTCAGCACCATAGGCGTAAGGCGGTGGTGAATGGTGGAAAGGCGATGGTGAATGGCGGCGGTGGTGGTAGTGAGGGTTTGGAGGGGAATTCTGTAGTTAAAGATATTTTTGGGAGTGCTTTGCAGTGAAAGGAGTTTAATGAATTGGTAAAGTAAATGTATCAGATATATGTATAATACGCGTACAAAACGAATAAGACTGAATTGCCCTTCAAAAAATAGACGGAGTTAACAGAAATAGACGAAATCACGTAAAGTGTAAGTAGTTTGGAGTGTCAATATAGCAAGTGCTAGTTTTTGAACTTGAGTATCCCAAGTGGTCTGACACCTAAACTGCAAGTACACATAATGCACTTTACTCATGATTTGATTTGTTATACTTGTCTGCATGCTTTAGATGATCTGCGGTTTCTTTTTTAATTAAACTTGTGTGCACGCTTTTGTTTTCTAGCGAATTTTCTTGATTCAAATCACTTGGACAGTAACATTGATGACTATATTAACACTATAATGATGTGTCATTAAAATTTTATGTGATAAATTTCAACTTATAAATTCAAACCTATCTGTAAACTAACTGAATAGTGTCATTGGTGGTAAGTAATACGACGATACCAAATGTAGAGACTATTGTAATAATCTGCTTTCTGGTCACTCGGTTATGGTTTTTTTAAAACCTATAATAAGTATAGCTTGTTGAAGAATGGATGTGAGAACTCTCATTTGTGGAGCCACTACACAGTGGCATATAACTATTTTAATAAACAGCAACTATATTTTTAAATAGAATATAGTAAGTTAAACTTTTTAATTTTAAATTCAAGATAACTTTTGGAATCATAAAACATATATTTCTCTAAAATCAATGTCAATTATATAGTACTACCTTCAGCTGTAAAGTTGGAACAACACAAAAACTTATCTCAGTTTAGCACTCTACCAACAGGCTGATAAAAACTCTCACTATAGTAATATATGAGTTGACTCGTTTCTAATTAAATTAAACTTAAGATCCCTCTAAACATGACAACAATGCATTAATGTAATCTCTATTGAATGCATTTACTACCATGAGCCTCTTTATTGAGCTTTCATTAGACTTATTAAACTATCTCTACACCCACCAATCCATAATTTGTTCATCAGTGACTTCAAACCACCATAATACCTTAGTTGGCCTATCATCTTATTTACTGCATATTTATTGCTTCTGTTACATCTGATGCTGGTCAGCACACAGAAATCCTTCAACTGGTTACACACATTGATCCCAAACCGATTTAGATTCTACTACATTATTTTGCGCCTTGGGAATTTTGGGATACCTTTTGCAGTTGATCAGAAAATTTGAAAAATCTCCATAGCTTTTGAATTTTAAGCTTTATAAATTACAATAGAGGTAGCTGCACACAACTCACCCTCCCTACTTGCGGGTGGGACATACAAATTCGGTTTACTATTTGGTAGACATACACATTTCTATGCTAAAATACCTGACAAGAAATATCACGTCAATCTATGTTAGGAATTGTATTTATGAATAACTAGAATACTTTTACTCTATTTCCGAGTGTTATGAATAATGCTATGCTTTATATCCGCACTATTCCTACACCTTTGCTTATTGTGTAGCACATTTGTGTTTCTGCAAGTTGCATACCAAGGGGAAGATGCATTAGGACCGTAAATCGCTGAATTTACACATAAGGAAAGCACAAATCTAGAAATAGATTTAATTAGCTTGCATCATATAAAATCACATTCCATTGTTACATAAAATTAATTGAGTACAAGTAACAACTTTCTAGGTTGGGAGATTATAATTATTTCGTTTGTTATGATGTAATTTACTGTATTGTCCTTAAAGAGATTATTGTTATCTATGAAATCACTTGTCAAAAAAATAAAATGGGAATTATAGTCACAATCTTCATATATAGTAAAACAATTAGTGGGAAGAGTTTTCTTCTTATTGCAAGTCAGGATAACTAATTCTATTACATTTCTCCAGACTGTATTAAGGTTTCATTCTGAGCAGCACCACATTGTTTCTAAATATTACTTCTTCCAAAATTAGTTATAGTCAAACTAATAAGGCATATTGCCATGACTACACGGAAAGCTGGTCTGATCTCATATACCAAAATTTAGGACTTAGTGATTTACTAGATTTTTGAAATGACATGGAATATAAAAGCAATACTGAAAGAAATCAGTCATTTTTTTTATATATTTCAATCATTTGTGACTTGTGAGTTACATTAAGTAAAGGTTTACTTATGGGAACCGAGTTTTTATTGTTAAGATATATGATTTCTAACATCAAATGTGTTTATATCATCCAAAGTTTGACCATAAGATATCTTTTGCTTAAAGTATTATTAACTCAAGTCTTTTGCCTGATGAAATTATCTTATATATGAACCAGTTCATTGGCGCCGCTCTAGAACCAGCCGTGATGATTATTACAGAATTTATGAGAGGTGGTACACTTCAAAAGTACTTGACGGACATGCATCCAAATTGTCTGGATCTGGAGTTGTCGGTACATTATGCACTGGGGATCTCTCGAGCAATGACTTATTTGCATGCAAAAGGCATTATTCACCGCGACTTAAAGCCTAGTAATCATCGACTTCCCAATGTCTAGCTTCACTTATGTTTTAGTGATTGTGGTGGTGGTCATATTATTCTATCAATAAGAATATTGTCCTTTTATCTTTTGCAGTCATGATTTAGTTTTTATGCTATAATTAAAATTCCCTTTTTCTTTATGTATACGTCTAAATGACCCTCTATGTGAATACTGTAGACAATATGCTTCTATCTGAAGACAAGAATATGGTCAAGATAACTGACTTTGGGTTGGCTAGAGAGGAGATAATTGGTGATATGTCTACTGAAGCTGGTACATACCGCTGGATGGCTCCTGAGGTACTTATTTGACACAACTTGCTATATGTTGACTTAAGATCATGATATAATCCTTACTGAATACATAAATCAGATGTTTGACGTAGTTGGTGAGAGAAATAAGAAAAGATATGATCACAAGGTGGATGTCTACAGCTTCTCACTGGTTTTGTGGGAGTTGCTGACAAACACAACTCCATTTAAAGGAAGGTCCTGCATCACAGCAGCATATGCTGCTTTAACTCAAGTACGTACTTTATGACATTTTCAATGATGACCAGATACAATGCCTTAATAACATGTCCAAAATCAATAATATAAAATCTTATGGTTATATATGTGAGCCCTTCTCAAACCTTAGATCAAACAGTTTGACTTGGTAATTCTACTAACCAAACTTTGTAATATTTGACTGACCTTTAAATCATTGCAATGGGTTTGACTCTTCTGCTCCCAATTCCCCCAGAACATGAGGCCTAGCACTGAAAACATTCCAGACGAGATAGTGCCCCTACTGGTGTCCTGTTGGGCAGAAGACCCTGCAGATCGGCCAGAATTTGTTGAAATTAAATACTTCCTTGAGAACTTCATACACTACTTGTGCACACCAGATACCTCACCGCCGAGAATGATCAAGATTGGACATGCCAATGAACCCTCTGCTGTTGGGGAGTGTCAATTTACTAGTCATGTGATGCAAAACCCCAAAGGAGTAAGTACCAAGCCAAGATCTGTAGTTGGCCGCTTCATCAGATGCTTTGGATCCTGTCCTTGATGAATCCAAGGTTGGATTCTTATCGGAAAGTGTGGTGAATCATCTAGGAAAGTTCAATTTCTTGTTTTCTGTTGTCATACACACAAAAAAACCACACACATATCAAACATGGTTTAAAGGCGCATGCATACTCAAATAACTGCTGCATACTTGCATATCATGACAAACATGGTAGTCATAGTTATTACATGATAAAGATATAGATTTTACCATTACAGTAATATGTAGTACCTTGTGATTTTCTCCTTTTCTTTATCACCTCCGCGTATATTACGTTACTTTCTAATGATTCAAATTTTACCTCCTGAGTGGAATAGTGGATATGCAGAGGACTGAGGATGTTGAATAGAAAATTTAATTATACAACATACTACTGTTAGTGTCTGGTTGTGCAAAATGGAAGGGAACGGAATAAATAAAATCAAAGGAAAAAATGAAGCTAAAAAAAAAATGGCAATCTAGGTGTTCACTAATCAGGAACTGAATCTGGTAATCTTCTACTTTGTTCTTCAGCTGCAGCAGGATTTTCAGGTTGTGCAGAACTGTTGAAATATAGCATAAGATCCATTTGGGGTCTTCCTCTAACACCTTAAAGTTTTAGATAAGCTGTTTTACATGGCATCGGTGACGGAAAATCTGTTTACCGTCAATAAGACTTGAAAACTAACTGGCATCTAGAACCACACGAAACTTCTGTTACGTACTTCTTTGTACAATGTAGTTATTTTATCCTAATTGCAGCACCTAGAAGGACACCCAAGAGGCCAAGACTACAGCAAACTCTTGATTGTGATACAACCAATACTTGATTGGTTCATGCAAATATGCATCCATGACTTGAGACGCTTGATTCCTTGCCATTCAAATGATTATTTATCTGTGAGAAAAAGAGGACTAAATCGGCACTTGTGAATTTGTTTAGCTCTACATTGTTGATTAAAGGTAATAATCAAGTCGTTGTAGCTAAAAACCAACTCATGGTCTTTTTGAGAGACTCATCAGCTGGAATCGAAAGTACGTCATTTTGAGCTCGCCAAAAAACTCGGCCGATAAAATGAGGATATTTACCAAAAATATCACTAAAATTTCGGTCCGGTATTTATGAAAAAAAACCCTAAAATGTATAAATTATAGGGTGTTTTCAAGGTTTTTTGAATGAAAAACTCAGAAAACATTGATAAAATATTTTGTAATTTTTCTTTTATAGTGTAGTCATTAGGAAGAAACTTGTTTTCTAGTTATTTTTTGTTTTCTATTTTGAAAACCAATTAATTTAAACACATTTTTAATTTTTTATGTTTATTTAAGAAAAAAATTCTAGAAAACAAGTCAAGTAAACAGTAAGCTTTTCCATTTTATACTCTAAAATTAATGTTTATAAATCAGCTAATCTCCCCCCATTTGTTTACAGCCGTTGGATCTAAATCCAATTAAACCAATATTATTGAACTACATTTATAAAGTTTTTAATAAAAAAATTTAATACCTCATCTCCTCCCGTTTCCAATGCCTTCTCACCAGGTCACTCTATTTCTCTCTCCCTCTCCACAATATATATATGTATCTATAGTTTTCTAATCTCCAGCAGTTCTACTACATACTTGTTTTTTTCTTATGGATTTGAATTTTGAACTGTTTGTTAATTGTCTTGTAATGATAATTACTTATTTATTGTTATGTGCTTAAATATACTTATATCATCAATACTTGCCTCAATTTTAAATTACTACCAGCAATGTGTTCATGAGAAAAGGCCCCAATGTCACAATTTAAAGAAAAATGGTCCAAAATATCACAATCCGGAAAAATGACCCCAAATATCACGCTAAAACACCATTTAACATGTGTTAACTAAGAGCAAGTCCAACAGCTTCCCTAAATGAGTTCCTAAACTCAAGTATAGGGAATGTGACATCAAAATGGTGCTCCAACAGTAGCTTAGTAATTCCCTAAATCACTAGCACATACTCAAATTTACTAGTCATTCCCTACTTTTAGGTAACCATTAGTCATCCCCAGTTTCATTTTTAAGAATAAAAAATTACATTCTCTCATATTCAACACACTTGGTCCCCACTATTTTTCACTTTTTAAATTTTTGGTCCCACAATTTTTCACTTTGTAGTTTAAATATATTATTATTATAATAATAAGGAATGAATATAAGGATTGTTGTTGGAGTTGACATACAAATTGTTGTTCCTAAATCACTAGGATTCCTTATTTTATAATATTTTTAGGGATTGCACTAAGACACTGTTGGACTTGTTCTAAAACGTAGAATCGTATAGCGTTTTAACAAGTTTTTGAAAAAAAAAACACTGAAAACGCAAGTTAAAGTGGTGTTTTCGTAATCAAAACGCTACTTTAAGTTGTGTTTTCAGGTGAAAACGCTACTTCAAGTTGTGTTTTCAGGTCAAAACGCTACTTTAAGTTGTGTTTTCAAGTCAAAACGCTACTTTAAGTGGTGTTTTCTGGTCAAAACGCTACTTTAAGTGGTTTTACCCGAATTATTATTATTATTTTTTAAATTTGCAAGGTTCAAACGTTAGACTAACTAGCGTTTTTTTTTAAAAAAATGAAAACACTACACTAAGTAGCGTTTTAGAGTGATATTTGAGTTCATTTTTTTCAATTGTGATATTTGGGGCCATTTGTCTTAAAATTGTGACAAATAGGGCCATCACCCTGTGTTCATTCATTTACAACTTTGTGTTTTGCAATACATAAGTTGCCTTGCATACTTTATTTGATTGACATTTGAGCAACTGAATGATTCTCTAAATTTCCCAAGTATAATTGCTAATCACTTGATGAATTTGATGTTAAGTTGGAGATTTTCGTTGCGTTTAGTATGATATTATTAATTTTTACTAATTACTTTTGAGTAGGAAGTTGAGACAGTTATGTAGTTATGCTCTTATTATATGTCGAATAGAAAAGTGTTAGTGAAGGTAAGTTGAGCTCTACACTTGTGTAAACTTCTTAGTGAAGGGCGAAATGATTAGATATTATATCTTTATGTGTAGTGTAAAGAAGTTGCTAAGTATCGAATCCTAAAACTTTCTTAGTACACGTGTTAGTGACGACTAAGGATCCCTCTTAAGCTTATTGTATTCATAATTGATGTTGATAACTTTCTTGTGTACATTGCGTTTATTACACAGTTAGGTGTTTGGATAAGCTAAATTCCTGTTATTAGCGGAAAAAAACACCTGTTGTTGAAAAAATATAATGTTATGTTGAAATCCTCTTGTTCATTGTGTCCATCACATAGTATTAGTTTCTGTTTCACTACTGAAAATTTGCAATTTATTAAGGGTAGGGTTATTGAGAATCAGGGGCGGGGGGCCAATTTATTCATGTTATCACAAATTTAATAAATTTGTCATATGTTATACTAAAATTCAATATTGATTTCTATTTAGTCTGCTAAGCATTAATAAATATTTCTAAATAAAAGTAGTACGTAGCATAAAAAGAACATATAGACGGGGAAGGTAAGGTTCTCCTTGCAGAATGTAGCCATGAATTGACATATATATACATGTTTACTTAATTTATAATCATATTTCAGAGTTGTGGAGGGCCAAAGTATAGAAACAAAGCCAGGCCCAAGCTTAGGAGACTATTCATTCACTACACTGCTGAGGGATTGGGGCTAGGTTGGGGGGGGGGGGGGGGGGGGGGGGGGGGGGCAAGGCCACCCTTGAGGACACTGTAGGTCCGCCTCTGATTGAGATTTGAGTAGATCTCTCATTCGAAAAAAATTACTCTGCACAGATGTATGTGTATCCTTCTGTTTTTTTGCTAAGTGATGTATGTGTATCTTACATAAAAGCAAGTGATGACCTACTTGCAAAATGAGTGTAGCTATAAAAGTGCATGGTAAGATGTAAGATGGATTTATGGTCAGTACAAAGTCATTTTATGATATTAGGAATTGAGAAGAAGATATAAGTACCTCAAATTGTTTATGTTGGGCCGCGGCACATTAACTCCACAATAGTGTTATATTTTCCGCTTTGGGCCTAATCCGCACGATATTGTCTGTAGGTTATCTCCCAAAAGGGCTTCGTACTATTGGAGTAATATGCACAAGAAACTTCATCCTCGACTTTTCTATGTAGGACATGGGTTACCCCCCCCCCCCCCCCCCCCCCCGACAGTTTGTATGTAGCCAGTGTAGGTCTGAACTCTGAAGATGTGGAAAAAACTTTTCGCTCCTATGCCTTTAGCATTCCCTCAATATGAATCAATATGAAGTTGACAGATGGGACTAATACTTATTTGGACTGTAGAACCAATTGAACTTGAGCACGGCTCACTATACAAGACCCTTTACTGTAGTATTATGGGATTGGGTTCACTAGTGTTCAGTAAAGTTAGATCTTCTATGAAACATAGGGTGTTCTGTTTTGTGTATTGATGCAGAAGAGTAGGAATCGTAAAAGACTAACAAAGATAAATAACAAAATTTAATCTGGGAAATTATTACAGAACTTCTAAGTGGGGATTACTCTAGTATTAATAGATAATGTAAAACTTAATTCTTTTGGGTAATAAATAATAATCAAATAAAATCGCTTCCCAAACATTCTGAACTAGGTTGTAAAATTTTCTAGATTAGTCCCGAATTTCTTAAATCTTCATTATTACCTAATATGATAACATATATGAATTTTACTTTTATCGAATACGAATAAAGGATATATATATATATATATATATATATATTCATTTCGTTCCCAATCCTTTATATGGTCCAGCAAACCCCTCGACGCCGCCCCCCTCCTCTTCCTTGACTCTGCAGAAATGAGGTACACTACCCCCCCCCCCCCCCCCACCTCCCCCCATTTGTTTTCATATTAGATCCACCAGTGTGTGAATTTTTGAATTAATTTTCGTAGTGACTTTTGTGTGGCTGTCTCTGATGTTTACTTGTGTTGCAAAGTTTATTTAATTATTTAGAAGTAAGAGGAAAAAACAATATTTAGCTATTGTGAAATGTAGTATGCACGTTTGGCAGGATTTATGTTATAGAAGAGATTTGTACTTAATGCATGACAAGGAAGACTTGTAAAATCTCCACAGGTACCGATCTGAAATTATAACACTATAAATTATCTACCGTGTCTTGAATAGTTGCTCTAAAAGGCTGAATTTTCGATTCATTAGTGTTGCAAACAAGAAGTGTGTAAATTAATTATAGGCTGCCAGGTGAACCTAAGGAGGTAATTTTATATCTTAATATAATGAATTGATTTTGTGTCTTCTGCAGAATTTATTCTATGTGTTTATTTTATGAGATTTTCTTGTCACAACTAAAATACTTAATTTGTGACAAGTGTGTTTGTTGTGAACCCTTTACAGATTTTGAAATTTTAATCACTGCAATAAACTATCTATTGTGTTTTGGATATTTGCTCTACAAGTTGAACTTTCAAGCTTAGCGCTAAAGAAAGAAACTATGGAGATATAACTTTAACATACTAGATTTAGACTTGTGGAGAACACCACTTTACAGTTTGGTCACTTACACTTTACAGGTATTAATGTGCTTGTTTTTGTACGTGTTTATTAAAATAAGTTGCAGGTGCTAACAAAATCACTTGGTGTCTATGCTATGCATATCACCCTATCAGTGTTATGGCTGACAAAAACTTGCTTGGGCACAAATATGAGAATATGAAAGTAAAATGCAGTATATTTAGTGGTAGCTTGAAAAAAATTCCAGTTCAAAGTTTTATCACCAGAGTGAATTGTGTATTACTTTTGAGATATTAAGAGTTACATAGGCATAATCTTTAGGAAGCCAAGTTTTGTGCTCGACCCGGTTATGGAGAAATACTGCAGTTAATTTTTGTAATACTAGTGATGAAATTCTTATTAATATAACCTTTAATATCTAATTCTTTCAGGTTTATATGTTAGGTTGTCAATATTGACTGCCGAGAATTTTGAAGTCTAATAACATCTTTTATTTTGATACGAGTGACAGGCAAAAGGGTACACCTATGAGGCATCCTATATCAGCTTCTTCAGTTGAGGTTTGTCTTTATTTAAACAAACACGCACATTCACTTAATCCTTTATTTGTAGTATCATCCTAGTTTCACATATGATTGTCACATGCTCAGGTGTAGAAAACATTGGCCCTTTTACCTTTTCCACTAGTTCTTCTCCCTTGTAATTTACCCCGTTCTACAAGGATCTCTCTCTCTCTCTCTCTCTCTCTCCTCCCCCTCTCTCCCCAGCCAAAAAATAAGAATGGATTGTTTATATGCCTTAAAGAGAGGCCTTACTCAAGGGATGTGAGACACCATATTCAATCCTACATATAAGTAAAAAGTACTTGGCCGGTGGAATTAGGAACCTCCTGTTTTCCAATACAGGAGTTGAATTTGTGACTTATTGTACCCAAATAAACGCGTTACCATCCAAGCTGAGAGAAAAATGAACAAGTATGGTTATCTCTATCGGCTGTAGGGATGTACTATCAACCTGATTTGTGGTTATTTGCTAGAAACTGAAGTTGCCAAATTTCTATTGAATGCAATTCTAACCGGCCTTGGTATAGCATTCATATTGTCCAATATTTCCCACCACCCCAGAAGTGCCTAAACCAAATATGTAAAGAAATGGATTTTATCCCGTGATTATTGGCTTGGTTACTAGCAAATATTGTGAGGTTTTTTGGAGAGTTACTACATGAAGTGAGAAGGAGAATATGTTTCATTCTTTTCATTTGTAACATGCAGAAAGCTCAAATAACAAGAACTCCACATCCTGATCGGCCAAGCTCTATGCAGGTGCCTAACATAATTGAGCTTCAAAACGATCCTTTCTGAAATCATGGAATATGTTTATTTCATTGTGGTCTACAGTACTTTAGCAGCTCACACCTTTATATCCTGTATAGGCTTACTATGGCGGAGCAGGAGCTGTTCCTGCTGCATTCTATGCCTCAACTGTTGGTTCTCCTACCCCACACCCCAGAAGTCAGGTTGTTTCCTTATCTTATGCTTAGCTATGTGTTTCTGATAGTTTTGTTGGTATGTTTGTCTGTCTTGTGACTTGCTTATAAAGCTCTTGCATGATGATTTAGCATCATTGCATGCCTCCTTGTGGGACTCCAATGCCATATCCAGCTCTATTTCCGCCAGGGGGAATTTTTGCCCATCCTACTGTTCCCATGGTAATTAGAATTCACATCTGGCTTTTTAACATGTTTCAACATTGAGCCTCGAGGTTAATACATGTTTTTATTTTCGGTTCAAGTCTGTTGCCAACTGTAAACATTCGACTTTCCTTTTCATTAAAACAACACGGCTTGAAATTAAATCGAGATAGTTTGACGCTCTTATCATGTATCTGTTAGGATCCAAATTTAGCACCAACAAGTGGCGAAGTAGGAAGTAAAATATCTGATGGAAAGGGTAGGACTTCTGCAAAAAAATTCAAAGGAGCTTCTGGAAGCACCAGTTTTGCTGTTCACAAAGGTGTAGAAAACCAAAAAGCAGCCTCGAGTCCTGACAATGATGGTCCCAGTCTAAGGTTTGACGGAGAACTTTACTATTAAAGATTCTGTTTTAGATCATTCTTTTACATTGATCTATCTTTGGGTGTAGGGCACATATTTTCTTTCATCACTTTTCTAATTTATTCTCAGACTTACTTAATAGTTTGATTTGAACAGTTTGGAAAATGGAGTTGATGGAAATTTAGAATTGCAATCGAACCCCTTGGATGTTGCTGCTCTAGGAGCAACGGTTGTGCACGATGGCATGATGCATGATCAATGGGTCCATGTATGAGATCTGCAGTCTTGTTTGTTCTATTATCTGTTCACTTTCACATTTAAATTTTATTGCCAAGAATATGTGATGTTGCCTGTTATTATTAAAATTATCATTCCGGTGCAAAAGGAAGACAATAATAGAATCATGTACAGCTTTTTAGGTTGACTTTGCTCATTCTTGAACTTCTGAAAACTTATGGCTAGAGTACAAGGATAACTTTATTAGTTTGTAGTGTAGGAGAAAAAATCAAGTGAACACTTATCTGTCCGGAAAAGAAATGCACAAGTTTACTTTTCTGAAGATGAGAGTGAAACTATGTAAGTGTTTTATTTAAATAACATCTTGGGTTAACAGGATGAGCGTGAGCTGAAAAGACAGAGAAGAAAGCAATCTAATCGGGAGTCAGCTAGGAGATCAAGACTACGCAACCAGGTAGAATTTTCTTAGTTTTTCATATTTGTAACTTATTTGGTTTCTTGAGTTAATAGTATATTTTGAATAACCAGCTTTACTTATTTAATAAGAATTAAATAAAATCCTGTTTGTTTGTAAATATGTTTTGGTAGAAAGAGATGTTTAATGAAACTTCTATGAAATGTTACTCCAGTCCTGTTTATATTGGTTACAGTTCCTAATTTGTGTGTCCCAAAACTTTTGTCCACCCTTCAGTTAATATGGTTTATATAGTGTTAATTTTCTTAATGTATGTGAATACTATTACACATTATTGGTAACTATCAGTTTATTTATACATAGCTATAACAGGGACTGAGAATTGTAATAGAGTCATTCTGTTGCATTTTAACCTTGGAACAGTAATTACAAGCTGATATAATCGACTACCTTGGCCTAACTGTTCTATCATCTACTATAGCGCTTAGTTGCAGAAATTAGTATTTTTATGTTTCTCTCATCTGTTATTGTTTTTTATGTGACGTCTAACTGTTAGGTATGTTAATCATCACATCTTTGCATTTTAATTTTGTACCAGGCTGAATGTGAAGAGCTGCTGGAATGGGCAGATGCTTTAAACAATGAAAACCACATATTAAGAAAAAAGCTGCGGACAGTATCTGAGGAATGCATGAAGCTTAAATCTGAAAACGATTCCATAAGGTTCGACATGACCTCTTTTTACTTTAACCTCTATTAACACACTGTTTATCACTATCTATACTATATTATTAAAGCCGAAACATTGAAAGTTTTGGTTTTTGGTTTTCGGTTTTCGGTCATTTATTATATTTAATAAATAATAAAATAATATAAAAATAGTAACTAAATGATTGCATTTTACAATTAAAACATTTTTTTCTAACAAAATCTATTACTTCCAAAAATATTACGGGCAATAATCTTTAAATCAAAATATATTACCTTTTATATTTGTTCTCACTAAAATCTCTATTTTTCAAAAATATCAGGTGCAACCGTTACTTATTTATTTTAAAACTTATTTTAATGTTTTTAATTATTTAAAAAAACTTACATATTTTAACATGCCAACATATTTTTTTAACAAATACAATTAATATAATTAAAACACTTCTAAAAATCACGGGCGGTAACTTTTTTAAATTAAAATATGTTAGTTTTTCTATTTGTCCTTATTATTTGCCTTTTATAAATAAAACATGTTTTTCTAATAAAATATACTCCTTTTTCAAAAATATCATGAGCAATTACCTTTAAATTAAAACATATTACATTTTATATTTGCTCTCACTAAAATCTCTCTTTTCCAAAAATATCAGGTGCAACCCTTACTTATTTATTTTAAAATATATTTTAATGATTTTAATTATTTAAAAAAACTTACCTATTTTAACACGTCAACGTATTTTTTAACAAATACAATTAATATAATTAAAACACTTCTATAAATATCACGGGCAGTTACTTTTTTTAATTAAAACATGTTAGCTTTTCTATTTGTCCTTATTATTAATATTATTTTAATGAATAATAAAATAATATTAATAATGGCCCATTTGTATTATTTATTTATTTTTTTCTATGTTCCAATTTATATTTAAGTTTATCATTTTATAATTTATCATATTGATTTTTATTCTTTATTTAATATTTTTTGTTCCCATTAATTTTTTTTAATTTATCATTTTTTAATCTCTTTTTGATGGCCCGTACCTTATACGGGTTATAGGCTAGTATTGGTTAAAACTTAATACATAATATATTTTTCAAAATTGATATCCAACTGAATTCATGTATAGTATAGGTTAACTTAATTTTTGTGGGGGTCAATACATCTCTGTTACAAGATTATAATGATGTAGAATAATATCCACCCCACATTTTACCTGAAGAACTGACCAACTAAATGCTAGGGAAAAGATGACGAATGAACATGGTCCTTACCAAATGATGTAGAAAAATGCACTCGTATCTGTTATCATTTGGGTAGATAATTTTATGTATCTGAATAAGCGTGAAACATCATAAGCTACAAGGATTACAAGAACAAATTGCTGTTGAAACAGCAGGAGTTGTTGAGAAATTGCGAACCTGATGACTTGCCCAGACTTCAAAGAAGTTTACAAGTTCCTCCTGGCAGATATTTTAATTAGTAAACAGTGTCTGTTCTGATTAATCTATGAGATATAATTTTCAAATTACACTAATTATTAAAAAAACATAGTATAGAAAGTTATTGATTGTAATGTCGCTATATAGTAAAATGTAACAACTAGTTTTTAGAATCTGTTTTTGTCATCCTTTCAAATATATTACTCTTCTGTTTTGCCTTTGTATTTTGTTTGCAACTGTAGATTCTGTAGCAATTGTTTCATGTACCCCTTTGGTCGTCAAATGACTAAAGTTGGTCTTTATGCACTATAAGTCTAGTCTGGTGTAAGCATTTGAGTGATAAATGAAGTATTTATGATTGATTAATACACCATGCTTTCTTGAATTGTTTGAAACAGAGGACTTTTGATTGAAGATGAATGCTGATGGAGAAACATGGGGATGTTTCTATGTCACTATTGTAGGTAGATAGTGCAGAGTTTCGGATCTGCCAAAAACCAGACCGTGATTAAAATAGATGCGAAAGTATAACATTTGAGGATTCGTGGATTTAGCAACACCCCGCTCACTATACAGTCTGATCATTTACAGTGAAAAGTCTGATCTTTGATCTTTTACAGTTCACCGTCTCTGATAGATACTTTAAAATAATGTTATCTTTTAAAACCCAGAATATTTGAAACAATAAACTTTTAGCAACAATATTTGAGCAAAAAATTAAGCTGGATTTTTTTAATCCATTTTGCTTGCCTTCCGCTTTGTGTTTTTCCCCTGCTATCTTATTTTGTTCTGTTTGCCTGGTTAATGTTTCAAGTCAAATAATAATTTTCTTTTTTTTTAACATGCATGTAGGTTTAATCTATTTATGCAATCCAATAAACATTTCATTTGTTGTAAATTTTTCCCTTGATGTTAGACTGTAAAATTCATTTTTGGTTTATAAAGCAAAACATTTTGAGGCATAATTATAAGTGTGTTGACAAAATTTAGCATAAATAAACACTTTTGGACCAGTTGGGTATATATCATTCTAGAAACAAGTTTCCAGATTATGTCTTTATTTTTTGAGAAAAACACTACATGTTGGGGTCAATAGTTTATAGCAATATGTACTATCTGAATCTAGCAGGAACGAACATGTTTTCGTCAAAACAAGAGTATGCATATGTCAATCTGGGTGTCACTTATCAGGAGCTGAATCTGGTAATCCTCTACTTCGGTCTTCAACTACAGCAGGATTTTCAGATTGTGTTGGACTTGCAGTATTCCTGGGTGCTTTACCTGGTATCCGTAATGAAAAATATCTTAGCATAAAAAAGACTTGAAAATTCACACCCATATGTATTTATCAACAAACAATAATTTAACTTGCCCGACGACGTGATCCTGGACAGGATGGATTTCACATACTGAATTTCCGCTTGGTGTGAGCTAATTATTTTGGCCTGCCAAATATATAAAGTGACACTGTTTTAGCAGGAATGGCCCACTGCCAAAAATACAAGGACGACCTCCATATATTCTTGGATCATCAGAGTTCAAAAATATATGTAGCAGTTAAACTATTACCATCTCAATATATGTCAATCCCATTACACGATCTATTTTAGCTTCATGTCTTTTAAAGAATGGTTGCAGATGCTTTTTGTACAGAATCCTAGCACCCTGATGAAAGTAATCAGTGCAATGTCACCCACAAACAAATAAATCAAATTGTTCAAAATCATAGTAAAATTTAGTAATACAAATATTGCATCTTAAAATTATACTATATGCTAGCATGACTCATAATTTGGTATGCAAATATTTGTGCAAGGATGTTCCTGGCTGCAATGAAAAGGGAAAAAGTCCAGTTGTACAAAGTTAAAACTTAATAGTGCCAAAATGAATAAATAGAAAACCTAAACTAATATGCAGTTGTACATTTCCTGATTCAAGCATGCATGGTACTGACGGAGTTGGGTATATTTAGGACTTACTTGAGTATCGGGAAGTTGGAGCCAGATAAGAAATGCCAACTTCACATAATAGTATGACGGGAACCTGCACAAGTAGAGGATAAATTAGGCACACCAAAGATAACACGGTACATCCATTCCAGACTCAATGATTAAGTGTACAAGGTTCCAGCATAAACTTTTAAGTTTTAACTCAATATATCCGTAGGATCCTTGCCTAGTAATCGTGCAATCAACTAAGCAATGCATAAAACAATTAAAAAATAAAGTTATTTCATCAGTAAATGTGAAGTCTTATAAAACTCCAAAGAGAAAAAGGACCTGAGGTAGACCTTAGGGAGATTTTCCTGAGGTAGTGATTGTCTTAGTGTATTATATAGCCTACTTAATTATTTACTTACCTAATTTATATACAAGTAAAATAAATGGTATGTGAATATTCAATAAGAAATGATTAGATGTGTTCATTTACATGTATTCTATATGACCTTAGGAAAAATATCCTAAGGTTAACCTTAGGATCCCCATGCTCAACTCCAAAAGTCTTTGCATAATTATATGGAGATTGTCATTATCTGGCTTCTAGAACCACGCAAAGCTTCTGTTACCTACTTGTTTCTATGATGATGTCATTTTCCTACTAGCAGCACTTAAAACTACATCCAAGACCATAGGAAGACCTAAGATTGCGATTTAACCATAACCAGTACTTCATTAGTTCATGCAAATATGCCTTAACGACTCAAGAGCGGGGACTGTAAAATATTATTTTCTGTAACCACGGTACCATATGACAAAGAGAGGACTTAATCGGCACTTCAGTCATCAGACAAGAATATAATCTGTAACCACAGTACCATATGACAAAGAGAGGACTCAAAAGGCACTTCAGTCATCAGACAAGAATTTAATTGGCTCTATATTGTGGATCTAAAAAAATTATTAGGTCGTTCATTTCCATGTTGTCTTGAGTAGTTAAGAACCAACACATGGTCTTTGTGAGAGACAAAACTGAGATAACCAAGAAAATTCTCCAGCTGTATTCTGCAAAAACTAGCAAATATAATTTATCGTTTAATATACTAAACCCTTTTTCAACCTGTCCCTCTCCGCCTGTAATGGACAGAAGCAGCGTTTGCTTGTTATTTGGTACAAAATATCACAATAACATTAGCCTACTTCCTAGTAGATTGATGTCAGGTTTAATGTCAACTCATGGCCCCATTACAACAAATAATATAAAAAATATTTAGGATCATATCATGATAATATAACCATATCAAATTTGACTGAAGCGTATCTGGCTATAGGCATTCACACGAGCACATAACATTCATATGTATTTAACAAAAACTTTAGTACATGCATGCATACATACATACATACATTTACATCCACCAGAAAAGAGTATCATCATCTATTCAAGAATGTAGTTCATAATTATCACAATCGTCCTTCTAAAGCTGCCAGATTTTTGGAACTGTAATGGGAACTTTGACCAGAAGCAATAAGTTGCATCAAAATTATTGCACGTGAAGAAGGTAATATACTAAGACTGAGAACACGGTACTTAATGTCTTGCATAGGCTATTAGGACTGAGAACTACGGTACTTCATGTCTTGCATAGGCTAAATTGAGAGAATAATATAAAAAGGCAAAGAGAAAAGAGATCAAAATATAAACATAGAGATAAAGGTAGTGATGTCACAAGAAGAGTCTGGAATCTAGGTATTATGTAGAGAGTACTGGCACTTTACTTATAAAGTGCATAACTGCGTACTTTGAGGCAATGAAAAAGATTCAACAACTGTACCAGGATAAGAGTTTGTCGGAGTAGACTTCAGCAATACTGAAGGATCCATACACTGCAAAAGTGAGAAAAGAAACACATCAGTGAAAATTCAAACAGATGTACATTAAAATGCTTCAAACATAATTTTATTTTCAAGGCAAATCTTATAAGGGTCCATCTGTACAAAGGCCATATGTGCATATATTAAATAGGAAATAACATATACATACCTAATAAACCAATCCCTATATACATTTGGGCCATCACAAATGAACTAGAAACTATTTAGCCAACTGCACCCCATATATACTGTATACATAACTAAAATATATAATGATAAAAAATATAAATACGTATTTTCAATTCTGTACCCATCACACATTCCTGAAATAGGCATGTACAAGAAATGAGTTCCCAGCTGCAATCACTCCATCGAGACATTAATCCTCTCCCTCCTTCCGTCCCAACCGATTGCCCCCCTCGCCTGTCTTCATAGGAAATCAGTGACTGAACTGATCCATAAAATACTTCTCCAAGGCATTTCATCTCCCAACCACGGGTGAAAAGGAAAAGCAGGTCACGAGTAACACTCACAGAGAATCGCAAACAAATGCTTATAGTGTAGCTATTGGGCTAATATTGTTAGTTCAGAACTTTTATAGCTTTTAATTTGTAAATATATGTGCATATTTCCAAATTTTAAGTTAATGGCGAATGGCCTAACTTGTGAGCAAATTTGGAGGTCCGCCAAACTGTGCATTCCACACGTCGAGTCCATTCACCACCTCTGGAAATAGATTCTCATAAGAAGGAACTTGGAAACTAGTGGTCGCTCCAAGGATTTATTAGAAATCACATAATCATCACATAACAACACTGATTAATCCTCATATTTTGTACTCCACCATTCTTATGAAGATTCTCTTACCAAATTCAATTTCATGGTCTGAAGCATTACTAAAAGTTATTTTCAGAAAATCAAAAATCCAGAATAGACAATTTTAGGCCAATTTGACAATCCTTTTCCACACCCCAAAAACAGCTTCTACATCATATCTTATCTAGAAGCGTTTAGTAAAAGCATCACTGATTTATAAGCTGGGAAATATGGGCAACTGCTTTCAGGAAAAACTCCAAGATGTAGCTTTTGAGGAAAATAACTATCACAGCTTATCAAAAAAACCTTTCTGAACTTTTAGATTAAATAACATTTACCTTCAACATAATTTTAATAGAACTTTTCAACAAACAAATTTTAGCTCTGCATCATAGATATATAAATTCATTTACCACACATGTATAAGCTTTTTCCAACAAAACTCTTCCTTAGAAATCACAAAAGTACCCAAGTAATGCCAAACTGGCCCTTAATGTTGCTTGAAGCACTAGGTTTCTGATGCGGAGAAAAAGATTAGAAAAGAAAATCAATAAATTTGTTCTTTGTTGTTAATTATTAGATACTATTATTAAGATGTATACGTATATGTATTATCTAATTAGTAATATTCTAGAGTTTAGATTGGTATTAAGCAAGGTTGTAAAAGTTGGAAATTTAATTCAACTCAGTTTAGATCCGGAATAATGAGTACTCGAAAATCGAGTGTACTCAGAACGAGTACTCGGGCAACTAGTCGAATAGTATTTTCATAGGTTTTACTTAAAATATTAAATTCACATGTCATAATTTAATATACTAATGTTAGAAGTTACTATATCTTTTTATTTACTATTTGTCTAATATAAATATTAGAATTATACTTGGTAATTATTTTAACAATGTACGTAATGTTCATATATTAATACCAACTAGCTTTATAACCCGTGCGAGGCACGGGTATGATCTAAATTCACATTTTGCTGAACTTCTTACATGTTTAAGAAATGAACTACTTGTCATTTTAAATTAATTTTTTTCCAATTTTTAATATGACCTACCCTTGTTCACAAAAAATTTAAGAATTTTAAAGTAGTCGTGATTGAATATGGACGTTCATTAGTTTGGAAGAGATAGTTAATGGATTAAGAAGAAAGTGAGTTGATTTGCATTAGTTGCCTTAATTTTATATGTTGTGTCTCTAATATACACGCTAGCAGCTGTCTCTCATTAATTCCATCAAATACATGAGAGTAGGCCACTTGCACTGTCCAGAGTGTATGCTTTTTGTTTTGACGTATATAAGGTGTAACGAAAACTAAAAGTCCGAAATGATCGATAATTTTTTAATATTTCGGGTTTAACGATACAGTTTAATATACATACACACACACATGTATGCATTGACATATTAATTTTGAAATATTATTAAGTAAATTTTTGAATACCAAATTTATCTAGGCCATCCGTCATGCACTAAGATATCTGAAATGTCTCTTTCTTTTCACACAATCAATTGATCAAAGTTGCACTCCGGTCCTCAGTTTCGTTTAGCTAATTGAAAAACAAAAAATGTAAGAATTTTGAAGTAGTCGTGATTGAATATGGATGTTCATTAGTTTGGAAGAGATAGTTAATGGATTAAGAAGAAAGTGAGTTGATTTGCATCAGTTGTCTTAATTTTATATGTTGTGTCTGTAATATACACGCTAACAACTGTCTCTCATTAATTCCATCAAATGCATGAGAGTCAGCCACTTGCACTGTTCAGAGTATATGCTTTTTGGTTTTGGCATATATAAGGTGTAACGAAAACTAAAAGTCCGACATGATCGATAATTTTTTAATATTTCAGGTTTAACGATACAGTTTAATATATATGCACACACATGTATGTATTGACATATTAATTTTGAAATATTATTAAGTAAATTTTTGAATACCAAATTTATCTAGGTCATCCGTCATGCACTAAGATATCTCAAATGTCTCTTTTTTTCACACAATAACATATTACTCCTTTCGGCATCAATTGATCAAAGTTGCACTCCGGTCATTAGTTTCATTTAGCTAATTGAAAAATATGTTAATTTTAGTAACCAAAAGCACAGATATATTCTGAATTCGCAAATTTTATTAAATTTTATGAATGTTTTTAGTGTGATAAATGAGTTATTCGAATGTTGACAAAAGTATGTGTTGTCATTAGTTAATTTGTTTAAGTGTTATAATTTAAGTAAATATTCGTTTTTATCTGTTTATGTGAAAATTTAAACCCATTTTCGTTATAAACGTAATGTTAAAAGTTTAATAGACGATATTAATTATTGTATTTAATATTAATGGATAATAAATATATAGGTATTAATGACGATTAATTAATTAGATGTAATTAATATATGCATTAATTACAAAATTATTATTATATAATAAGTAGGGGTAGTTTAGTAAATTGAGACCGAATAACTGGGGGCATAATCGTAATTTTACTCTGATTTTTTTGTCTCACACAACCCCCTAGTTGCTCTATTATATATATAATAGATTGGTAATGTTTATCAACACAACTTAAAATAAGTTGTGATAACCAAATACATGCATTTTGTGACAACATATTAACTACTCCGTCCGTCCCATCCATTTCTTTACACTTTTCTTTTATGGATGTCCTCAATTCTTTACATTTCAAAAGTTACCAAAAATAGTAAAATTTTATAAATATAAAAAATAATTACATCCACTATTTTCCTCCACTACACTCATTTTATACATCAAATATTGACAGACCCCACCACTTTACTCACTTTTTTCACTTTTCTCTATTATTTTACACTTTTTCTTAACCTCTGTGCCCAACTCATGTTTAAAGAAATGAGAGGAACGGAGGGAGTAACAATGAAAAATTCAATAATTCAAAACCGGGTTCAACTCTGAGTACTCGGTCAAATACTAACAAGTTATGTAAAAATCGGGTTTCGGCCTGAATCGAAAATCAATGCAACTCAGTTTAGTTCCGGAAAAATGAGTACCCGAAAATCGAGAGAGTACTCGGAATGAGTACTCTCACAACTAATCGAATATTATTTTCATCATTTATACTTAAAATTTTAAATTTACATGTCATGATTTAGTTTACTAATGTTAAAAGTTAGTTTTCTTTTTTTATTTACTAATTGTCTAATATAAATATTAGAATTATACTTAGTAATATTTTTAACAATGTACGTAATCTTCAAATATTAATACCACTTACTTGATAATGTTTATCAATACAACTTAAACTCGGTTATGATGACCAAATACATGCATTTTGCGATAAAATATAAAGTAACAATGAAAATTTGGATAATTCAAAATCGGGTTTAACTCGGAGTACTCGGTCAAATATTGACAAGTTATGTAAAAATCGGGTTTTGACTTGAATCGGTACGACTCGAATCGGATCATACCCTATAAATGAGTGCACTCGATCGAGGGCTTGGCCCACACACACTCACACTCTGAACACTCATATTAAGTACTCCCTCCGTCCCGTTGAATTCTATACATTGGGGATGGACACGGAGACCAAGAAAAGATATAAAAAATGAGTAAAGTTAGATGAAAATGGGTAAAGTGATGGGACCTATCAATATTTAATAATAGATTTGAGTTAGTGGAGAAAAGTAGTGGGTGTAATAGTGTTTTATATTATTATAGAATAGAGATAGTGGAGAAAAGTAGTGGGTGTAATAGTGTTTTATATTATTAAAATTTACTATTTTTGGAATGTATAGAAATGAGAGGGACATCCAAAAATAGAAAATGTATAGAAATGGATAGGACAGAGGGAGTAGTAGTTACTAATTAGGATTGTTTTTATTTTATCTAGTATTTAATATTTTACGTATCCTCCAAGTATTATGATCTATGTACAGTTGTAATCTCCATCATTTAATACAATCGAATATTAATTGATGAACATTTGATAAAATCTAGGATTTTAAGTTTAAAGCCCTCTACGCCTTCAACTTGTCCTTCTTCAAGTGGTATCAACACCCAATTTACCTATTCACCTTGTTTGTCAAAGTTCGTTAAAAGAATAGACACCCAACCACGATAAAAGCACTATCTAGAACATAATTGCCTGGTTTCATACAACATGCTTCGCACTAGAGTCACAACACATACATGTACATTTCCTAGTAGAGTCTTAAGTTGTAAATAAAATAAATTTGTCTTAATATTATTAAAGTGTGAATACTCTTAAAACATGCTAGGATGGCCAAGTTGATGATGCGGGAATCCTCAAGTTAATGTCGTCTCCCTTCAAAGTCAAAGATACGTTCCAAATAGTCCACATTTTATTCTTCTACAATGCTTCAATGAAAAAAAAATTATCAATAAGATCTACAGCTACCATTCCATCAATTTTTAGGACACGTTATAATACATGTCCTTTTATATGGAATGTTGTTTGAGCTTTCAAAATTATTCTTTATTTCAAAACTCGAGATCAAATTTTTTACAAATAAGGAGAGAATGTGCTATAGTAGAAAGTAGTTTAATTATTAATAAACTATATTTTTAAAATCTAGTTAGGAATAGAATTTCATATCAAATACTCCCTCCGTCCCTCTCCTTTCTTTACATATGGATTAGGCACGGAGGTTAAGAACATGTGTAAAATTGTGGAAAAAAGTAAGAAAAATGATGAGGCCAATCAATATTTAATGTATCAATGGAATATAGTGGAGAAAGTAGTGGATGTAGTAAATTTTTATATTATAAACCAAACCACTTTTGGAAACTCTTGGAATGTAAAGAATTGAGATGGACATAAAAAATGGAAAGTGTAAAGAAATGGATGGGACAAAGAGAGTACTAGGGAAGTATTAGGTAGTAGTTAGTTCCTTTGTCCCAACCATTCATTCACACTTTCCTTTTTTGGATGTCCTCAATTCTTTACATTTCTAAAGTTTCCAAAAATAGTAAGGTTCTATAATATAAAAATTAACTACATCCACTACTTTCCACCACCCTACTCACTTTATACATTAAGTATTGATTGATTCCACCACTTTACTCACTTTTCTTACTTTTCTCCACTAATTTACAAATTTCTTAACATCTATGTCCAACCCAATATATATAAAGAATTGGGTGGGACGAAGGAGTACTAATCAGGAATAATTTACTTGTTTTTATTTATTTTCTAGGTTTTAAGATCTCTAATTATAAATTGTAATCTTATACTTAAAAGAGTCAAATATTATGAGTTTGATGAATATTTTGATAAATCCAAGAATTTATTTGTGTCTCTAACCAACAATTTTTCACGGAGATAGGTTATACTCTCTCCTAACCTTATCCTACGTCAGCTTTTGATAATTATGTTGTAATTTGATTATACAGTAACCATGTCACCACATACATATGTTATTACCCTGGTCAATGATCATTTCTGCTCAATTTCTAATTACACAAAAGATCATTATACCATTTACACTTTGAACTAATCTCAAATAATCATGAAAACATGGACAAGTGTCAGAAGCAAGTATAAAAAAACCCTTCTCTTAAGCCTATCCTTCATCAACTTTTGACATCTTTGTTGCAATAAGTTTACTTTAATACAACAACCATGTCACTACAAAAGTATGCTAGTTATTTAGTTCACTTCAACATTCTTTTATACTCAAATTCTAATTCTACAATTAAATCATCATACATTTACACCTTGAACCGATCTCCGCTAATTATGCTAATTATGAAACTATGGATATACTTTAAAATCAAATCTAAAATAACCTCAGATTTCATGGCACAAGATAACTCAATATCAATAAAAGCTCTATATGTAGACATCTTACTATACATTATTTTCCAAGTCCGAGTTGTCAGGATTGGAAATGATTATTTAGGAACATAATGTATGTGACTGATTTCCAACTGCAAATTCCAAAAACGGCTATGGAACTTTTTTCCAAATTTCAAATTTAATTACTTCTCTAAAAATGTCATAAATTTCAGGGGCTTATCCGAAAATTCTGAACTTGAGGTACTAAAATTAAAATATTAAGAAGTTATAAGATAATTCACAATCATAAAGGTAGTATGAATGTGGGACTTTTATATAGTTTCACCTCCATCTCTTCTTGTTCGTCTTTGCTTTCTTTTTTTCCTTAATCCCGGATCTACTTGTTGGTTACACTACTTGGAGTTGCAATCAGATGGGAAGTGAAGAATCGTTCACGTGCATAATAAGGAACAATAGTTTTTGCTTCTTTTGGTAAAAATAATAGATATGAGGTTCGGTAATGACAGCGACAAGTGCACTTTAGGCTGCCTCGATTGGGGCTTAAAATCAACGAATTGGTGAATCTAGAAAAAATATTGGAAGAAAATAGGTTAATCAAAAGTACAATAAACTTTGGCTCTTGATACCTGTAATATACATGATTTTTTTTATAGATATTTTAGATAATAATAATAATAATAATAATAATAATAATAATAATAATAATAATAATAATAATAATAATAATTAGAACAAGGATGCAAATTGTTTTGTGTGTACTAATGAAAGGAGAATTAGAATTGAAATTATATTTTTATGTAATTATATTTTTATATTAATAAAATTCTTGATAGGTGATTTAGTAGTCTACATATATTATACCTGCATTATATTATATTACACCGGGTGTCACACTAAACAAAAAGAAAACAATCTACAACCCTAAAACAAGAAAGAGAGAGATAGCCACACGATGGGAGAAGAGCAAGAACGAAAAGCTGCAAACGAATGGGTACCTTATTTTCATATTCATTAATTGAGATTTTGGGATTTTTCAGGTTATGATCACACACATATTCTACTAGTTTGTGGCTTAGTATAGTACTCATCCGATTATTTTCATATTCATTATTTTGTGCATAAACAATTAGTACATTTAATGGTATTAATATAAGTTACTTATGTAATACTAATACGAGCCGATGCCATTGTCATACTAGTTCATTATTGTCATACTACTTCATTATTGGCATATCAAATTATCCCCATACTTTTGTTTTAAATCAATTATTAGATTTTTAACTTCAGCCATATTAATATTTTACTAATTTAATTGGAGCCATGTACATGTTTATAAATTGGAGTTGATTTTGTAATGTTAGGGTTAAAACAAAATTTTAGATTTTCGTTATAATATTCCTATGTGGTACACTATGTATTTTGTTATGTTACATTATGTTTGCTTGGTTTGTTAAACTTGTACACCAACTGCATTGGTCTTCAGAGTTGGAATTCATTGTCCACGTCTTCCAAGTATGTCAAGTATCATATTAATAAATTTTATTGTATACATGCTAGTACTTTGATTCATGGTTGCCTACGCTTTAATAATAAGTTATAGTAATTTATAATTTTGTACATACTACGTACTTAGTTGTATTGTTAAAATATCATAAAATATAGTGTAAGAGAATAATTATGAGCATGATAATAAATAAGTATGATATGTAGGATTAAAATTGGTGGAAAATATATATTTTATTAATAAGTTATAATTTTGTTATTAGATTGGGATCCGAGGAATTTAGCAGAATTATTTGCGGATTTGTTTAGTATTTGAGATTGCGATATCGAGGTACGGATTCTCTCCTATTTTTATTTAGCGCTACTCCTCTTAAAAATATTTAAATTAAATTCGTTTTGACCTCAAATCTGTTCATTTGATTTTGATCATTTTGATTCTGAAAATTTGTTCCGACTCTGAAAAATATTTTTATATATGTTTCGAAATATTTAAATATATGTTTCTGCAATTTTCTGATATTGCGTATATTTTATATCTGTTGGAAATATTGAAAATATCTGTTTCTGTGATTTTAAAGGTTTTGCGAAATTTGTTATTTGAACCCTTAGTGATATAGGGTATACCGAGTTAACCAGCTGTACGGGTACTACAGCCATGTCATTGCGGCACCAGTGACATGACACTTCCATGGCAGTGTGATTGGTCATGGCGTATCCTTCTGTTCTGATAGCTCAAGAGGCGAGCTTTTGCGCATTTGATATTTGTTTTAGGATACGTGGGTGCACCCAGAATTTATGATTTGTGATTTGTGATTTGATTTGACGGTGACGTTGTATATGTCGTACACGTTATCCGATTTGTTGTACACATTAGGTACCCTATGATGTGTGTATTTGTATCTGCTCTGTTCTGATCTCGGTATGAAATAATCCTTAACCCCTCGTTGCTTCAGCCATAATTATTTTTAGATAAATGTTTCATTATAAACTGTCAAATATGAATATCCGTTTTCTGTTTTATAAAATGTATTCCAAATCCGTACTGGGCGATTGGCTCATGCCGTATTCTTTTTCTGGCAGGTGCTTAGGGGGATCTGGGACTGTGTGATGGAGAGCACCCTTCATATCATTGATTAGGATTTGCAGACTTCTATCGCTATTTAGACTTGAATATTATTTTAGAGATTTTGGGTTTCCATATTTATTATTTTGAACCGTTTTGGAGGTTTAATATTATCTTGGAGATTATTAGACTGTTTAATTATTATTTAGAAATTATTTTAGTGCTCTGTTTGCAGGTTTAAGGTTTAATAAGTAGCCCCTCATTTAATTATAGAGGGGGGTGTTACAATACCACCTGACGTAGGATATGCATGAGAAATGGTATGACACAGGATAAACACATCTTGCCGAGAATAAGCAGAAAAACTACAATCTTGCATATTTATTTTCAGAATACTTAATCAACTAACAGTTGCACTCTATAAACTAATGAGATTATAACCCTCCATTCCTCCAAAATAGTCATACTACAAGTTAAACACCAAAAACAATCCCAACTAGAAGAAAAAATCATTATTGATATTGATTTCCTAACAGTTATCAGCTGCTGTTATCAGATATGTAAACATTTATCTAGTTCTTAGATATCTGAACCCTAAACTGAATTCCAATTATTTAATCTCAAGACATACCTATGTAGTGACATACTTGTGTTATTAGTTGTAAACATTCATCTAGTTCTTATATAACTTTATTTAATCAACAATTAGTTTCTTCGGTTTGTACTCTGCATAGATAAGTAGAATATTGTCTTCATGCAAAAATAGGTGAATAGGTGATGCGCAGCAAAAGTAGTTATCATGAGTTTACCAAATTAAACAGTTATACTTACAAACTGTAGATCATCTCAGATATAATCATGGAATGTTATTGGGACAAAACTTAAGTACCTAGTGCTTGTGACCTTGTATAACGGTTTATAGGGAAATTATGAGTTAATGAAGTATGCATCTGACTGGGACGGTATAACATAAGCTATATAACTGTTCGATTAAGTTGAGGTTGGACAGCACATCTACATGTAAGCATATAACATTACAGTAGGAAAGGGAGAAACCTGTCCAATATAAAAGCCACTTATGCTGATCTTGTTGATTCCCTGTCTCAATAGCCTTGACCGAAGAATAAACCGGTACCACAATTCCAACAGAACAACTGCACATGTAAAAGAATTAACACATATCACGGAGATATCTCAGTAAAACAGGACAATTATGTGTATGAAATGAATCATAAATTTTCTCCATTTTAATTCTTTTATTCTAAAGGTACATTTGTAAATCCTTAGAGGTTCATGACCATGCCAAACATTAAGCACTTACCATGCTGTTCGCATCACAATAGTAGAATTAATTGGGGAAAGAAGCAACCGAAGTCCAACCTGCATCCAAAGAAGCTTATGGTTATACATTGTTCTCAAACTGTTACATACACACAGATCTTTGCTTCGGAAATAACAGAAGATGATAAAACAAAGTTTCCGAAAGTATCCCAGGATATTTATCATGACCATAGTTTGCACTGAAGGATCATCAAGATTATCACCACCTCCAACTCAGGGCAACAAGAATCAGATTTTACATAAAACTAAAACTCTTAATTTATAAAACAAGATTTAAATATGGCACAAGTTCTAGCCATTTAGCTTTTTTCGTATCAATTTCAGAGCCTTCAAAGAGGACAACTAAGTTAGTCCGTAACCTACACAATAGGTGACATCTATTTCATCTCCTTGATATCAAACAGAACTATACCTCTATTTCGGACTGTTCTCTCGAATTTCTCATCATTTTTTTTGCTAAGTGAATTTCTTATCATTCTCACTAGAAATCACACAAAAGAACATCACAGTATCAGTGTATTCACGTAACGAGTCAATGAACTGATTACTTATTTCAGCTACATTTGCCATTCTTTATACATATCAAACAACCGTAATTTTAAGACTCATTCAAAATAAGCGTATCGATGACAAACCAAAATACAGCTTACTAGGCATATGTAATTTGCCATTTGCCAATACAATTTCACAAATAGGCTAATAATCGGGTTCTAACTTCTTAGAACTAGTTTCAAAAAAAAAACTTCTTAAAACTAAAGATACAATCGAATTAACAGATTATAATCATATATATTGAAAACCTAAGCTATATCTGCAATAAAACATACATAAACACAGGCGTGTATATAAATTTAATCATGATTATATGGAATATCGATTTAAAATTAAGAATTACCTCGCCTGCGATGCTGGATCCGAGTACATCCATTAGCGAAAAAATAAAAAGTATTTGTCAATTTGATTCGATAGTTTCTTCCGTATTCAAAGATTATATGTTGGGGTTTTCAATACATATGGTTTATTGGGGCTGTGAATACAATATCATTCACGATGCAGATTTTTGGTCCGTTGAAGCGAGAGAAAAGAGGCAACTGTAATAGAATCACTAATGTAATACAATCATTAATCAAAATTAATTTATCATTATTATATATACTTTCATTTTATATATCATAATCATTTTGTATTATTTTTATTATATATATAATTATTTTATAACTAAATAAAGATATCTAAAATATAGTATATGACTATAAAATGACGTCTAATTTGAGAGGAAAAATTAAAATTCTTCGGAATTTAACGGTCTAAAATAAAAATCATCAATATACTTTATATAAAAGAGAAGACGATGGCGGTGATTTGGCACCTCTCAAATCACTTCGATTTATTTTTCTAATTTTCTCAAATTTTTGAATAATTAATGTTAAATATTCGAAAATATCTCAATTGACTTTAAAATCTTTACTAATGGAGAAAACTAAATATACAATTATAATATTCTTGCATTCAAGATCTTTATTAATGGACAGCAACAACTTGCTCCCTTGGGCTTGGGCTAATCTTTTTTTGGGCTTATCCTTTCATTCCTAAAACTTAAGTGGATTGGTGTGTATATTGATAAAATGCTCCTACCACGCACAAACTCCGTACTCACCCTACGAATACACACACACATGTCACGATCTAGCTAGTAATAGAATGACACTACTTGTATTGGGCCTGTGTCATAACCCAAAACAAATCCCAACCAATAGCAAGGCCCAACAAATAGAGCCCAAGAACGTGGTCTCCACTCTTCACCTTAGCCTTAGTATATGTATCTAATGTCTGTATCTTTTCTATTTATCAATGAGAATGAATGCTTAATTTTAACTTTACTTTTTCAGCATTTTATCTCTTGTTCTTATCTTTCCGTTCTTAGTTTTAATTTTACCAAAAAAACCAAAAAAGTTGTCAAGATCATGACAAATGGTATCAGAGCCATCGAATTCTCGGATATGGTGAACACAGTTTTTATTGGTATTCCTCTGACCTCATACGCTTCAAATCCCTTTCAAAACCCTAATTTCTATCATCCGTACAAAAACTCACCAACTCTGATTCCTCTACATCAGTATACACCACCTTCAACACCTCCACATGTCTATCACCATATTCCACCACCAGAACCACCATTTCAGTTCTATACCACTCCCCAAACAACTTATAATTCCCCATCTCTGATGCTAATTTCGGATACTACCAAGGGTTTTTTGCACGAATTAGATAGTAAGGTCACGCAATTGGATGCAAAACTCGCTGAAATTAGTATGTTGATCGAGAAGAAGAAAGGAGTGGCATATTTGCCAAATCTGGTCCAGGTGAATGATTTTGAAGGAAGTCTTGACGTTTGCGAAGGTAGTCGTCAATATCAGAATCCTAGGGAAGTTAAAGCAAATGAACAGTGGGAGTGGGAGGACAAACACAATCAACTCATTAAAATACTTGAGAAAATGGAGAAGCAACTTACTGATTTTTCAAATCCAGTTAAGGAGTTGTCCTCAAATGAGGTAAGTCGGTCTTCTATTACACCTACTCCTATTTTGATTGTTGATAGTCTGAATGATTCGTGTATAGTTGAGAAAATAGTTGATGATGAAAGTGAGGATTTGAAACAATTACAAGTGTTTACTCCTGAAAAATCTCTGAATAGAGATTTTGTGTATCATTTTAATGGGTATGAAATGATTTCAATTTCTAAGCTTCACGAAAATGAATATGGTAAATATAATAAAGTTCAATGTTGTGGAAATAAAAGTCCAGATAATGTTAAAATTTTTGATATGGAGTTGTTTCAGCCTTATAAAAGCATGGTGCACGGAGTGAGGAAAATTGATGAATGGGTTGTTAAGGATAAGGTTGCTAGGATGATGAATTTGTTTGGGCTTGTAATTGCAGATTGTAATGGCAGAGGATGTGAACTATTTGACAATAAGCTTCGGAGGAATTTAGTGGGATTTGATGATATAAGTAAAGTAAAGACGACTCAAACAGAACTTTGAACGATAATATCATGCTAAAAGATATTTCAAAATGGAGAGCTTTAAAATCTGAAGTTTTCTTAGGTTTAAGCTCTTTTAATGAGGAGAGAGCAATCGATGAAGATGGAGGACCAAGAGAGAAGGGATTCATAATTAATTCTTTAAAAGAGGTGGTAAAAGATGGTGATACGAACAGGAATGTAGAGGAAAATATTTCTGGAAATCCTGTAGCATCAGATCATGAGTTTTTGTTCGGTGCCTTTTGTCTACAACTATGTTTTAATCATGTTGATGATATTCATGAGCCTAATATGACGCAGAATGTTAAAGGGCTTAACATACATGTTATTGTTTATGGGTTTGATAAGAAGTTTAGCGTAGCGGGTAAGAAAAATGTGTTTATATATGACCCAGAGGGAGGCACATTTGATATTTCATCACTTTCTATTGAAGAGATTATTTCTGGAGGTGAATAAGTTGAAAAAAGAATGGCGAATCATTTTTTACAAGAGCCTAAAAGAAAAGAGGATATGACTGATAACATCAGAGCATTGAGTAGAGTGAGGACTGCATGTGAGCAGCTGAGAAGAGTACCTTCTTCGACTACTGAAAGATCAATGAAGTGTGACCTTGTCCATGAGCTTACTGAATTCTACACAAGGATTCATAAGGTACCTCAACTCTGGCATGAATTCTTTAACGAAAAAGAACTTTCCATGAGCATAAATTATGTTAAGGTTGTTGTTTATGGTGCTCTTGTTCAAGCAACAGTTTGGAGTGCCAAAAGAAATGACATGGTGCAAGAATTGTTATTGTGGGCTATTGCATCATTGTCGCTTGACTTTGGGACTGCCAGAGGGCTACAACTGTCTTGATTTTAATTAACACCACTGTCCCAACAACAAAGAATTATGTCTTCTCAACATACCCCAATGAATACCCGGGTGTTTTGTTACAAGCGTTTGAAAATGAAAGCACCATAAAAATGAATTACCATTTATTGAGCAAGTTCGAGATCTCTATTATGCTACCTGCTCTAGGAGACGCGACACATATTTTGATATGTTTTTTAATCATCATGAATAACAACAAGCTTTCAGGTGGGGTATTGGATGAAAAGCTAGAGAAATGAGAACCTTACAAGTCTGAGTTTAAGGGAATGTTAATGTAACTTATTTTTACGGGGTTTAGTAGCCCTATAGTCCATCTAAGAGCGAAGGTTGTATGGGTTGCTGGAATACATGTTTATATTGGTTTTCCAGTTATCAACAAATTTTGTCAAGCACAACAGATTTTAGTGGCTAGGATGCGAGACTTGGAGCTTCTATTAATCCAGACTGATGATGTCTATACATTAATATTTGTTAAAGGCACAAATATTCAAATGAAATCAGACTCGTACTTCAGCCTTTACTTGATAAAGATCTTCTGTTTAGTCTAAAAGCTAGTGTGCCCAAGCTTGGGGAAGAAATGACACCCTCTACTTTTGAATCATGTCAGAATCTAGATGCTGGGTTTTGGAGGTGCATGGACAGTATTGAGTCCGATGATGAAGGTCGCTATCCAAGTCTTATGGCGGTAGTTATATGTCCATTTAAATTGAAGTCTGTCCATTTTGTTTCGCACTCCAAGGCTGCTAAGGCTATTGATGGTGTAGTCATGACTAAGAGAGGAAATCTTGGTAATGCTACATGTGTAACTGACAGGTTTTTAACTTATGCACTTCTTAGGATGCAGCGGAGACCTGAAACATTTTTGGGAAATCATAGGGAAGTAGGACAGTTTCGAGGTAAAACAGAGTCCACATCATCTGCAAATTTATTGGGTTCTTGTCTCCTTTTAAGATCAACATGTAATGACCACATCTCTCAGAAACAGTCCGGTAACTGTGAAATGCTCGTGTTAGTATGTGATAATCTGGAAAAAGAAAATATTTGTGAACTGAGTTGTGAGAATAGTAAGCTTGTCGCATTGCTTCTATTAAATGAAACTGTGGTTGATAGAAAACTCTATGATAAGAGCTTATAGTTTAGGGTACAAATGATGCAGGGAGCTTCAAACTTTTCAGCAGAATGGTATAACATCAAGCACCTTAAGGTACTTGTTGTCAAGCAAATAACGTTATCATGTTATGGTGTGTTACAATACTGGTGCGTGATTATCTGGGAACTTTTGGTGGCTAGAAAGTATTTAACAATTGGATTCATCCTTGAGGACAAGGATGATTTTAAGAGGGGAGATTTGTCACGATCTAGTAATAGAATGACACTACTTGTATTGGGCCTGCGTCATAACCCAAAACAAAGCCCAACCAATAGCAAGGCCCATCAGATAGAGCCCACGAACGTGATCTCCACTCTTCACCTTAGCCTTAGTATATGTATATGATGTCTGTATCTTTTCTATTTATCAATGAGAATGAATGTTTAATTTTAACTTTACTTTTTCGGCATTTTATCTCTTGTTCTTATTTTTCTGTTCTTAGTTTTAATTTTACCAAAAAAAACCAAAAAAGTTGTCAAGATCATGACAACACATCACATGCACTATCCATATCCATGGTGGTACAAATAAAAAGCAGTAAAATAAAATTAACAAAAAATTAATACAAAAAAAAACTTTCATTCATCATCAAACTTTACAACTGAGCAAAACACAGATAAACGAGCATAACATAAACCACAATAACAAACTGAAATTTTAAAAAAAATGACTTTTTTATATATATATATATATATAGTTGATCATCAATTTTATTTCTTCTACATAGTTGATTAAGATCCATTCATGTCGTCACTTCCACCGCGAGTAGTACCCTTACCACCAAAACGGCGTTTGAGGAACGTCACCGCGATCCCCACACCGATTATCATCAAATTCATTTCTTCTACATAGTTGATTGTCTATTTGTTTAAATTTCTCTTTATGTATTTATGTTTTGTAGTCCACGTTGAAAAAGATTATGAAATGAAAAAACTCAGTGTTCTATTTTTACTATTGTTGTGATTGTTGTTTACTGTTTCACTTTTTTATTAATCATTGTGGTTGTTGGTTACTGTTTCACTTTTTCATTAATCACCAAGTGCTTTGTGTGTGTGCGCACTATATGTACGTGTAGTGTGTAATACAGTCTCATGTATAGGGCGTGAAACACTCCGGCCCCACTCCCTCTCTACATCACCAATTTTATCATGTATGATACATCTCTCTCATCAAGTTCCTTTTTTGATTATTTTTTTAGGACGTGTGTACCGTATTTAATTATATCAAAAACAAAGAAGTATCAAAACCCATATATAATTTGTTATATTGTCAATCAAGAAACATTACTACATGTATGAAAGGAAGAATAGTAGTAACATTTTAAATTAGCATAATATAAACTATGTAACTTAATGTTTTATTTTAATTATAAATATCAACTAGTTAAATGTTAAATTATTATCTTATTATTCTCCTAAAATTTTTCTTTAATGCCTCTTTCAAATCAATTTATGTATTCGTAAATTATCCGGCTTTGTAAATTGTTTTGCACTCATTGTTCTCATGTGTTTAATTTATTTTTGTTTTGCTAATTTTGTGCGTTTTAGTGGTAGTACAGATTTCTTTTTCATGATTTATGAAAAATTATGGGCAGATGAAAGGTGAATATCATAATGTCATACTTTTAGAGGTAATATTGGTGCATCCATCCTGTTTTTCGTTCCTCTTTAATTTAATTACACTTTCATGTCTATTATTGTTTTTAATTTAATGAATTAATTTTTTTTATAAGTTATACTAAAATTAGATAATATTAGGTCGAATGTGTATTGACTCGATTATTATGATTGATCATCATTCTACAAATATATGCTACATTATTTTCGCACTATTTGTTCCATTAGTAATTACACTTTTAAGTAAACTATTGGAATATTACTCGGTCAGCTAACAAGAAAAGGGTCTTCCTATTACTTTAAGATAAATTCAAATAGTTTTTCGTTGATTAAGTCTAACATTTTACTTTTTATAGGTATTATTATTATTTAATTCTTAAATTTATAGAAATTCAAACTTGAACACTCAATTGGGATTTTGTAGTATATCGATATATGAAGTAATTATATTTTAGTTTTGTAAATTGTTTAATTTAATGTAATAGCAAATTTACTAAAATGTGACTACATTTTATAATTTACGATTTGAAAGGTAACTTATGTATTATACGAAGGGATACAAGTAAACATAACTAAAGACGAATGAATCTTATCGAACTTGATCAAGTTCTTGTCGAACGGAACAATGTTCGATAAATTTGACTTCGATAATCTATCAAACCGAAGTTATTCAGTTTGAAACAAGTCGAACTCAAAATATTCTTGAATCGTTCACTATTATTTATAAATACAAACTATTTTTATACTCGAACTCGAGCAATACTTTAACGAATTGAACAATGTTCGACAATTTTATTGGGTATATATTGTTGTCTGGAACTTGAGTTTCATCAAATATCGAGTTTGGACCGAGTAAGACTCAAACAAACTTATTGAATAACTAAATTCGTCTACAATGTTCGTTAAATTATAAAAGTAAAAAAAAAATCATCGAGTACTTATTATTGTTTGAAAAATAATGATAAATATTTGGTTCCTTGAAAAATGATTTTCAGATATTAAAGTATAACAATAAAATAGTTTTTTGTTAATTTTTATCAAAATAAAATAGTTGTATTGACATTATGTGCAATTAAATTAATATGTAATAAAATTTATTAAATATTATGTTATTCTTCTTTTTATAAGAACAACAATATTAAATATAACAATAAAAATGTTATATTATTATTATTATTTGTACTATCCCGGATTTTTTAAAATTTTAATAGATTAAAATTTGCTAGAAATTAGAATTAGAAGTGTATTGAAATTTAAGATAATTATATAATTTGACTTTAGAATATAAATAGATTAATGAGTTTTGCTAATTTAATTTTGTTGGGTTTTAATTTAATGTTTAAGCTGACCCAAGTTAATTATAATGGACCAATTAATAGCTAGATACAAGTGTGTAAAAAAAAGATAGAGACATCAATTATAAATCATTAGAAAACCCTAGCATCCGTGAAGAAAAGAGACGTTGTTAGAGAGAGACGGAGAGAGAGAAAGAGAGAACACGAAAAGAGAAAGATTCATAACAAGTTTAGAAAAAGGGGTAACGATTCTTGTACTATTTATATATTCTTGTAAATTCATGTGTATGATACAATGTGTAAATCATATTTTCTTGATTATTTATGTATGTGATAATGTTTTGGTATATAATATGATATATATCCATGAGTTCTTTGTTTTGTCCATTGTGTTCGTATGACTACTCTGATTTTGTATGTATACTATATATAAAGTCTGAATTCTTGTACAAATCGTATCTGACTCGTTATTTGTCGTAATGTTATGATATTAGACTCTCTAAAAAGGTATTTGAATTATCTACGACTTTTATTCTTTGTGTTTTTCGAAATTCGATCTGCAAACGTGAGTTTTTCTGTGTTTTCTTGACCTTCCAGTGTGTTTTCGAAATTGAGAAATCTAAATTTGAAAATTCATAGTAAATTGAGTATTTATCCAAAAATTACGAGCGATACAATTCTGAAAAACTCTTTTCAACCTCTGCACTTTGTGTTTCATTCCTCTGACTATTTCTGTGATTGCGATGTCTTAAACATCGAAATACTAACCTGATCAGGGACTGATTCTGTTATGTAGTCCGCAAATGTCTATGTTCTGAGTTCGTTACAATTACTAGCATTTTGCTCGTGCTATGCACCGAAAAACATACTATGAACATTTTTTAATTAATTATCAAAAAAATTATTATTATTATTATGAAATCATAATATTCACTTTTAGCATTTTATGTTTTCAACGAAACTCATACTTTATAGTTTTTCCAACTATTGTTTTACAAATGTTTTGTGCCAGAACTACACGAAGTTTATTAAAAAAATATTTCAATAACCGGACATTCATGAATAATTATATATTATACTAACCATTTATAAGTTTACATATTTGAAATAAGATATATTGTAATAAGAAATTAAATATCCAAATATTTTAGTTAATTAAACTAATAAAAAGATTGTTATAATAATGATAAATCAATAAATAAATGTGATATTAAAAATTGTAAACATAATTTTTTTTTAATTTTGCTACATAATCAGACATGTTAGATCGATTTTTACCTATTTTTGTTCACTTTTTTTTATATAGAAAATGATATTAAAACCTAATTTTAGCACAATTGAGTTGATTAGTCATGTTTATTTATTAATTATTAATTTTTAGAATATTAATTATGATTATTAATCACCGAATTTTATAACACGAATTATGAGATTATATTTGCACTTATGTATGCTCCCAAAATTTTATTGAAGAAAAAAATGAAAGAGAAGAGAATCGAGAAAATAAAATAAAAAAAAAATTCTTCAACAAGTTCATAAGTTATTCGCTGAAAATGATGTAAAACTTTTGAAAAATAAGTGAAATATTTTAACAATATATGTGAAAGCCTCTTTCCCGATTGTCCTATTTTTTGAAAGAATTTTTAGAGAGAAAATTTCAATCTCAAATTTTCTCTTCACTTCTCGAATAACTTGAGATCAGCAATTGAATAAAAAATCTGAAAAATTTCTTGTCCACCCTCTTCTTTTCTTTCTAAATTCTAACTCGGGAGCAGAATGACAAAATATAAGATAAAATAAATCTAGTAACTAAAGTGATAAATAAAATTATTCAAGTTTAAAGTAATTTAGAAATGAACATAAAATTGACTGTCTTCAATCATTAGTTTATCAGTGATGATAAAAATACAATAAAACAAAGAAAACTGTTTTTATTTTGCTAAATAATTAACAAAGGAAACTAATTAATGTGTTCATAAGCTAGCAGCTACTTTTTTACCAGTAAAAAGGAATTGTGAAAGAACTGTGTTAGCTATAGTTAAAGCCAAAGTCTATTCTCTAAAACAATACAAGACAGACAGATTCACTAACATACCAAGGATGTTAAAAAACCCCATGCAAACATAAACTACAAAGTACATAAAACAAACAGAAATTGTTAGGGTTCATCATCCACTTAATTACTTATTAACATCCCCCTAACCTTAAACTTACATAAAGGCTCTTTTAGGGGAAGGTATACCAATCCATAATTTAACCCGATTCAAACCATTATCTAAAATTCTAGATTAACTTAATTAACACCTCCATGCTGACGTGGCCACCAGGGCCCGATCATGCCAACAAAGCATCATCTCCGCCTGTCGTTTCGCCACGTGGAAACCCCTCACCTGTACCCGCCTCAGTAAACACTCTGCTTGGAAATCAGCAAATTGACTTAACCCTACTGCCCTAAACCCGGCGCCGGCAAACGCCTCCCTCCACGGCGTTTCACGGCGCCCTGCTGCCTCAACAGCGGAAATTATTTTCGGAAGCATCACGAACATCTCTATCTTTCTGATCCAGTCGCCGCCGCAGACGCCAACGTTCGCAGCTTCCAGTGATTCTAAAACAGTGGAATAGAATTCCAGGCCGTCAATTACTGTCTGTCGAAACGAAGACGTTATCAAGCCTTCGAAATCAACATGCACCACGACGTGAGGCGAAATTCGTCGGAGATCAGACACGAAACCTGCACCGATACGACGGAAAATTGTCGGTGATAACTGCACAGCTATCTTCTCACCTTCAGCGAATTTCACGGACTTAAACGATAAGAATTCGAATGTTCGTACCGAAATAAAATCGATTTCGAATCCGATATTGAGCTCACGGGCAAACTGACATAAATTCTCCGTCATAAGTCTTGATTCCATAGCATAATCCTCAGGTACAATAGCAGTGATTCGAATCACCGGTGGATTACTTTTCCGATTCTCGGCGATTTCTCGCATAAACGACGCCCATTGTCCTCCGAAACCGATGTCGAAATCGATGACGTGGACGATCATGGCACCGTCCACGGCCTCGAGAATTGCCTGATTGGCGGTGAAGTTGGAGAACATCGGGATGGGTGAAACATTGGAGAAGGTCTTGTAAGCCTTAATAGTGTGGACGACATTTTCGGAAGAGTTATCAGGTAAAGTAGTTCCAGTAAGTAGAGACTGAAGCGCTTCTTTGAAATAGAAAGCCGCGCGTTGCAGTGGCTTTCCGTTTGGTGAGGAAAGGCGGAGATTAAGTGGCGCAAGTATAGCCTGCGCAAGTTGGATTGAGTTTGTTTCAAAGCACTCAGCGAGCCTGATCAACTCGTCAACAAAATCGAACTCTGAATTATACTGATTCATAAGTACTTGATCGTTGGCGAAATTAGTCTGAAAGTTTGTGAACTCGAAAGGCGATTGATCGTAGGAAGGAATTGGAAGATCAGTAATCATCTGAGGAGGTGGAGGAAGTAGAGAATCCTGAGGGATTGATTTCGAGAAGTTAAGATTATTGTTATCGTCATGGAGGCCTAAGTCCCTCATCAGAGAATCCCAATCCTCGAAATGGTTCAGAGCATGGTCGTTGTCTTGATCCAGGTGGTGAAGTGTTAGGTCAGCGTCAGTGGCTGAGTAGTGACTGAGATGAGGCAGAGGTGCTGGTTTTTCGGCTACAGGGGGGCTCGGGCTGCGCCGGAGATCAAGGACGGATTTGGGCTCGTAGAATTTGTTGGTGGTTTCGAATTGGGGTGCGGTGAATGGTACTTTCATCTCCTGCCTGCCTGAGCTTAGCTAGCTCCAATTCAATATGAATGTTTTAGAATACTTGTGTACTCTATTGAGTTTTTGGTAGTATTTTTTTCTGGTGGAAGTTGAAGTAGAAGTAGAAACAAATATATAAGTAGGGGATGCATGGGTTGGGACTAGGGTCTCATTAACTTTATTAGTAATACTCATTTATAATTAATTTTTAAAAATATATTTCCCAAAACTGTCAATTATATAAACTCTAAAATTATGACAACTTATATTTAGTATTTTTTTTTTGGGTCCTTACTTTGAAAAAAAGTATGAACATTTATTAATGAGTTAATAATTATAGTAATGAGTTATTTTTATTAATAAAATTATACTAGTAATATTTATAAATTATTAACCTTTTTGCTTTATATTGCGTGAGAGTTAGAGCCATATAAAGTGAGGGGGGCCAGGTAGAGAGTATGGTATACATGTATGGCCATTCATGCCATCAGGGATTTGAGAGAAAAGATTGATTGGTATATTTCGTAGGAAACTAAGCTTCCTGGTTAAGCCTGTTTTCTTCCCCATGCTAATGTAATAGTAACTACTCCCTGCTCTACTTTCTTTGATTCTCAGCTTTTGTCCCTGTCTTTCTTTTGAATTGTTGTGTCAAATTTACATTTTATATGCACACCACAAAAGCAATGCATTATGCATGCACCACAAAACGTTTTTCCTCCTTTCCATTACTTAATTACACTGATCACTGCTTAATTACAGATTCATCATTTTATTTTAATCTCATCTATCTAATTATTTTATTTTCAACCATCGGATCAAATCACACCCTGCAGCTTTCATGACTCTCCTTTCTAATACTAGGCATTGTTTCGGAAAGCTGGCCATTTTTTTGGAATTTCTATCAATCTCCTGATGTTTAAGTTTTGACTTTAATTGTTCGTATAACCTAGCTCAGTCTACTTTTTTGAGCTTCTGATTTCATAAATTATAATACTACTGACTAAGACGATTCTGTTTCTACTTGTGTATCAGATTGGGATCGCAGCGGTCCTCAACTTTGGGCAACCATAATCAAAATCAGTTTTCGGCAACCAAATATTTAAATTATATAACGGGAATAAGAAGACTTGAATCTAAAACATCTCTCGTAACCAAGCTCTCATATCATGTTAGAGATATCATGTTAAGTAACCAATTAATCTAAAATTTTAAAATATCATAGTATAAATATTATACTAAGACAAATATTATTCAATACTCGTATAGATGGAATTTAATTTATTTATTTTTTGTAATGTTAATTTATATTTTTTTGGAACGCTGCATATCTTATAACTTTTTGGAACGTTGATTTGAAATCATAACTTTGTCGTGCACAAAGAATTGAAGAAGAAAAAATTATCACTAGGTTCTCGATTCGTATTTCGAAGATAATTGAAATTTTATGCTGCTCTATATCTTTCACCATCAAGATACAGTTATAAGAACTGGGAAGAGAGACTACAGCCATTTATGTTATAGTTCTCCACACTTCATGAATTCTAAAAGATAAATACAAGTGTACAATCAGTATCGCTTGCTTAAACTCGTAGTATTACTCATTTGCTTTTCAACGCCATGTAAACCACACATAATTAACTTTGTAGGCGTTAAAGTTTCTTGTTTTCTCTTCTTTTGTATGTTTGTCCTCACATTTCACTTTCGAAGTTATTAGAACTATATTGATGAGTTTGCAAAAATATAATTGTACACTTTTTTTTTTTTTGGAAGGATATATTTGTACAATCTGTACTATATATTGTATATATAAAATTAGCAGTATTAGTTATTTCTTGCTTTGAATAATCACCCTATAAAAAGGTTACGTCTATCGTCTGTGCCAAAAAAATAGTCACTGCAAGACATTTGGTTAAATTCGATTATAAAAATTTATGTTTGTCGAATATGCCCTTGTCGAATTTAGCAAGTCAGTCGAATTTAAGAAAATTTGCAAACAACTTTTTTTCAAATTTGTTAATGCTAAATTCGACCGAATTTGATCAAAAAATAAATTCGACAAAATATTTCAAAATTTTGAAATTTTCAAATTATAGTAAAAATTTCCAAATTTTGAATTTTGGCGCCTGAGTTCATTAAATTCGACCAAATACGGTCGAATTTAGTATGTTAAATGTGACAGAATATAGTCGAAATTGCATATTAAATTCGACCAAATTCGGTTGAATTTAATGAACGCCTGTTTTTTAAAAAAAAATAACAGAATCTGCTGCTCTATGAACATATTCAACCCATTTTCTGCTCTACGAATTCAACCCATTTTCTGCACCTCATAACTAGTTTTTGCGTACCACAATAATGGACATAGTAATAATGTTATCTTTTATTAATCTTAAAATTATTGTAAATCTATATTATACAATTCTCAATATCACAAGTTTTACTCTTCTTAAAACATATTGAGAAATAAACACTACCAATATATAACTACTCTACTTGTATAATATCCAAATGTGAAAAAAGAAAAACATAATTTAGTATATATATACTTATATTAACGTGAATAGTAAGAGTAATCAGAAATGAACTCATCGGAAGTGGAGGTGAACTCGCCGGAAGTGGAGGAGGTGAACTTACCGGATGTGAAGAATGTAATTAAACTTTGTTAGATGATGTGTTTGACTAATTATATTTTTTTAGAGAAATAAGAAATGAATAAGAGTATAAGAAATGTTTATAAGAAAATAGGATTGGATGAATGAAGATTAAAAAAGAGAGAGAGATGGGTGTAATTGTATTAATGGTTAGGATGAAATTCTCATGAAATGAAATGAAAGGTCTAGATTGAATTTAAAGAACAATCCATGTGCTTCCTCATAAGCCAATGGAAGCGTGACACATGACATAAAGAAATTAGTTTATTCTAAAATTCACTATTTTCAACAAGATCTGGTCGAAAATAAAATATGGCTAAATTCGACAAATTTTGGTCGAATTTAACTAAATTCAACTAAATTCAGTCGAATTTACTATATTTGACCGAATTCAGTCGAATTAAAAATTAAATTCTACAAATTACTAGATTTTCTGGTCGAATTTATTATAAAAAATAAAGATTTATTATAATTTTCAAGAAATAAATAATGAAATTATTTTAAATTTTGGGTATACTCTTTAATTATCAAAATCTTCACATCCGTACGGTTGGATTAGTTAAAACAAATTTTAAAAAATTAAAATTTTCAACCCTAATACATACCCCAAAACCTAAAATCTAAACTCTAAACTCCATATTCTACCGAACAATCTTGTTATTGTAGCGATTTAAGAAGAATTTTTTTCCCTCTTCATTATTGTTTTCTAACTTTTTTTTATTAAATTTAATATGTCTTCTTCATACTCTCATATTGTCTTTATATTTTTTCAGACTAATAAGAATTGAATATATTTTGTACAATCTAAATTTTTACGTGAAATGTGTGTCATCCACACACACACACACACACACACACACACATATATATATATATATATATATATATATATATATATATATATATATATATATATATATATATATATATATATAGGGTTTTGTTCCACAGCCCCCGTTGGCTATGAAATGCTATACAACCAACTCATCACAGCCCTTTAAAAATTGATCATACGGCTAAGGAAAAGCACTGCCGTAATGTATCATTGCACCCCCCGCAATGATACATTGTTGGACCTCTTATATTTTTTTTTACCAAAACTACCCTTTTGGGTTTAAAGTCGTATCCAAGGATCGAACTCATGACCTCTTCTAAAGATGTATGCAATATTACCACTGCACCAACACAAGTAACTTGTTTTAGAATGATTCGTACCAAATATATCCAAAAACAAGAATTTATTTATTATTTGTAAATTGAAAATTAATTGAATATCAACCTAAATAAAATGTAACTTTAGTCGTAAAGGTGTGTTGGATGTTTAAAGTAAATGAGCTAATGGACCCGGAATCACGAATTTCGAGCTCGACAAGTTTAATTTAATAAATAATATTACTTTTTAAGGTAAAATAAAAATAATAATATAATAATATAATAATATAATGTAAAATAAAAATAAGAATAGTTAAAATATTATTTTTTAAGTTTAAGATTGAAATATAACATTGCTAGTAATTGTAAACGTAGTATTTTATTTTTTTACAATCATAAATAACAACTAAGAAAGTGTATACATATTTAGGTCAATAGTCAGTAAGAAAACGATTGTTTCACATATTTTTGAGTATATTTTGATTAAATAACTTAATTTAAATACATAAGATGGGAAAAAATATCCACAAATTAGCATCTAAAATATTTTGAAATTTAAATGAATGTAATTTAATTTATATATAAATATTTAAAGATTAAAAGATTAAAAAGAATAAAAAAAGAAAAGAGTAAACTCCAGCATTGTTACATTGCGGGTACCGCAATGAAACATTGTGGGGTACTTTGTTGCCGCAATGTAACATTGCTTAATCCGCAATGTTACAGTCCAACAATTTTTTACAATTTTTTTACTAGCCAACATTAATTACGGTAGTTGGGGTAGTTAGTTAACATTAAATACACCACTGCATCAATGATTCATTATGGGGGGTGCAATGATTCATTGCGACAATAGTTTACCCTGCAGACCCTACATAACAAAAAAAAATATTTCCCCCCATTTTTCATGTACACTTTCCTATTAACTTAGGGTTGTGATTTTAGAGCTTTTTCAAGGTCAAAAACTCAAAAAATAAGGTTAGCTCTCTAATTACTATGGCTTCATTTTTATTTGATGATTATAGTGTTGGGTTTTATACTGAAGTATTCATTTGAAGTATATAATATTTTCCATTTTATTGAGAATCTTGATTGCATATTATTACATTGTCTGTTTATTATATATTATGGATAATCTAGTATCAAATGGGATAATAGAAGATTAGATTATCAGTGTGTATATATAATATAATAAAGGTTCACAGTCTAAGGGGTTGTTTGGTTCAGGTAATTCTGGTATCAGGTATGGGTTTCGTTCATTCCAAACCCATACCAGCTGTTTGGTTGAACATTTTTAAATTTTGATACCCATACCTGAAACCCTTCTGGAATCAAATTTGATCCCTTAGGGGGGAGGTGGGTTTGAGGGAGGGATATGAGGCATCAAATTCAATTTTTTTTATTTCATTTTTATAATGAAATTAAATACGTACCCAATACACATATTTTAAACATGATATTGTTTAATCTTGAATAGATTATACTTAGGTTTTGAAAAAATTGATTATTCTTTTTTTTTTTTTTTTAAATTTCATACTAATAAATAATATCTTATAAAAATATTATATAATTATTTAGTTGGTTAATTTAAAATTTACAAATCACATATTTTTTTATATCACTGTATAATGTACACTTACACATTATAGAACAATGAGTTATTAATTATATTTTAAATTAAAAAGATTCATCCCAATACTGAACCAAACACATGGTATCAAGAATGATACCTCAGCCCCATACTAGCTTAACCCGATTCCTGATTCCAAACCCATACCGTCTTTTGAACCAAACGACCCCTAAGTGGTATTAGAAAACCCACTGGAATGAGTGAAGTATTATTTGAGAATAGTTTATCTTGACTATTGAATAATACTTGTATACTTTGTGTATATTGAACATGATCAAAATATTAGAATTGTTCTTTTATTCTGACAGTTAAGAAGAACTAAGATTCTATTATATTATTATTGTTTAGGTACTTAATCCGGATGTAGTGATTGACACTTGTATGCAATACACATGCTTTGATTCATAAAAGATGTAATTAATTATTAATTACAATATTATGTGTTGAGCAATGACATTGCATGCGGAGTGAGATATTAATTACAGAAGGAATCCATGTCCTGATAATATTCGGGTTGATGATGTCCTCTTGAAAGCTCATAAAGATAATTATGTGAAGCCCTGCATGCAGATTAATTTTTCACATAATTATAAGGTTGAGTGGATGATCAAGGATAAATAAGATATTAATTAAATTAATTGTCAGTGATTAATTTAATTAATGGACATGCGATATCTTAAACGTGGGGAATTTAATAAGAAAATAATATATGAGCCGAATTAAATAATAGAAGAATTGCAGTATTAGAAACGGTAGTGCAAATGCAAATATTAATTCTTTAGTGGATTGAATTAATATTTAATGACATTTAGCTTGACCCGGAATGTCATTGGAAGGCCCGACCTAATTGTCCATGATCCCTACTGAAACCTATATATATTCTCGTTCTCCTTAAAGCTGAAAAAAATACACAACAGAAATCGAAATTGAGACCCAGGGGCAGCCGCACGCAGTATGGTTTTGTAATTTCGAGACTTTGAGGAGAGAAAACTTTGGGAGATCGAAGGCCACACTTCGCTCAAAGGGAATCAAGGAATTCAGTAGAAGACGTGGAATTGAATCGCTTGCCCCGTAGCGATTAAGGTTAATCTTCTTTTTGAACTCTTTATTTTATATCATAAAACTCAGCACCGTGATTTATATCTTCCAACATCTAGTTCATCTAGTGAGCATAATGAGTTCGATTATGTTACACCCATTAGAAAAAATCCGGTATTTCGTAAATTATTTCATGATGTAAACGATATTATAGATGTTGATAATTATGGTAACGATAATATGGGTGAAGAGAAGATGAATATGAATGATATTGGTAAGAAAAAGGTAAATTATAACGAAGAAGAGGAGGATATTAGGATGTGGAAAAGTGATGATGGTGGTGGTGATGATGTTGATGGTGATGTTGGTTATGGTGATGGTGGTGATGATGTTGGTTATGGTGATGATGATGATGATGTTGATGATGATATTAATATTAGAAACAAAAATTGTGAATTTACATTTCCGAATGTTAATAATGTCGTGCCTTGTGTTGGTATGAATTTCGATACATTAGAGGATGCGGAAATTTTTTTATAGGGATTACGGTCGAAGTATCGGATTTGATATAATAATTAGGAGCACTCATAGATATGCACGAAGTAAAGAACCATAATCTCGTATGTTCATTTGTCGGAAGGGTGGAAGAGTAGTACCGAGAGAATTGGATTTAGAAGGTCGTGATAAAGGAAAAAGAATTAGAGATGTAATTCCACGGACACAATGTTGTGCTCGAATGTGCGTGGTTCATAACATAAAGACAACTAAATAGAGAGTTAGTTTGGTCAATTTGAGACACAATCATGGTATGGTAATGTAACACCCCCAGATCCGGGGTCAGGAATCTGGGTTGTCACGCTCCATCAATTATACAATACATGCATTACTTACAATATTCTCATACTACAACTCCAAAGACCCCAATTACTTACGCACACACGCACAAGTTATAGCCTTGGAAATGAGCAACAAAAGTAACATTTGTTATTACAACTCAAATGTACTATCCAGGATCTCATCTATTATTTACAACCTCTACCTGAAGTTACAATAATAGACCTCACCGTTCTTTACAAGGTTTACTAATACAAACCTACTCGAAAACAATTCTTACTAATTCAGTCTGCAACTATTTTGCTCACACCGGCAGTATCCATCCTGCTGAGCTAACTCAAGGGTGGTCTCTCCATTCCCTTGCTCTCGTAACACGAGGTGAATCGGCAACGTTTTCTTCATGCTGAAAGGTTTAATAAAGCAAGAATGAGCTAATAGCGCTCAACAAGAAATCTATCCCAATTTAAATCTCTAACCTTTAAGGTAGATAATCCATATAGGATCAAAGTTTTAACACTACTAGGGTTTGACCCCAAAATAGTATATCGTTCAAAATACTGTATGACTTATAATCATACTCAAATATTCTTCGTAAATCATTTAGAAATCCTTGGTATCGATATAAGGAACCAAGATTCAAAACATATCTTTTAAAATAGATATCAAATATTGGAATTAAGGCTCAAAGCCTATCCATTGTTTCAAACACTATACAGTTCAATATACTGTATCTCTTAAATATCTTCTCAACGTATATACACACATATCTATCTAGATATCTCATACTGTTCAAAATACTGTAAAATATCATTAATGAACACCTTTGAAACTTCGTTCATATACAGAACAATATGTTTAAATATTCTTTTTGTCAAAACATGCCAAAAAATTCAAATACTGTATGAGGTATAATACTTTGTTAAAATATTATTAACAAGTATCCGTAACCGGTATTTAACCCAAGTTACCAAACATTTCCGAAATTCCAATCCTTGGAAAAACATGGGGAGTTGCACAGGGCTACGCACTAGTATACGATGATCAGTTGTCATACCAAAGATTTTCTACTAGTAGATGGATAATCCTGAAGGTCATTACCCTAGCCGCATACGGGATTTTAGGTTGGACCGGCGTCACTCGGCCTCTTACTCATTTGTAACCACATGGCGACATCAAGGCCACACAAGTGGACCCGCTCCCTGATAACGGATTCAACTGGACTGGCGTCATCCAGCCTCTTATTCATTTCCACATGGCGACATCAAGGCCAGCAAAATAGTTTTTTTATTTACGGGACTGTGCGTTACTCGGCCACTTACGCGAAGTGTTGTTCCCCCAACTATCTTCAACTGGAACGGATATTAATCCAGTTCCCCAAGCATAAGCTTGTTGATAGGTTTTGAAAAATACCCTTACTTCCGGATTATATCGGAAGTAAGTCACAATGTGGGTTGACCGTTGTCAACTGACCTCGATCCTCGAGTAAAACATTTTGAAATTACAACCTGGGAGTTTTGTAAAATATCTTTAGCTCTGATAATTCAGAAACCCAAACTATAACACTTTTAATAAAAGAGGCAAGTGAAATCATAGGTTCACTTCCTGGAATGGATTCCCAATTTTTGATAATTCCAAAACCATAATCATTATTTGAGATAATAATTTAAAGTAGTTGGGAACCCCTACTATAGTCACATAAATCTCTCTTGAGATCAGAAAATATTTTAAATATTTATTGGAACCTTACGTAATATTTAAATAAGGTTCTATGATTTTTAAATCATTTTTTTGGAAAATTTAATAAATATTCAAATAATAAATATTGAATTATTATTCAATATTAATCCACTTAAGTGAATATTCAAATTAATATTGACTTAATTAAATAATTGTTAAAATAATAAATATTGAATTATTACTCAATAAGATTCTACTTAAGTGAATATTCAAAATAATATTCACTTAATTAATTAATATTCAAATAATAAATAATGAATTATTATTCAATAAAATTTCCACTTAAGTGAATATTCACATAATATTCACTTAATTAAATAAATATCCAAATAATATTTATAATAATATTATTTAAATATCTCACATTAAATATCCAATAATATATATTGGAATATTTAATCAATATTTTAAAATATAACTGTCCCTGGAACCCTCCAGCTCCTGACAATATGATCAAAACAAAATAATAATTTGACTCTCGGTCTAAGTTTTAAAACTATCATACAAGTACTCTATACTTAGAGTCTTCATAAAACCTCGGTTTATATCTAATATAATCATAGCATATAAACCATACATCTTACGAAAGCTTTTAACCAAAAGCGTACATCAATACATAGTCCTTTTAACAAATAAAACAGTATATATCACAACAGCATCTTATATCAGATGCAGGGTTGGAAAACTTGCATGCATCTATCATATGCATATATTTCATCTCAACAATTTTAATGCCATCACATCTATATACGACGTGAGGTTTAAAAGCATGCATAATACCATATGCATATAGTTCATCTCAACAATTTTATACCATCACATTTATGTACGATGTGAGGTTTGAAAGCATGCATAATACCATATGCATATAGTTCATCTCAACAATTTTATACCATCACATCTATGTACGATGTGAGGTTTGAAAGCATGCATAATACATATCACATGCATCATCAGAATAGTATAATTTAAAATAAAGCATGGAATGAGAAAACTTTCCTTGGGTCCTTGGTTGTTAGGGGTTCGAGGATTTGTCGGGAAATCTATAAACAAAGAAATGATAAGTTCCCTGGCTTAATCATTTAAAGTGCATTTAACTTAAGCACTAACGTTCTATTAACGAACATCAAATGTCCCGCTCTTGGTCACTTATAACCTCATGACATTCCTTAAACTCTTAAGTCAAAAGTTTGGTCGATAATCCATTCACAAAACCCAAGTACTTTACCATTACTAAACTTATGGTTTTACTATCCCCTTAAGGGTATTTCACTTGCGCAACTTTGGGTCTCGCATTTTTATAAAATTGGAAAATCATCATTTTAACACGAAACCTTCTAGGTTCCTTTCCTAACTGTCAATACTAGTATCCATATTAATATCTCGACCCAATTCCATTTTTAAAGGGCTTGATCAGAATCTCAAAGTTCATACAATGAACTACTTGGTTATCCGTAACCACTTTTACTAAAACGGACGCTTCTCCTAAACCGTAAATCGAAACGATACGATTCTTTCACTAAAACAAACTAGGGAACAGAGGCTACATGATCATGGTCAGAAACCTCTATGGTTATGCCTTTAAGGTATTCTTAATCTCTGTCCAAACTTCCTACGTGAAATTCGGCATGGTAACGACGCTTAAACGCGATTCCCGTGTTTTAAACACTCAAATTCATTCATTAACCTCAACCAATCATCAATACTACTCATTCTCCATATAAACCAACTCATAATCTTTAACTAACAAGTCCATACCAATAATTACTAGTTTAACCATCAAGATCATCACTAAACATTCATTATATCCCAAGATTCACTTTTAATCAAACTATCATCAAACTAATCATAAAAATCGAATTATAACTAAAGGTTAGAGATGTTTATACCTTCCTTGATGCTTGGTAAAGACTATCAATAGCTTATATATCCTTTCTTGATCCTTAAACATCCTTAACCAACCTTAATCTTCAAGAACAAATCAAGAAATCATAAGTTACTATTCCAAAACACTATTCATGCGCATCTTTGATTCAACTTTTGAACATGAAATCATCCATGGATGAAGATAAGATTAAAGATCTACCTTAGTTTATGGATGAGGATGATTTAGAGCCCAAGAACATGAATTATGGTTGAGTGAAAGTGGTAGAAATTTTCTTAAGGGTTTGGTTGAAGAAAATAGCCGAATGTTTCATGGAGTTTGGATGCATCTCTTTTGATTTCTTTTCTTTTCTTTTCTTTTGTCTAATTAATCCTTAATATATCCCTTTTAATTTGTGTGGTTGTAATCAAGACTTATCACCAATGACACTCCTCATTTTGAACTTGTGGTTGTGGTGAAAGTGGTGACAAGGTGGTGATTCATCACCTTGTCATCACTTGGTCATCATCTTGTCACCCTCCTGCATCATGCTTATGTCATCATTTGTATCCTCAATCTTCTTATATATTGCACTTGATGATCTTATATGACACTCCTCCTTTGATTAGGGTTTAATCCGTAATTCGTTACGCTTCTGTTTCGCGATAGTTTCAAGTGATTTTTAAAACGTTTCTCTGTACCAAGCTAGGGGATACTTCTTTGATCTTTCCATTATCTTTGTCCAATATATAATCTTAGATTTCTCACCTTGGTTTAAGATATGATCATGGATTTCTCATTCTACATACTTTCTCAAAACGATCAAATCAATACATCCTTGATTGTTCGATGAATAGTGATTTAAAATTCGAATGGGAATCTCCTGATTCTGATTGCGTTTACATCCTTTTATTCTTCCTATACATCAATAATATAACCTCGAAACATTCATTCCATGTCATCCACATAGCGTGGTCTGAAAATTTTCCATCATCAAATTTACTATTCATCAACATTTACTATTTATCAATTTTTTTTTAACTAAGTCCAAAATTTGGGGTTATTACAGTAACACCAGAAAAAGTATAATTTTTTCAAAGATCACGCAACATAGACCCGTTCACCCAGTCCTTGATTGAGTTATTTAACAAATCGGGGATCGAGACGGCAAAATTGATGAATTTTCTTGGTGAAGGAAGTGGCGGTATTCAAAATCTAGGTTTTTCAAATCAAGACGTGCATAATGTAATTCGTGACATTCGACGTCGTGTGTTTGATTCCGGTGATGCGGAGTGTGGATTGGTCTTGCTTCAAGAATTAAAAGAAAATAATTTTGGGAATTTTTTCTATCGAGTGGATGTGGATGAAGATAATCGTGTTAGGGGTTTGGTGTGGGTTGATCATCGATCTATGAACGCCTACAAGAATTTCGGTGATGTGGTTACTTTCGACTCAACTTATCGGACGAATAGATATTGTATGCCTTTCATACCTATTACGGGGATAAACCACCACTATCAAAATATTTTATTTGGATTTGCACTCGTAAGGGATAAGAAAGAGACACCTTATAAATGGGTTTTGAAAACATGGTTAGAAGCCGTTGACAACAAAGCACCCATTACGATCATCACCGATCAAGACATTGCTTTGGGAAATGCTATTGTCGAGGTTCTTCCACAAACAAAACATAGATATTGTACATGGCATATAAGTAGTAAGTTCCCCGAGAAGTTATCTAGTGTGTACACCAACTATCCGGAATTCAAAGGAGATTTTAATGCATGTGTGTACAAGTCGTTGACACTCACGGAATTCGAAGGTCGATGGGAGGAATTGGTCCAAAAGTATGACCTTGAGAATCATATTTGGCTAAGTGAAATGTATCGTATTAAAAGTCAATGGATTGGTGCTTACACGAGAGAATACTTTACCGCCGGTATGACCACTACCTCAAGAAGCGAGTCCACAAATTATTTTTTTGATGAATATGTGCAAGCATCTACCAGATTGAAAGAATTTATTGAGAACTCACAGAAGGCTTTGGAGACACAATATCTTAGGGAGGTTAAAAGCGAATTCCAGACGGAGGAAACGAGAAGGAGACTAATATTGAACTCGCCCTTGGAAATTCATGCCTCTAAGATTTACACGAAAGAAATGTTTAAGCATTTTCAAAAGGAGCTTTTAAAAAGTACATCGTACAAAGTGACCAAAGCCAAAGAAGGTGGAACTTATTTTTTTAAATTGTTCTTGGTTGAGAAGACTACGATTCCGGAGAATTATAGAAGAAGTTATCGGTTGACGGTTTCCGTGGATGGAACGATTGAATGTATTTGTAAGAAATTTGAGCATTCCGGGATTATTTGTAGACACATGATCTGTTACCTAGACAAGAAGGATAAAACTGAAATACCAACCAATTACATCATTACTAGGTGGACAATGAATGGCAACAAAATGGTTGAACCTCTACCTTATACCCCTCATGTTTTTGCCAATGTTGGTGCTTCACAAACGTCAAGGTATAGTGCATTGTGCAAATCTTTTCAAAGTTTGGGTGCTATTGGTAGTTGTTCCGCCCCACGGTTCAATTATGTGATGAACATGATTGAGAGAGAGAAGTGTAACGTGAAAAACGCTTTTCCGGAAGAGGAACGTAATGAAAGAATGAATGAGTCGTTTAATCAAGATGACTACCAACATGATCCAATATTCGATCCTCCAATGTCACAAACTAAGGGACAAAAGAAAGCGGAAAGATATAAAAGTGGTATTGAAACTTCGACTTCAAAAGCCAAGCCACGAAAGTGCGGAAAATGTAATGAGGAAGGAGCAAAACATGATAGAAGAAATTGTCCTAATTAACTTTTCAAATTCATGTATTAATATTTGAATTTATTTTGAAATTTACTATGTGACATTCAAGTATTGATAATTGACATTATTTCGAAATATAAGTTGAAAATATAATTAAAAATCGAAGTTGAAAATTTACTACGTGACATTCAAGTATTGTGACATTTTTTATGTGTTGTAAAAATCGAAGTTGTAACAGAAACATCTTACTGCAACAATGAAACATTGCGGGGATGCAATGTTTCAATGCAACATCAAAATTTTTGAGAGAATCTTCAGTAGTGTTCCTCTGTTTTCCTATGTTTTTCCAGATGCTACTGCCTAATTTCTAACTACTACCATGACAACCCGCAATGTATCATTGCGGCATCCAGAAGCCCCGAAATGTATCATTGCGGCATCCAGAAGCCCCGCTATTAATATATTTGCAATTAGAAAAATGAAAAATAATATTTTAACAATAACAAAAAAACTGATATTAAAATAATAATAAAAAATTAAAATTATTTCAGTTGTCATGGTATTTTGCATTTTTAAAAAATTAAATAATATTTTTATCATTTTCTCCTTTTTTTACTTCACTTCGAATTTTCACTCTTTTTTCTACGATTTTTGTAATAAATTTAATATTAATATTTTTGCAATTAGAAAAATGAAAAATAATATTTTAACAATCATAAAAAACTGATATTAAAATAATAATAATAAATGAAAATTATTCCAGTTGTCATGGTATTTTGTATTTTTATAAAATGAAATAATTTTTTTTATCATTTTCTCTTTTTTTTTACTTCACTTCGAATTTTCCCTCTTTTTTCTACAATTTCTTTAATAAATTTAATATTAATATTTTTGCAATTAGAAAAATGAAAAATTATATTTTAAAAATAATAAAAAAACTGATATTAAAATAATAATAATAAATGAAAATTATTTCCGTTGTCATGGTATTTTTGCATTTTTAAAAAATGAAATAATATTTTTATCATTTTCTCCTCTTTTGACTTCACTTCGAATTTTTCCTCTTTTTTTCTACGATTTCTGTAATAAATTTAATATTAATATTTTTGCAATTAGAAAAATGAAAAATAATATTTTAACATTAATAAAAAAATCAATTTTTAAATAAGAAAAAAATTAAAATAAATTTTGAATTTTAAAATAATAAAAAATTAAAATTATTTTAGTTAACATGGTAATTTTTCATTTAAAAAAAGTAAAATAATTTTTTTTATCTATTTAAATTTAAACAAAAAAAACAAACTAGTAGATGTGCGCACCTCTACCTGAATCCTCCCTGCAATAATTTTTAAAATATTGTACGCCACTTTGATATGTATTAATTAGTGGTGTACTGGTTTCGCCGCACGTCACTCTCATGAAACATTCGGGTTCGAACTTCTGTGGCTACATGCAAGCAATATTAGTTTTTTTTATATCCTGCAATGCTTCTTTTCTGCCCCGTAATGAAACAATACCGCCCTGCAATGAAACAATATTTTAGCAACAGTGTTTGCGTGTCGTAGTTTTAAGGCTAATTGTAAGGGCAAAAAGGTAAATTAACTACCCGCAATGTATCATTCAGCCCCACAATGTATCATTGCGGTAGCTATTGATCCCCACCGTACAAATTTGAATTAAACGGATACGATTTGTTGGTTGCATTTCCCTTCCCAACCAACCGATGTTGCATTTAATATATATATTCATGATGTGTGCAAATATTTAACTAGTTAAAAACATGATTTGAAAGTCTAACCCTTATTCTTGTCATTCTTGTTATTGTAGCGACTTAAGAATATTTTTTTGATTTGCTCGGTTTTATATTCTTAAAAAATTAAATTGAATATAATATGTATTTCCGGTACTCTTATATTTGTTTTGTATTTTTTTAAATTAATTAGATACTTATCTATTTTTTTTAAAGTAACTAATAAATAAAAATTCAATATTCTCTTATCATATAAATATTTTAATGTACAAACTAAATTTGTACATATGATGAATGTTATCCTTCTATTTATAAATATTTTTCATGATCTGTACAAAAAATTAAATATTTAATAAAAAAATCTAAAATTTTGAAAATAATAAATTCAACCGAATTCGGTCATATTTATTAAATTCGACTGAATACGGTCGAAATAAGTTTTGAATTGTTTGAAAAAATTTGGGCGGTAAATTTCCTGACTTTTACTAAATTTGAAAAAGTATAGGCGGTAAAATTCCCGCTAATCTTAATTTTAAATTCGATCGAAATTATTTTGGCTAAATTTGATCGAACATGGTCGAATTTAGGAGCTCGCACAAATTCGACTAAACTCTGTCGAATATAGTTTTGAATAGTGTGAAAAATTTTGGGCAGCAAATATCACGCCTTTTACTAAATTCAAAAATATAGGCCGCAAAATTCCCACCAAAACTAAAAGTTAAATTCGACATAATTATGTCGAATTTGTATCTCTGAAATCAATATTTTGGTGGGATGTTTCCCTACTTTTTTTTGACGGGTTTTGAATTCATCAACATAAAAAAATATGTGGAAGTACTAAATTCGACAGATCAATTTCGAGAGGAAACTGTCACATTTAGCCGCAGTCTATAAATTTGATTGAATCTGTCGAATTTAGCCTTAGCTTTTTGTATTGAATTACTTCAAAGGAGAGTAAGAATCTATATTTATTTCTTGATTTATCACTCACACAAGCTATTACCTGCGTACTTTTGAGGAAGTGACTGATCATGCTATTCAATATAACAATTTATTTTTAAGCTAAATGAGTTCAAATTTTTGATTGAACTTGACTTGTTTGATGAACAAGTCGAGTTAACTTTATTCGCGAATCAAATGAGTCGAATTTATTCGCGAGTCAAATCGAGCCAAACGGGTTTACTCACGAGCTTAATTATAATTAAAGACATTAAAAAAATAAACTAACTTTCATTATTTAAATAGTAAAAATAATTTTTTAGTTAAAATTATAAACGAGTCGAGTTGAGCCGGGTTTTGAATTTCGAGCCGAATTTAGTCGATTTCAATACATATTCAGCTCCATATTCAGCTCGACTTGTTTTTAACTAAACAAGGTCAAACTTGTATTCGAGCTCGACTCATCTATAAATTCGAGCCTAGCCGAGTCCTGATAAACGAGTTATAGCTCGAACGGCTCTCGTGCGACTCGAATTACAATTACAAATATAGCCATTTTGAGCTTGGACCGATACACATTATCAGGAAGGAATGGGACCGATAAATAGACGAGATGAAGAAAGTTATTGACCCACGATTGGACCTCTACTTGTGGGAGACTTTTACATGAAACGCATGGCTATATGATCAAAGTGACAGCCGACAGGGCTACTTGCCTTTACGTCAATGTATGTGTGTGTATGTGTGTGTAATATGTGTATATGTATACGTCTAGAGAAGGGAAGGGCACCACGGAAAGCAAAAATGACTTTGGCTGACTAAGGGGAAGAAAAGGAATATGTTCTTGGTGTTGATAGATTGCATTATTTATCCCCCCACCCAACTCATAATTTCTACATTTCCACTTAGAAATTCACGTACCAGAAAGCTTAAGACACCTCCCCAGTCCCAGTCCCCCCCCAAAGTTTAATTTCCACCATCTAAAAAGATATCTTTAGTTCTCAGTTCTCACCCCTCTGTATAATACACATGCACATGCATGTTCACTGAGTCAAGCGGTTGATGAAAAGATTAGTCTTCTTTATGTATACAAATTTAGTACTGTTCGACTTTTGACATTCATTGTTTAGATGAAATAAAAAAGAAAGAAGGTACAGTACAGTGGTGCAGCAGGCACTCATTTATTTACAGAATAACACGGCGTAGAAGTTTTCACGTGTTTAAACTTAAAACCTTGTTTAAGTTGTGGTATCAATTCAGTTAGAGCATATTTTTTAAATGTCGCTAAATTGAGTTGAGAAATATATGTGTGCCTGAGTATTTGCTTAATTTATCATCAAATATTGAAATTCGAGACTCAACATAATTTGCTTCGGTAGATCAAAATATCCGTACAAATTATAAAAATGAGAACAAAATCGAATTTGTAATATGTGATTATCTAAAAAAGAAAAAATACTAGTTACCCAAAATATTGTTACCAAATTTTTCTCAAAATCTATATGACACACAAATTAATAATAATTTTTTTAATATTAATATGAGATCCCATATACACACATGTGTACGTTCACGAATTAAAATTCATCAATTATCATGTTACATACATTATTTGATAAAAAAATATTAAAAAAATTTAGTATATCCAACACTACTCCTAAAAAAACTCAGTAGGATAAAATCTCCCCGACCAAATACAAGTGTATTTGATTTCTTCGTTACTAGAACAGGACATTATCCTGCACGATCAATATACACATGTATATATCACCTTTTTGCAATCGAAGTTACCTAGGAAAAAATGAAACAAAATTAACTTGACTCCGTTTTCTTTTAAACTTTTTTCCAGGAGACACGTAAAACAGTTTATTCTGCATAAATTATCTATACTATTATATTAAAGACGAAATATTGAAAGTTTTGTAATCTGGTCATGAAAGTTTTTGTAGTCTGGTCACTCCATTCATAACCGTTAGATATTTCTGATCAGAGCCGCTAGATAAAATATTAAAATTATTATATAGAATATTTTTTCTATTTTTTCTAACCAAAACATCTAATTTTCCAAAAATATAGCAGGCAGTTTCATTTAACATAATAAGGTTATAATTGCTAATAACTAACTCATTACCATTTTTAGCCAAAGTGTATATTCTTTTTCATATTTTCTAACTAAAATTTCTACTTTTCTATTTTTCCTAAATAAAACCTCTTATTTTCCAAAAATATCACGAACAATTCTATTTAATAAAATAAAATAATAATAATATAATTATTAATGACTAATCGATTAGCTTTTTTTCCAAAACGTATATTCTTTTTATATTTTCTAATTAATATTTCTCAACTTTGGTTGGTCACTGTACTACCAAAAGTATACGATCCGTTGGATTATTAAACTATAAATCTTCAAATCAATGAGGACCGTCAGACATAATATTAAAAATTGTATTTGATTATTAATAGGATATTATTTAAATACTAAAAGATATATTTTGATAATTTATACCAATTATAAATAGGTTTCTTATTTGAATAGAAATCTTTATAAAAAAATTCGTAATTATCTTTTCTCTTTAGTTTATGGATAGTTTCAGTTAGATAATCTATATTATTATATTAAAGATGAAACATTCAAAGTTTTGTAGTCTGTTCATGAAAGTTTTTGTAGTCTGGTCACTTCATTCATAGCCGTTTGATATTTCTGATCAAATTGATGAGAACCGTTAGATAAAATATTAAAATTATTATATAGAATATCTTTTATATTTTTCTTAACTAAAACATCTCATTTTCCAAATATATCGCAGGCAGTTTCATTTAATAAAATAACATAATAAGGTTATAATTGCTAACAACTAACCCAATACCATTTTTAGCCAAAGTGTATATTCTTTTTTATATTTTCTAACTAAAATTTCTACTTTTCTAATTTTCCTAAATAAAACCTCTCATTTTCCAAAAATATTACGAACAGTTCTATTTAATAAAATAAAATAATAATATTATAATTATTAATGACTAACCGAATAGCTTTTTTTTCGAAAACGTAAATTCTTTTTTATATTTTCAAACTAATATTTCTCCTAACTAAAACCTCAAAAATATCACGGACTATTCCATTTAGTAGCATAAAATACTAATATTATAAATCTATCTCTCTATCTATACTATATTATTAAATACGAAACATTGAAAGTTTTGGTACCTGTTTTTTGATACGGTATTTGCCTTATTTAATTGTTAATTTAATTATTATAAAAATTATTATAATTAGTTACCCTTTCAGTTAAAATACATTACCATTTTTTTCTGAAAAAAATCACGGGCAATTTCCTTTTTCAGCTAAAACATGTTACTTTTTCTATTTCCCTTGCTAAAATCCCTCATTTTCCAAATATATCACGAGCAAACCCTTACTTATCTATACTATTATATTAAAGACGAAATATTGAAAGTTTTGTAGTCCGAAAGTTTTTGTAGTCTGGTCACTCCATTCATAGCCGTTAGATATTTTTGATCAAATCATTGAGAACCGTTAGATAAAATTTTAAAATTAGTATATAGAATATCTTTTCTATTTTTCCTAACTAAAACATCTCATTTTCCAAAAATATGACACACAGTTTCATTTAATAAAATAACATAATAAGGTTATAATTGGTAATAAATAACTCATTACCATTTTTAGCCAAAGTGTATATTTTTTTTATATTTTCTAACTAAAATTTCTACTTTTCTATTTTTCCTAAATAAAACCTCTAATTTTCCAAAAATATCACGAATAGTTCTATTTAATAAAATAAATAATAATATTATAATTATTAATGACTAACCGATTAACTTTTTTTTCCAAAACGTATATTTTTTTTATATTTTCTAACTAATATTTCTCTTAACTAAAATCTCAAAAATATATCGGACTATTCCATTTAGTAGCATAAAATACTAATATTATGAATATATCTCTCTATCTATACTATATTATCAAAGACGAAACATTGAAAGTTTTGGTACCTGTTTTTTTGTACCTATTTTTCGATATGATATTTGCCTTATTTAATTGTTTATTTAATTATTATAATCAGTTACTCTTTCAATTAAATTATATTATCATTTTTTTCTTATAAAATCAGGGGCAATTTCTTGTTCAGCTAAAACATGTTATTTTTTCTATTTCCTTTGCTAAAATCCTTCATTTTTCAAATATATCACGAGAAAACCCTTACATATTTACTTTAAAATCTATTTTAATACTTTTAATTGACAATTACATTTTTCAACTAAAACATGTCACGTTTTTTATTTTTCTTACTAAACCCCCTCTTTTTTCAAAAATATCACGGACAAATCGTTACTTTTATATTTTAAAATTCAACGAAAACACGTTACTTTCTATTTTTATTACTAAAACCCCTCTTTTTTTCCAAAATATCGCGGATCACCCGTTACTTATTTATTTTAAAATTCATTTTAATACTTTTAATTATTTTAAAATGTTTAACACGCCAACTTATTTTTTTTAATAAATGCAATTAATAAAATATAAATAATAAAATTAACAAATATTAAAAACAACGCGTGCATCGTACGAGTTTTAAGCTATATTATTAAACACGAAACATTAAAAGTTTGGTAGTCGGATAGACGGACGGTCGGTACTTAGTGATTTTACTTAATTACTCTTACTTATTTTTTTTAAAAAAACTATCATTAAATAATAACATTATTTATAACCAATTACCTTTTCAGCTAAAATACAGTACCTTTTTATATTTTTTTCTTACAAACTCCTCTATTTTTCTAAAAAAAAACACGGACGATTATCTTTTTTAACAAAAACATGCTACTCTTTCTATTTTTTCTTACTAAAATCCCTCATTTTCCAAAAATATCACGGGCAAATCCTTACTTATTTATTTTAAAATCTATTTTAATACTTTTAATTATGTTACTTTTTCTATTTTTTCATTTTCTAAAAAAATTATTATTAAATAATAACCTTTTTATAATCAACTACCTTTTTAGCTAAAATACATTATTTTTCTAACAAAATCTTCTCTTTTTCTAAAAAAATCATGGGCAATTACCTTTTTCAACTAAAACATGTTACTCTTTCTGAGTTTTCTTTACTAAACCCCACATTTTCCAAAAATATTCCGGACAAATCCTTACTTATTTATTGTGAAACCTATTTAAATACTTTTAATTACGGACACTTACCTTTTCAGCTAAAACATGTTACTTTTTCTATTTTTCCTTACTAAGACCCTCCTTTTTCAAAAATATCACGGGCAAACAGTTATTAATTTATTTTAAAATCTATTTTAATACTTTTAATTATTTAAAAAAGTTTAACACGCCTAATTATTTTTTTTAGCAAAGGCAGATTAATAGAATATTAAAACATAAATAATAAAAATGATAAAAATAATAATTATTAATAATAATCCGTGCATCGCACGGGTGTTAAGCTAGTTTATTTTATAACCTATTTTAATACTTTTAATTGACAATTACCTTTCATCTCTTTTTCTAGAAAAATCACGGGCAATTACCTTTTTCAATTAAAACATGTTATATTTTCAATTTTCCTTACTAAAATCTCTCATTTTCCAAAACGGGCAAATCCTTACTTATTTACTTTAAAATCTATTTTAGTACTTTTAATTGACTTACTTTTTATTTTTCCTTACTAAAATACATTTCAGCTAAAATACATTACCTTTTTTTATTTTTTTTCTAAAAAAATCCTCTCTTTTTCTTTAAAAAAAACACGGGCGATTATCTTTTGTAACAAAACAAGTTACTATTTATATTTTTCCTTACTAAAGCCCCTCATTTTCCACAAATATCACGGGCAAAACCTTACTTATTTATTTTAAAATCTATTTTAATACTTTTAATTATGAACACTTTTTCAGCTGAAACATGTTACTTTTTCTATTTTTTCATTTTCTAAAGAAATTATTATTAAATAATAACATTCTAAAAAAATACCTTAACTTTCCTACTTTTTCTAACAAAATCCTCTTTTTTTCTAAAAAAATCACGGACAATTACCTTTTTCAACTAAAACATGTTACTCTTTCTATTTTTCTTTACTAAAACCCCTCATTTTCCAAAAATATCTCGGGCAAATCCTTACTTATTTATTTTGAAATCTATTTAAAAAATTTTAATTACGGGCACTTACCTTTGCAGCTAAAACATGTTACTTTTTCTATTTTTCCTTACAAAGACCCTTTTTTTCCCAAAAATATCACGGACAAACAGTTATTAATTTATTTTAAAATATATTTTAATACTTTTAATTATTTAAAAAAGTTTAAAACACCTACTTATTTTTTTTAGCAAATGCAAATTAATAGAATATTAAAACATAAATAATAAAAATAATAATTATTAACAACAATCCGTGCATCGCACGGGTTTTAAGCTAGTAATTATTAAACCATCATTAAATTAAAGATAATTTTGTAAGCTTCGCGTGGGCTGTAAAATCGTTAAAATATGTTGTCTAAAACTCAAGATAGAGCCCAAACAGTAAAGTTATAATCTAAATTTTAATAAATAAAAGAAGTATTTTGATAATTTAAACCAATTATAAATAGGTTTTCTATATTTAATAGAAATATTTATGTAAAAATTTGTAATTATCTTTTCTATTTAGTTTATGGATAGTTTCAGTTAGATAATAATTATTAAACCATCATTAAATTAAAGATAATTTTGTAAGCTTCGCGTGGGCTGCGTTAAAATCTGTTGTCTAAAACTCAAGATAGAGCCCAAACAATAAAGTTATTATCTAAATTTTAATAAATATATTTTTTATTATTTTAGCACCAATTTAATTTTTTTTCCTAATTCTTTTAAATTTATAAATTCAATGTTTATTTCAATAAAATATTAAAATCAATTTAAGAAAAAATTAAAATCGATCGTCCGTGTACGATTACGACCAAATTAATAATTATAGTTAGATCTTAAATAGATCGATGAGAATTGTTAGATCTAATATTAAAAAATGTATCTGATTAATAATATAATTATATTTAAATACTAAAAAGTGTATTTTGATAATTTAAAATTTTTCTATGTAAAAATTCTTAAATATATTTTCTCTTGAATTTATGTATAGTTCCAGTTAGATAATAATTATTAAACCAAATATCAAGAGAACAATTCATATCAATTACAATGATACACGTGGACCCTACGTGGAGAACTCATGTACATGAATAAATTTAAACACTTTTTTCCTGAAGGAACATAACAATTTGATTAATCCAAATTATAATTATATTATTTTACATATAACAAACATAAAAGGATAATATCAAAATATTATTAAAATATTGAGGGTTTCATATTCATAAACGATAATTTTGAATATAATACTTATATTAAAATGTGTATTTGATTAAAGGTAGGATTATATTTAAATACTAAGAAGCGTGCTTTGATAATTTAAACCAATTATGAATTGATTTTCTATATTGAATTGAATTCTTTATGTAAAACTTCTTAACCGTCTTTTATTTTCAGTTTATTTTATGAGTATGTCAAGGGGTCAAGTTAGATAATAATTATTAAACCATCATTAAATTAAAGATAATTTTGTTAGTTTCGCATGAGTTGTAAAATCGTCAAAATTCAATTTGTAAAACTGAGGATAGAACCCAAATAGTAAAGTGTGTATCTAAATTTTAATAAATATTTTTTTATTATTGTAGCACCAATTTATTTATTTTTCCACTAATTCTTTTAAATATAGAGAAATTTTATGTTTCTTTCAAAAAAATATCAAAATTAATTAAGAATAAATTCAAATCGATAAAAATATAATAATATGAGAATAAAATTTTATATAATCATAACATGAATTTTATTTTGTTTAACAATTTTTAAGTAATAATGTACTTTAAAATTTTATATACACTGTAAATAAAACGGAAACATTAAAAGTAAAAGCAGTTAGTAAGATACTTATATCAGTATATACTTGATATCCTTATTATATTAAATCCTTATATATAATAATCATAATAGGGATCTTATCCAAAATTTTGGTTGTAGATAACCAAATTAATAAGGACCATTAGATCTTAACTAGATAAATGAAATTTGTTAGATCAAATATTTAAAAAGTGTATTTTATTAACAATATGATTATATTTAAATTCTAAAAGGTGTATTTTGATAATTTAAACCAAATATAGCAAATATAAATAAGTTTTCTATATTGAATAGAATTCTCCATGTAAAAAATTCGTGAATTTCTTTTCTCTTCCATGGATAATTTCAATTGGATAAAAATTGTTAAACCATCTTTTAATTAAATATAATTTAGTTATCTTCATGTGGGGTATAAAATTGTCAAAATCTTATTTTTAAAACACAGGATAAAGCCCAAATTAGTAAAGTGAATGTTTAAATTCTAATAATAATTATTATGTCATAATTATTTTAATACCAATTTAATTACTTTTTTCTAACTATTTTAAATTTAGAAATCTATGTTCAAAAATCAAAATCAATCTAAGAAAATATTCAAATCAACAAAGAATATAATAATACGAGGATAAAATTTTATAAAATTGTGCATATTTTTAATCCTATTTTATTAAGTTTTAGGTCATGACTAATCAAATATTATTTATTATTAAATAATAAATTATACGTAAATGGTGATTTTGTTTTATAAGAACTCATAGATACCTAATTTCATTGTTAGCAGGACTATATTCATATTAAAAAAACCGTATTTTGAAATTTTAGACTCGAGGCCAAACTTTTTTAACATATATACATTGTAAATTATTAAATTCGAAACTTTAAAAGTTTCTTAATCAATTAGTATAGTACTTTTCTGAAAAATCGTACTTTACAAAAAATATTATCAAATAACCTATGTCTGCAAGAAAAAAAAATGAAAAAATTCTTTATTTAAAAAAAACCTATAAATTTTAATATGTTGTTGGTAGATTCAAACCTTAGATCATTCTACATGATAATTTTACTGTTATATCTAACGTTTTTCAATAATTTGAAACATTCAACGATTATGGATTGAGTGATCGCGACCAAACTTATAAGGAAGTTTTCATTATTTAGTTTTTAATATAATAACATAGATATTTATAGGATATACTATAAAAAATGAATTTTATGCATAATTTTGATCGTCACGGTGTACTACTTTAAAAGAAGAACTATTACAAAAAAAATTATATTTTAATTGATAATTTATTTTCTCAAAAGTTCAAAGTTCCCGCATCTTTAACATATTAAAAAAAAGAGTATATTATATTTTAGCAATAAATAATTAAAAAAATTAAAAATTAAAAAAATTATAAATATTAAGAAAAATTAATGATGTTATCATGGTAGTTTGTTTCTAAATACCGCCAAAACATTCTCAACTGTTAGATCCAATACTTTTAAAAATAGATTATCAAGATTATATCATATAGAAAGAAGTTATTGTCTAAAAATGATATAAGTTAAAAGATATTATATTAGGATTGGATTTTCTAAAAAGTCAAAACATAAAAATAGTTGTAATTAAATAAGGAAACTCATTTAATACCAAAATAATCAAAATCGTTTAATGTTAAATAGATAGGTGAAAACCGTTATATTTAACATTAAAAACTGTATTTGGTTAATAAAGGGTATTATAATAATCTAAACTACATATAAGTAGATTTCCTAAATGTAATAGAATTCTCAACATTAAATTTCATCACTTTATTCTCTTTTTAGTTTTAGAATAGTTTAGCGTGTAAAATATAATAAATATCAAATTTTTAACTACAATTTTTTTGGCTAAATTTTTTTAACAATAATTTAATCATGTAAACTAATAACTTTTAAATATTAAAATATTCATAAATAAATGTAATTATAAATATTTAAAAAACAATCGTGTGTTGCATGTATAATAAAAATATAATTATAAACAAAATTTAAGTAACCGTGCATCGCACGGGTTATAAGCTAGTATATTTAATACATAATTGGGTATATGTAGAAAGTTTAAAGTTGTAGTGATATTACTCACGTCTTAATCATGTTAATCATTTTTAATTGTATTTTCCTGTTATAAATCATGAACAAACATGATTAGCTTGGCTATTTTATAGTTTTGTGGTGTGAACGGTCGTAAACATATCACACGTAGTGATCTTTTATCAAAGCCTTTTTTGGATCATCACGTTTAACTTTTCTTTTAACTATCTTCTTGGTATGGGTGCATTTCACCTTTATAATAAAGCACCTTCCAACCAAAATACAAAAAAAGAAAAAGCTTTATTAGAAAAGCCGAATCTGTAGCAGCCATTAGCTAAAATAATAAGTTTTTATGTAAAATATTATAAATAAATTCTTTAATTTATGTAAGTTGATAAGATCAACTTAGTTTAAAACACTTAACGTAAATGATAGTAAAATTATGAGATTACTCCATTGAAAATATCACTTCAAGTTCTGTATATTTACATGTTTTATAAGATGTAGAAGACAATCAACTAACTAACTAATTTTGTTAAGACTGTCAAAAAAATTCGAAAAATTCGATATCCGTCCGAAATATTTGTATTCGTCTCCGGAATAAAGCGGATTTTATTTGTATTCGAAATAAAGCGGATATTATCCGTATTCCAATCCGGTAGTTTCGAATACGAATATGGATATAGGCGCATCCGTATCCGATAATATTCGAATCCGAAATTAAATAAATATGATAAATAAAAGTTTACAGAATATATATATATATAATTTAATCATTAAATAATATATTTATATAAGTTGTAGATAATTGTAAATATATATATATATGAAAATATTTTACAAATTTAATATTTTCAAATAAACAAAATTATACTAAAAAGTAATTTTTTGAAAAATAAAAAATAAAATACACTTAAATAAATTTAAGTTTTATTTTATTTTATTTTTACTTTTTTTTTTCAAATTTTTTGAATTAAAATTTAATATAAAAACTAAAAAATTCTAACTGAAATTCGGATTCGGATATTATCCATATCCGGATAGTATCCGGCGGATTCGAATTCAGATATTTTTATTTAAATATTTTCGGATACGAATTCAGATACATATTCAGATTTTCGAATTCGGATTCAGATACAGGCAGATCCATATCCGAATTATCCGTTTGACAACCCTAAATTTTGTACTACTATTCTATCTTTTATACTACTAACAGAAAATAGAAAGATATTACATCAACAATGGAAAGTATGGAAAGTTTGTTACGCCAGCTTATGACAGCTGGAGGAGTGACTGTGATGGTGACCATGCTTGAGTAACAACAATTATATTCACCAATATCCCCCCTCAAGTTGGAGGATGAATGACTAGAAAGAAGATCAGACATACCCGACTTGCTTAAAAGGTCTCTGAAACGAGGAGATGGTAGGATATTTGTAAGAACATCGGCAAGTTGATGGTGAGTTGGAAGATAAGACAACTGAAGAAGACCATCAAGCACCTTGTCACGAGTGAAATGACAATCTAGTTCTATATGTTTAGCACGCTCATGAAATATAGGGTTCTTAGCAATGTATAGTGCAGACTGGTTATCACAATGAAGAGTGACTGGAGTTAAATTGGTAACACCAATTTCTTTCAAAAGTCTAACTAACCAAGTCAATTCAGAAGCTGTAGCAGCCATTGCACGGTATTCAGCCTCATATGAGGATCTAGAAACGGTACTTTGCTTCTTTGATTTCCACGATACTGGAGAATTGCCAAATAAAACAATGTACCCAGTAATAGACCTTCTGGTATCAGGGCAAGTAGCCCAATCTGAATCAGAAAAACTCTGGACAATGAGATTATCAGTGGCTTTGAGAAGAATACCTTGGCCTAGAGAAGAAGAAACATATCTTATTGTATGAGTAAGAGCCTGTAAATGTGAAGTTGTAGGAGATTGTATGAACTGGCTCAATGTCTGAACAACATATGAAAGATCTGGCCTTGTATTAGTGAGATAATTGAGCTTGCCAACTAAGGAACAATATAATTCAGGATTATCAAGTAGAGTACTAGCATCCATAGAAAGTTTTAACTGCAATGGCAAATGAGTAACAGGAGACTTGGAGATATCAAGAGAACAATCTTTAAGTAACTCAGTTGTAAATTTCTTTTGAGTAAGCAAAATACCCTCTTGAACATAACCAACCTCAATTCCCAGAAAATAATGAAGAACCCCCAAATCTTTGATACTAAACACCTTATCAAGATGAACTTTTAAAACATCAATTTCAGGCAAGTTATCTCTTGTGACAATAATGTCATAAAATGCAACTATTGTAGTGAGTGGACCATCATATTTCAAAAATAAACTGTAGTCATTTTTGGACTGTTTATAGCCTTGAAACACCAGTTCCTGGAGCAACTTGGCAAACCACTCTCTTGAGGTTTGTTTAAGCCCATATAATGATTTATTTAATCTACAAACTTGATTAGGCTTATGAGGGACACCATATGGGATTTTCATGAAAACTTCTTCATTTAAATCACCATGCAAGAATACATTATTCATATATAATTGAAACAATTTCCAATTTCTGCTGGCTGCTAAAGCAATTAAGCCTCTTACTGTAGTCATTTTGATGACATGAGAGAATGTTTCATCATAATCCACACCATGCTTCTGATTAAAACCCTTAGCCACCAAATGTGTCTAACATCTTTCAACTGATCCATCAGCTTTAAGTTTGATTTTAAAAACTCATTTAAAACCTATAGCTTTCTTACCAACTGCGATCAACAAGATCTCATGTGTTGTTATCTGCTAAAGCCTTATATTCTTTGTTAACAGCCTCAAGCCATAATGGATGTTGGGAAGGTTCTTTGTAGTTCTTAGGTTCCACCAAAGTAGAAGTATAAGACATAATTGCTTTATAAGAATTAAGGAAACTTTCAAACTTAACCAAATTACACCAGTGGGGAGGACTAGTTAGACTTTCCAAAGTAACAAGATTGCATTTATAAGATTGTAAATATGATGGAGTTTTTCTGACTCTGGTGGAATGTCTCAAGGAAACTAAATCTGAGGTCTGGGAATCATGTGAAGTATCAGAATTGGTAGAAGAACAAGGTTCGGTATTCATATGAGGAATAGACTGAGAAGTTGAATTTGGAATGGAAGTTGTATTATGGAAAGAAACATCATTATAAAATGAATCATCAAAATCTGCAAAAGATTCCGAGGTAGTGACAGTAGGTAAAAAAACTGCAGATTTATAAAATGATAGATGAGAATCAGACTTAGACAAAATATGAAATGGGAAATGATGTTCATGAAAAGAGACGTCTCTGGAAATAACAATTTGTCTAGTATTTAAATATAATAATTTGTAACCCTTTTGAGTAGGTGGATAGCCTATAAAAACACATGAAAAAGATCTAGGATCAAACTTAGTTCTATGAGGTTGTAGAGTTGAAACATAACAGAGGCATCCAAAAACTCTAAGGTTTTCCAATGACAAGGGTTTGTTATACAATTTCTGGAAAGGTGTCAAATTATGAATACTTTTAAGTGACATTCTATTAATCAAATAGCATGCACATAACACACATTTACCCCAATAACTAGAAGGTAATTGAGATTGAAAAACAAGTGATCTGTCAGTTTCCAATAAGTGTCTATGATTGCGTTCAACCACACCATTTTGCTGTGATGTGTAGCTGCAACTAGTCTGGTGAATGATGTCTTTAACTTGATAAAGTTCATTTAAAACTCCTTCACTGAGCTCCTTGGCATTATCAGATGTGATACAAGCTACTTTAGTATGAAATTGAAGTTCAGTATAGTGAAAAAATTGAGTAATAACGAAAACAACATCATATTTATACTTGATCAAGTGAATCCAAGTATATATACTGAAATCATCAACTATTGTAACAAATTGGTTACACACATTGTGATTTTTCACCCTATAAGGGGCCCAAATATCAACATGAATTATCTGAAAAATACTAGTTGTCTTGATATTACTAACAGGAAAAGAGCATCTAGTTTGATTGGCTTTAAGACAAAATTTGACAGAAAGAATCAAGTGTTGCATAATCTGTAATTGAACAATCAGGTTAAACTAATTTTATTTGCTGAAATGGCAAATGTCCAAGTCTCAGATACCATAACTTTGCTTCTTCAGAAATAGTAAGACAAGCTGTAGACTGTTGAAAAACCTTAACAAAAACAACACCATCTACACATGGTTGCTCAGGATGAACATTGTATAGACCATTCTTCAAGTCACCAAGATGAAGTAGAGGCTGACTCTGAGAAAGGTCCTAAATATAGCATTTGGAATCAAAAAAACACAAATTAGAATGCATATCTTTGCATAGTCTATGAACTGATATCAACCTATATTTGAACTCTGAAACCAATAACACATTGTATAGTGTTATCTTATCATTAAGCTTAACAGTCCCTGTATGAGTAACTTTAATTTTTCTGTCATCGGGGATAGTAATATGGCCGTCAATATCAATCACTACTGCAATTTGATCAAAATCTGATATAGAATTACTGATATGGTCTGTGGCACCACTATCTAGAAGCCACTCACTGAAAAAGTATGACATCAAACATACTCTACCTGCAAGAAGTGAATGACCAGCTATATCAGCTTTGGTAGAGGATTCAACTGCAGCACCAATGTTTTGTCTGTTAATTAGCTCAAGTAACTGATTGTACTGGTGCATTGTGACATGAGCTGTAACATCTGGTTTTGGCTCTCCGCTATCATCATGTGTAACAACAGCTGCAAACCTCTTTTCTTTATTGTTCTTAAAACCAGGAGGATATTCATGGAGCTTAAAACATCTATCATTATTATGCCCTGCAATCTTACATTGAGTACAAAAATAAGAATTTCCAGCCTTTTGAAATTTCTTGCCAATATTGTAACTTTGCTTCTGAGAATTCCCTGCATTTTGAAACTTAGTGGACTGATAGAGATTATTCTTCTTGTCTGTAATAAAAGCAAGGGCATCATTTTGAGTGGAAGTTTGACAATAATCCTTCAGATTTTCTTCTTGTGCAACCATTCGATAAACTTGAGTTAAATCAGGCAAAGGTATTAACATCAAAATGTTAGCTCAAACCATTGAAAACTGATCATTCAGTTTCATCAGAAATTGCAAAACTCTACTATCTTGTTGCATTTTCTTGATTCTTCCAGACATATTACATGTACACTTATCATCAATTGAATCCCATAGAGTCTTGATTTGAGTGTAGAACTCAGAAACATATTGTTGTCCTTGTTTTATCTCTGATAGTTTTTGCTCTAGATAAAAAACTTGAGTTACAGAAGTATAACCAAACCAATTCTCAAGATCTAGACAAATTGATCTTGCTGTTTTGAGAAACAACACACTTATAGTGATGTTGTCATCTAGATTGAATAACAACCACGAAATCACTAGGTCATTACATCTCTCCCACAATTTGTAATCAGGAGAAGTAGAATCATGAATCTCAATTGTTCTGTTAACAAAACCTAATTTGTTTTTCGTAGACAAAGTGGGCATCATACTTCGCTTCCAATTATTAAAACCTTCACCATTAAACTTCACAAAGACTAACTGATTTGTACTTGAATTAGAAAGATGAATGAAAAAGACATTAGAAGGATCTTGAACAATGCGAGTAGTCATCGTTAAGTGATATGATTAGTGTTTTAGAAGATGTGTTTACATAATCAACACAAACAGATGTGATGTGTTTCAAGAAAGATTTAGAAGATTAAAAACGTGTCTACAGAATCAACACAAACAAATGTGATATGTTTTAAGAAAGATTTAGAAGATTAAAATCTGAATAATTAAGCTAATCAAACAGGAATCAAAGCATTCATTACAGAAAATAAGAGATTGATATGTAATTTTTCACGAACAAATGAGATTATGTGATTAAAACAATAAGAAGAAATGAGATCATGATTATTACAACTGGGATTTCAATAAAATTTGAAGAAATTGCAGATTTGAGAAAACTTATCGTGACGCCGATCGTAAAATTTGCGGAAATGAAGATCGATCTTCGCTCTGATACCATGTAAGTTGATAAGATCAACTTAGTTTAAAACACTTAACGTAAATGATAGTAAAACTATGAGATTACTCCATTGAAAACATCACTTCAAGCTCTATATATTCACATGTTTTATAAGATGTAGAAAACAATCAACTAATTAACTAATTCTGTACTACTATTCTATCTTTTATACTACTAACATAAAATAAAAAGATATTACATCAACAATGGAAAGTATGAAAAGTTTGTTACGCCAGCTTATGCCAGCGGGAGCAGTGACTGTGATGGTGACCATGCTTGAGTAACATCAACTATATTCTACCATCGGTCACCAATAATTTATATTATATAGAAAGTAAAGGAACACCACTAAAGCCAAAAGTTGTCTGTTTACTATTCAACAACAGACAATTGTAATATAATTTTTCCACTTCTGGACATGAAATTTTAAAATATTTCGAATATATAGTTATTTTTAGAGTGAAAATAGTGACATGTTAACCGGGGTATTTTACAGATGGGTCCTGGTCCCTGACAATCGATTGTCAGGGATCAATTACACAACAATCACCTTCCCACCCATTGGATCAAGAAATGAACGGTTAGGATTAAAAAAAAAAAATTAGCCACTCCGTTATAAATTTCCGCGGAGTAGCTAAATGCTTAACACCCTCCGCGCAAAATAACCATGGAATGGCACAGATAGGTTAAAATATTTTAATACTTGCTTCTTTCTATCTCCTTGAAAAATAATCTAAATGCTTAACACCCTCCGCGCAAAATAACCATGGAATTGCACGGATAGCTTAAAATATTTTAATACTTGCTTCTTTCTATTTCCTTGAAAAATAATTCTTCCCCATTCTCAGGCCACAGCAGCGTTATGCTGAAAAAATCACCCACCCCTCTCCAAATCAATTACAATTGTTAAGTCAGCATTATACCATCACTTCCTTTAATTGCATACAGGAACCTACATACACTCTCATATACGCCTATCTATGTTTCTCTTCAACCCCAAAAGTAAGTTCGTTGGTTCTTCCTTCTAATTGTATCAATCTATTTAGTATTATTTTTTAGTAGGTCCATTTATATATCCATCCGCGAACTGTTTGATGAATAACCTCTGAGAATATTATGAACTGTTAGAGATTTTTGATAATCCGTCTTATCCGTTAAAATTTTCCGAGGAGCTGTTAATCAGTCCGCGGAAAAAAAAACCGAGGAGCTTCATGACTCCGCGAAAAATTTTAGCAGAGTGATTTTTTCTTTTAATTCTTGCTGTTCATTTCTTGATCCAATGGATAGGAAGGTGATTGTTGTGTAATTGATCCCTGACGACAATCGATTGTCAGGAGCCTTTACAGATAGCACTATATCATAACAATGCTAAGGAATAACTGAATGTACTCAAGACTCAAGGGTCAAGTAAGAGCTCATGAGCCTCCTAATATATTTGTAAAAAATAAGGTAACTTTTACAATACTCACCGCCGGTACACCGTTCGTGCACGAGCGCCATATCTGTTAGTAATATATTGTATAATGTATATAATAAATTGATGGATTTAGCGTGGAAATTTGAAATGAGTGATGCTAGAGTTACAAAATTATGTACCAAATATTGTTACAAAATGATGTGCCAAGTATGATGCGGGAAATGATTTTATTGCTAATATGTGAATGCATGTGGGCTCATTATTATATGGTCAATCAGAGTATACCACATGTCATTTTTTAAATATTTTTATACCCAATTTGAGGCCTCTGACATTTTTTTATTTAAAATTTACAATATAATAACATTATTTTTATTACTAGAAAGGGTGGCTAGTGATAAAAAAAAAATTAGGGAATGGGGTCTTAGTAATTTCATAGCCACCTTCTTAAATAATAAAAGTAATATATGGTCAAATTTGAAATTTCGGTCTATCAAAATATTTAACAAGGTTCTGTTGGTGTTTTGAAACGCAAGTACGCAACTAACAAATAATCAAGATAACTAGTTGCGGAAAATAAAGTTGAGAAGAGACGTCGTGCTGAAAATTCATGTGGTATTCAAACCACCACTTGGGACTGTATGCCGATAATAGCTAACTCAACATTTGCGATCGAGATCAATTTGATGGACATTTTCATTCAGATAAAGTGACAGTTATTTTTTAGCATCTTTAACCTGTTTGAAATTTAAGAAATCATCAAAAAATCAAACCAACTTTAATAATTTATAACTGACGTAACATGTCAGGAAGCTCCTGAACATATTCTGCTGAATTATTTTAGCTAGCAAGCATGCATGCATGCATGCAACTTGAGAATAATCAAACACATTTTTATGATTAATTGATATTTACCGACCTAAATAATTGGAATAGGGCGAAAATGATTCACTAATCCCAGCAACTCAGCCTCTGTTCTCACACATTTATTAGTTGACAACTTTATGACTAAACGTGGAATTATTGCACTCCGAGTATCAAAATTATTGTGCAGGAATATTGTGATGTCAAATACTTAGGAGCTAAGGTTCTAAATATACACGGAGCACACGCGATTTTTGTCTGTCGTTATCTCTATTTGTCGTCTATACATACACACACTTGTGCATGTATGTATATCATTATCATCGATCGACTTATATTCTTAATATATATCACCTCCAAAAATGGGATTTAAATTAACAATAAAAGTGGTGGATAAATAGAAAATGATTAATTTAGTCATTAACTGTGATCAATAGGTTCGTTGGGCTAGTTCTACCCAATGTTTTTTTTATTTCGATCGGCAAAATATAAAAGTAAGTTTGTATTCTAAATATTTAAAGTAATCAAATTTGTTGAATTATGAAGTATAAGATGATTTTAATTTGTTGAATTTTGTTTAGGAAGGGTTTTACGTTTGAATCAATTCATTAACGTCCGGTCAATCGATAATCATGTTTGGACGGGGGTTGGGTTGAGTTAGATTAGGTTGGGAGGGGTTGAATTTTTAAAAACCATGTTTGCAGGGTTGTAATTCGAGTCTAGTCGGGCGAGTTCGAGCCGGGTATTAATTCGAGCTGAGCTTTTTTTTACGAGCCGAGCCGGCTCGTTTAATTAAACGAGCCTAATCTTCTACCCGGACTCGGCTCGTTTAATTTCACGAGTCGAGCCGAGCCGACTCATGTAAAATCTTAAACGAGCCTAATCTTCTGCCCGAACTCGGCTCGTTTAATTTCACGAGTCGAGTCGAGCGGGCTCGGTCTTATGTTCGAGCTCGGCTCATTAACGAGTTCGAGTTGAACTGAGCCTTACTAAACGAGCGGAGTCGGGCAACCCGACTCGAATTACATGCCAACACGTTTGGTTAAATTTTAGTTTAGGAGGGTTGGAGAAGGGTTCTGAAGGGTTAAAACTTGAACTAATTAGATAACTTTTTCAACACCCCGATTTGGGGTGTTGGTGAGGACGAGGAACACCCATTTCTTTGTTTTTTGTCCTTGTTCAGTAAACAGTGCTATTTCACATGAAAATATTTATCAATTTATTTTTTTTCTTTTTCAATTCTATCGTGTAATTATTATTATTATTATGTTATTTTATTTAATTTGAATAAATACATTTCATTATTTTGTATTGCTGCTTCATAAAATTCTTCACTAGTCACCATTTATCAATACATCATATATATTTTTCTTTTCTCCGGATAATTTTTTCTAAAAAATTTTACTTTGAAAAAAAAAATTGAATATTTTTTATCGAGGATTTTTTCACGAAATTTTTTTTTGAAGAATAATTTTCCTAAATTTTTTTTCTCAAGAATTTGTTTTTCCCGAAAACTTATTTTCGAGAATTTTTTCTCTATAATTTTTTCCATAACTTTTTCCCGAATTTTTTTTTCTTAAGAATTTTTTCTTGAGAATTTTGTTTCTGAAAACTTTTTCTCGAGAATTTTTTCCTGAAAAACTTTTTCTCAAGAATTTTTTTTCCCGAAATTTTTTTTCAAAAACTTTTTCTCATGAATTTTTTCCCAAGAAACGTTTTCCGAAAACTTTTTCTCGAGAATTTTTTCCTGAGAAACTTTTTCTAGAGCATTTTTTCCCGAGAAACTTTTTTCAAAAACCTTTTTTCGGGAATTCATTTTTTGAGAAATTTTTTCTCGAGAATTTCTCGAAAAAATATATTTCATGAAAAATTTCAAATTTTAATTTCATTTTATTTCAAAAAATAATATAATATTTACATATCCAACCCTTCATCTATGGACCCCTCCTAAACCTTCATTCAGTAAAGGTTCAACCCCTCTTTATGCAACCCTTACATCCAAACAAGATAAAAGTTCAACCAAACCTAATCTAGTCTAACCCAACCCAACCTAATCTAACACAACCCAACTCAACCCTTCCCTCCAAACAAGCCCTTAAGGTTTACATCTACGGGTTACTCAATAAAACATGAACCATTCTCATTGCTAAGTAAATATACAATCGACTAAGGTTACCTAAAAAAATATACAATCGACTAAGCTGTGATAGGATCAGGTATTACACTTTTGCTAACAATTTTGTAACTGCTTTAGCAAGATTATCAAGCTTTGTATACCAGTTAATCACATGCAAATTAAGATATAAACTGCATTTCAAATTTCAGTGAGGCTGCCCCTACACTGGTCGGCCCTGATCAATATATAGGGATGTACATATATATAAACAGAGAGAGAGAGAGAGAGAGGTAGCTAGCTTGTAAGATACAAAAGAAAGGAGGGGGGTGGGTTGGGTTGAGATTCTGATAAAAATCATTCAAGAGAAAAAGATTGTTGGCAAGGGGCAGCCACTGAGACAAGCCAGGCTCACCTCAACAAAAGAAAAGGTAAACGCAACCGCAAAAGGTGGTAGGGAAAAGAAGATCGTGGAGGTGATTATACAAACCCAACTTAAGCTACAATGAGTATGACACCTTAAGGGTATCTTCTTGTTTTTTTTAAAACCCACTCGTATCTTTCCTATTGCCTACAGCCAAATATCAACTCATCCATTCACTTTCTATATATTATGTATATACATATCATAACACTATATTTAGAGTGGTCCATTTTAACATGTAGTAGTATTATTTGTTTGCTCCATTAGATGATCCCTGGGATATGTTGATCTTGCTTTCAGAAAATATATACCGGTTGATTCATTCCGGTACAAAAGTTACATTTTATTAAAGTTAAAAGAAACCACACAAAAGATGTTTTAATTATGAGATGCTGCTTGCACTTGCACTTGGTTATTAAGATCGATCGTGATCCATGTGCATCTCATCCGAGATATAATCTTTTTAATACAATTATTACTCTGATTCTAGCAAAGGATTCGCTTTGTAGCTGAATTAGTGTTACTACATTATATTTTGGATTTTCTTTTAATTTTTTCAGATAGCTTAACACCAATAATTTCACGTCATTTAACTATGTATTATATTTGCAAATTTTAAGAAATTAAATCCGTTGTCAGTGAAATCCTTTACTTAGGCGACCCTTCTATATTGGAAGAAATAATTATTCTATAGTTTGTTTTGACTTTTAATATTTAAAAAAAAAAAAATTAAAGATAAAAGTGTTTGTAAAATTAACGATTCCTAAAGTCACGTTATTAAATCCACGTGATTTCAATTTAAATTTTAGTAAAATATTACTTTGACATTTAAACATTACATTTTTAAAATTTGACATGATATATATACATCAATTAACATTTAAAACATATAAATTTTAGAGTAAATTACAGAATGATGACTATATTTTACACCAATTTCTAAAAACGTGGCCGAAATTTTGAGTTTGCAAATTAATGTCCAAATTTTATTTTCATCTTTTAAAAGAATGGTTTACGCTATTTGTGAATGTGAAAGGAGTCATTCTTTTAAAAATTTGAAACAAAATCTGGCCATCCTTTTAACAAAAAATTAACAGAAATTACTTTCTTAAACTGCGAGAACTAAAATTGGACTTTAATTTGTGAACCTAAAAATTTGACCATATTTTTAAAATTTGGCGTAAAACACTGCCACTACTATACTCTAAACTTTACTACGATGAACTTGAAATGTTTAGCAATATTTGGATTTTTTAATTAATTAAAGTATTTGATTAAATTTATGTTGAAAACACACATGTTTTAGTAGGATGGTCCTAAAGAATTTTCTATAGTTAACTTTAAAAGTATTTTATCCTAGATTAATAAATGTTTGAAAAGTTTTCCCCAAAAACTGATTATTGAAAGTTTGGAACTGTAAAATAAACTATGAAAATTAATAGAGACATAACTATGACTGCCCAAAATGTTTGGGCCCTAGCCCAATGCTTGCATTGCCTGCCCAAGAGATTTAGACCCCGGACGAAGCTTGATTTTGCCTACTTGACAAGCCGGCCGGCCTATATCTGAAACATCAAAAGCTTAGAATCGAATATTTGGGCTTAGTTTAATGTAATTCTCCAATGGATCCAATTTGAATTTGGATTGGATTGACCAAATTTATTTAATTTTATTATATTCGGATCACAACTCGAATATTTTATAATTATCCAAATCCATTTTGTTCAACGGATAAATTAATCGGATTCCGATTATTCATTACTCCATTTATATTTTAAAATACATAAAAATTTAACTATGTATATATAATTTATCATTTTAAAAAAAATAATAACATTTGAGAAGTTACAATCTATTATTCCAATATGAAAATTTTCAAGTAGCAGTCCAGGATCCAAACTACTTCAACAGTTCCATTTTCAAACATAATATTAAATAAAAGTTTAAACCACAAGTTCAAATATATTGTAGTCTTCATCACTAATAAAATACAAGAAAAGAATCATTAAATTAAACAAAAGCCCAAACGAACACCAACCAAGCCCACATAATAAATTTCCCCAACAACAACAGTTAATTCTAAAAGACATAACCGTAACGCAAACACACTCACATCAAGCTCATACGTAACACCTATATATATCCCCCCAAAATATCCCAATACTCACATAAATTTCATTCTAACATCAAAATCAAACCAAAAATCGAAAATCAAATCAATTTCTCGAATGGCCGATGCTTACTGTTCCGATTGCAAGAAGAACACCGAGGTGGTGTTCGATCACTCAGCCGGTGACACGGTGTGTTCTGAGTGCGGACTCGTTTTAGAGTCTCATTCCATTGACGAGACATCTGAGTGGCGCACTTTCGCCAACGAGTCAGGTGATAATGATCCGGTCCGTGTCGGTGGTCCAACTAATCCATTGCTGGCTGATGGTGGATTGTCTACTGTGATTTCTAAACCTAATGGTGTTACTAGTGATTTTCTCTCCTCTTCTCTCGGTCGTTGGCAGAATCGAGGATCCAATCCGGATAGATCGCTTATTCTGGCTTTTAAGACCATTGCTACCATGTCGGATAGGTATTGAATTTTACGAATGTGTTTTTTTTCGATATTTGGAGCTTAAATTGTGATTGATTTGTATATATCTGAGTTTGTTATTGTCCGTTATGTTACATGTAGAATGCACAATGTTAATTGCGAATGTGTTTGTTTTCGTGTTTTTTAATATGTCGAGCTTACTTGAGGTAATTGTGATTGATTTGTATTTATCTGTGAGATTTTTAATGTTTTTTATGAATTTATGTAGAATGCACAATGTTCTGTACTTGTGTGTTTGTTTTCGTGTTTCTAATATGTGGAGCTTATTTTAGGTAATTGTGATTGATTTTTATATATCTGAGTTTGTTAGTGTCGGTTATGTATATATGTAGAATGCAAAATGTTATGTACATATGTGTGTTTGTTTTCGTGTTTCTTATTTGTGGAGCTTACGCGAGGTAATTGTAATTGTAATTGATTTGTTTATATTTGAGTTTGTTAGTGTCCGTTATGTATATATGTAGAATGCACAATGTTATGTACATATGTCTGTGTTTCGTGTTTTTATATGTGGAGCTTACTTGCGGTTATTGTAATTGATTTGTGTATAACTGAGTTTGTTATCATTCGTTACGTGTATATATATGGGATGTGCAATGTATGCATGTTTCTAATGTGTTTGATGTTTGGATCAATAATTTGATATGAATTGATGATTTCTGGATTTTCTTTATTTGAGCTGAGGTTTTTGTTTGCTTTGCTTGCACATTTGTTGTATTGAGTTGTGAATGCTGGGGGAGGTTAATTGTATTTAATTACAAATGAGATGTTGGAATTAAAAAGGGAAGTAAATGTGAGTGAATTGCATGTTTTTATAAGTCTTTGGTTGTAAGATTTTCATTTTGATTGATTCAGTTAATGGCGTGGTTCGGTTTTAATACCAAAAAGTTAAAAATTATCTATATTACTTTTTATGCACATTTAATCTGTTATAAAATATGTTGCATTTTATTTTAGACTTTAGAGAGGTCCTCATTGATCAACTAATGATCACACACCATAAGAATTTGAATAATCCACCAGTATAATTATACCTTCTGATTGCAAAAAAACCGTGCATACTATTGCTAGTTACTCACCGACAACAAAAAGTAATAATTGTATATAGATTATTTTGTTATAATAATATATTATATCTAGTTCACTAATATATTTATTATGTTATTATAGATGTCTATAATGTATGCAATTATTTAATTAATTATAAATATATATTAAGTTGGTGCTGTTCGGTTTTGTATAAGATCCAAAACTGAAACATTTAGATGCAGTTCTAAAATTTGAAAATCATAACCGGACCAGTAACCAACAAAAAAGAGCAAATAAAACCTAAAAGAGCATATCTGACGTAATACAAATGTCAATGAATAAGCATGACACGTCATTCAATAACGGTCAACAATTCAAAAGCTTCAGAGTCATTTAGCTAAATAAACGTAACGTACATACACACCGCTCCTCATATAAAACGTCTATATATATCACACGAAATATCCCCAAACCCTCCTGCTGCATATTTCATTCTTCCCCAACACAAACATCAACAAAATCAAACCCTAAAATCTGAATTAAATTAATTCCCCAATGGTCGACCCTTATTGCTCCTATTGCAAGAAGAACACGGAGATAGTGGTCGACCACTCAGCCGGAGACACCATGTGTTCCCAATGCGGACTCGTTTTGGAGTCCCATTCCATTGACGAGACAACTGAGTGGCGCTCTTATCCCGACGAGTCAGGTGATAATGACCCGGTCCGTGTCGGTGGTCTCACTAATCCGGTGCTTGCTGACGGTAAATTGTCTACTGTCATATCTAAACCTAATGGCATTACTAGTGATTTTCTCTCCTCGTCTCTCGGCCGGGGGCAGAATCGAGGATTGAATCCAGATAAGCCGCTTTTTGTGGCTTCTAATGTCATTGCTTCCATGTCTGATAGGTATTTGAATTTATGTATGTGTGTGTGTAAATGTGTGTTTTGGGTTTGTAATATTTGGACCTTACCTGAGGTAATTGCAATTGATTTGTATATATCTGAGATTGTTAGTGTCCGTTGTGTATAGATATAAAATGTACAAGGTTTGTGTGTTTCTATATATGTTTGATGCTTGGATTGAGAATTTGATATGAATTGATAGTTTCTGGATTTTCAGAGGTTTTCGTTTGATTTGCACGCACATTTGTTGTGTCGAGTTGTGAATGCCGGGTGAGGTTAATTGTATTTGACTGCAGGTGATTGTATATGTGAATTGCTTGTTTCTCATACGTCTCTCTTGGAAGTTTTTCATTCCAATAGATTTCTGATATATTAAGTAGATTATTTCCAGCATCCTACTTACCTTTTATCAGTTTTTTAGTATTTTTTGATTTGTAGATTTCCACTTGGGTTTTTTAGTTTATTAATATTTTTGTGTAGCTCTGTGCATCCTAATTGCCCCATCAACACGATTTGTGATAGATTCTTTAGGTATTTAGTATCCTTTGAACAGTTTTTCGATGATTTAGTGCAGATAAATTGTTTACTTAATTTTTAGAAAGAAATTAAGTTCTTATCATTTCATTCATAAATTCGGCATGTTCTATGGTTTTGGAGAGTGATTTATTAGAGGATTTTAAACAGGTCTATGAGATTTGGGAAAGTCCGGTTTGATTAGTAAAACGAACTGAAGTACCAAAAATTTTCGGTTGGTTTGGTTCAGATATATAATTAAATCATAGTTTAGTTTTCAGTTATTTCGTCTAGAACCGACTTTGCACATCCCTACCTAGACCATACTAATCACACAGCCATCCTAAATTCATCAGATTCTGTTCAAAGTCATTCTACATCACCTATACACTAAATCTGTGGTATATATACTACAAAGTTTATTTACTTCTAATCAGTTTGGGTAAATAGTTCTTGTGTCAGAGAGAACATGCACATGCTTTTATGTGAGAATATGTTGTTTGGATGTCGACTTTGTGCTTTGTTATCTTGTGAGATATTTGTATTCCATGCAGTGCATATATTTTTTGGACTGTATGATATGTCAGTTATTGTGAGGATTTTGACTTCATTTTTTATTGATGATTATTTCACTTATGGATTTGTTCATTTTTGTGACATATTGGGCAGCATTTCCAATTAAGATTTTTTTTATTATTTCATAAGCTTGCCAATGCCCAGTATCAAAGTAAGTTGTGTTTGGACTTTGGACCAAAAGTTTGTAGTTTGACATTCTTATGGGAACCAAAAATTCCCTCAAGCTGCAGGACATGAAGCCAAAGAAGCTCTGTAACTAAGTTATACTCTCTAAAATGTGGTAAAAATAGCTAAGATGCGTTGTTTTTATAGAGAATATTAAACATTTATTGGAGGAAGGATATACATTGCATACTAGATTTACTAAATTCTCACTTGTATTGTGTATGGGCTAGCCTGGAGGTGGGTGTGTTCACCTAGCTCATAAGTCTCAACTGATGTTATAGTCTTTGTCTTCTGTTCCAACTCTTTTCGGAGGTAGGTGGAAGTATGTACATTCAATGTTTTCTTTTCCTTTCAGTTTTGGAAGTTATATGATACTCTCAGTATGTGCCCTGACATGTTGCTCACAAATCTTATGTATGTCACAGTGTTTTGGGTTTCCATATTTTCCAACAGTAGTCAAGAATTTGTACAGGAAGTAGTTAGTAGGCTTTTGAACACCTAAGACTTTGCTTTGATACTGGAATTCTATTGGTTATGTTATGCCCCTATTTATATGGTATCTTCCAACACCAGTCAAGAATTTGTAGAGAGGACTGTAGTAGGCTTTTGAACACCGAAGACTTTGCTTTGATACTTTAATTCTATTGGTTATGTTACGCACCTATTTATATGGTATCTTGTATCCTTCGGTTCCTGTATGTCATCAGAGTTTAAACTTCTAAAATGCTAATTAAGCTTATGCGCTTTTCAGGTTGGGCCTTGTTGCGACCATTAAGGTATGTTCGTTTCTCAACATTGACGTATCTGATTGTGCAAAAATTTATGCATGGTTCGAGTTAATGTTGGATTAAAAAAAGTATGAATCAAAGGACTGGTTAGGTTATTATAGTTCTAAGTTTTAACCAGTTCTATGTTTGTGAAAGATATCTCTGGTTATCATATTAGAACTTTTTACTTTGTCATATTCTTTGCTGTCCCCTGACCGTATCACCTTAAAATGTCACACACACACACATTTATATATTTATATGTCATATTGAAGAAGGAAACGAGATTTGAGAAATGAATAGGTTCTCTGGTAATGCCATTTTTATTTTCATGATTTTTTAATTATAATTCATATCTAAATAATGAGAACTTTTTTTTATTAAACATATATGTTAATGTTCCTCTTGTATTTTGTCTCTTACCTTCTATATCTTGTTTTTCCTTACCTATAACGGTTTTGGTTTTGCTGAAGCTGGCCCCAATTTTAATATATAAATTCGACTTGCTCTCATCCTAAGCCTATTGATATTATGATATTATGATGCTAAAAATTATCATCATATGTAGCTTTTCCTTTCCAATCCTTGTCAATACATGTTGAAATGATAAATAAATGCTTTATTGTTTCAGTATTATATATACTATATATATAGGGTTTGGCTCAAGAGAGAACCAATCACTAAAAAAGAACCGTAAATTGTTATAAGCCGTTGGATTATTACTAGATCAACTGTCTAGATTTAACTCATTTTTATATGCAAAATCCTTATAAGGGTATTGTTGGAATAAAATAACTACACTATTAGTTCAATTAATTTAAATATGGAAGTTTAATCAATTTTCATTTTTTAAGTCTTTTTTTTTAATTTTAATTATTTATCTCACATATCGTTTGGCTATTTTTTCAATTTTAATTTTTTTCTTAAAAATTTCTTATTTATTGTATTCAAAATTTTATACAAGAAAAGAATTTCTGAGATCAGAACCTATTTTGTTTCGTAGTATAAATACAATGTTCTGCTACCGAATTTTAAAAGTTTTGCACATGAACTTTAAAGTTTTACAATTGAACTTACTTTTTTCCACACATTATTTTCATACCATAACTTTCGTGTTCTACCGTTGAACTTAAAAGTCATGCAATCGAATTTGAAGTCAAGCACATAAATTTTAAAGTTCTACAACTGAACTTACTTGTATTTAAATGTTCATTATAATTGTCAATCAAATATTAATTGGCTCTAAATTGTGTATCTTGTGTTTTTGGACAACTTTGCCCCTGTTCTACATAATATATATATTTCAAAATATAAGTAAGAGTTCTGAGGGTTCTTAGGTTAAGGGTTCTCCAAGGAACATGACCCTTTATATATATATATATGCAGTAGTTCTTGATAAGCTCCTAGCCTTGATGGTTTTTTTGCATATGATTAATCCATTGTATTTATAAGGATCGAGCTAATGAGATTTACAAGAAGGTAGAAGATCAAAAATCTAGTCGAGGAAGAAACCAGGATGCGATATTGGCTGCTTGCTTGTATATCGCTTGTAGGCAAGAAGACAAGCCACGTACTGTAAAAGGTACAAACTAAGATCTTCCTTGAATAATATGGATGCTTTTTGCTTTGTCTATGAGAATGATCTTTCCTAAGCCTTTCGATTTCAAACTAGAAATTTGCTCTGTTGCCAATGGAGCGACAAAGAAGGAAATTGGCCGAGCAAAGGAATACATAGTGAAGCAACTCGAGCTAGAAAAGGGTCAGTCGGTGGAGATGGGAACCATACATGCCGGGGATTTCATGGTGAGCTTCCTTGGAAATAAATCCGTGTATCTGATTGCTCCTAATATTATTAAGGCACCTTTGTAATTTGATCATGGAGTTTATTGGTTCTTTGCTCTGCAGAGGAGGTTTTGCTCAAATCTTGGTATGACAAATCAAACTGTTAAAGCCGCCCAAGAAGCAGTTCAAAAGTCTGAAGAATTTGATATAAGGTAGTTTCTTATTTTTGTAGAAAGTGTGTTCCATGCATTTACTGAATCAACATTTGCACTTATCATCAAATGTTCCGTGATGCACAATATATTATATATGATATTGCATAAGATTTTGGAACTTAATGATAGACTGTTTTCTATGGATGAGGACTTAATATAGATAATACTAGTAGCAGGGATAACAGTTTCTGACATGATAATCATAATTTACAAAAAAAGTAAGCAGTGTAGTGCTAAGTGTTGACAAGTATGGTGAAATTAGAAGGTGAAAGGCAGTGAACTTAAAAGTAGTGAACATGTAAAATGTCAATTTACGGCATGACGATCATAACATGAATCACAAGGCTAATCCGTAAATGTAAATAAATTGAACGAACATGTTTAATAGGTACAATTAGATACAACTATTAAATGAGGATATAAAACTATTTTTGACTATTTTATCTTTGCTTCTGATCAATCAATAGTGTTAATTCAGTTCGTTGATGAAATTGTGTACTATTTCTAAATATCCATAAAATGTAAATATGTATTAATTAGGTCAGTATCGGTATTAGTTGACTTGATATACATCGAATGATTTGACGAGATTGCAACCCGGCTTCATAAAATATAAGTAGGACCTATGTGGTCTTGCTCTTAGAATTCTACAACTTGACTGTGCTGCTTATGACCATAGGAAAAGAAACTAAATGACATGCCAATTTACTAGCAAATTGTACTTATATAATCATCTTCTAAGATCTCTCAAGCATACAATCAGCCAGTATCTGTTGGAGAAATCTTTCTTGCTGTTTGTCATTTGTTAATATAACAAATTTTGTCCTAAAACCATATCAGTTCGTAAATATATGCAACTGTATACATAAACCATGTTCTTCGCACCACTTTCGAGATTACTATATGACCCGTACTGCTATCTTGTTATTATAGTAGCAGATGTTTGAATTGCTCTCTGAACTCGAAACTTTTAAGGGTTATGTGCATTAATCTCATCAGAAATGTGTGTGATTGTAAATAAATTCGTGAAGACATGCTTGAGTATTAGAGATTGAGTTTGTGTAACTCATGAACTGGACTTAGAAGCTGCTTTCAGATTATCGAGCTTCTTCTGGTCCTAGATGCTCATCCAATTGATTTCAAGAAACTGCAAGTAGATCTTTCTGAGTACTCTTGGCACCTTTTACTAAAAATATTGATTCTTTGTTATTGTAGGAGGAGCCCAATATCAATTGCTGCAGCAGTTATATATATTGTAACTCAGCTTTCAGATGAGAAGAAACCCCTGAAAGGTAACTTACTGCATAGGTACTAGGTGTATGACCAAGCATTGATTTTGACTAGATACTTGGCGCATACTGATGTGATTGATGGAAATTTCTCGATAACAAAAACTTGGATCGACTTGTTCCATAATTTTATCTAGCTAGAGTTTTTCCTCTACGTGGTATTTTCACTGTGTGGTTCAGACCAGTGATATATGTAACCTCTGGTTACACACCACCCCTATGCTTTTGCATGTAGTTGAAATATGATAATGTTCATGTTAATGCAGATGTTTCACTTGCGACTGGAGTTGCAGAAGGGACAATCAGAAATTCGTACAAGGATCTCTACCCTCATCTTGTTAAAATCATACCTAGCTGGTATGCCCAAGAAGAGGACCTTAAGAATCTCTGCAGTCCATGAAATGGTGAGCAGTGAGCACAACAATTGCGGGAAATATAAAAACGTTTTCGAACTTGAGTTGGAGTACTTTCTTTTCATTTTGGGGGTTGGAATGGAAATTTAATAACCATATATGACCATTTTGGTGAACTCCTGTAGACGAGGTAGCAAAACACGCTGAGACTAGTTAAAATTCTAAACTTGTACATTAACAGTCTTTTGCTTAGTTTGAGTTACATTCTTGGATGCTTCTTAGTTAACCATTTCTATAATCTTTGGATTCCATGAATAATAACTTAACATGAAAATATGCGAGATATAAAATGATGGTGTCCCATATTCTTGTCATGTATGCAGTTTTGTTTTGCAATTAAATAGCAGGTTTTTCTACCTCTCCGCCTTATTACACCTTTACAACATCCCCTATTCACTATGTTAACACCCCTTCGAAAAGTGAAATCTCAACTCCTCAACTAGAGCTTTAGGCACCCATCTACTGATAGATTCACGAGTCATTGTGAATGGAATTCATTCATGTTTGGAAAGTCTAACTACGGGAGTGCCTGTATGTAGCTGCATGGCCTATGCATTCTGAATGGTTGAGAGAAGAAAAGTGAGATGGTAGGATCTTCAGAGATTGTGAAAGACGTGGAGATGGGAGCTGCAGTCGGTGGATTCGCAGCTGATGATGGCATGGAACTAGAATTCGTTCATTGCTCAAATTGGTAGGATTTTGAACTGGGTCGCCCTTGTTTTTGTAGACCATGTAGCAAGTGGAGTAGCCACAAAGTAATATCTAGGGAACAGGCATATTTGCCTACTAAATGAGCCAGGCGGCCCAAAGTGGATTCATCACAAGTTCAGTATTGAACATTTTGTCTTTATATGTTGTAACCCCAAATTTTACAGAAGAAATATAAAATATATCTGCAAAATTTTAAAAAGACTAAAATTCATTTATTCAGTTTCTTTCTGAATCATTTCTCATTTTAAAGAATAATAATAAATGGAAAATTGGCAATTCTTTTGAAGAAGGGCGTAAACGGAACAAAAGAGTCACTGGGGGGCAGGAAGAGGAAGAACAGCAGGGCCCTTGGAGGAGAGGGAATAAGAGTAATAATATTACTTGCTTGAATTCTTCTTGTAGATCTTTAACCATAATGTAACAGGCCATTCTTCATCGATTCAACTAATCTCTACACATAATGCTGCTCCCCAAGAAAAAAGCTTAAGCTATTGGGACATTGTATATTAAGTCTTGGTCATGAGGAAAGTAAAACATAATCAAGAACCATGAAAGATTTTACCAACAGGAAAAGTTCTTTACCAACTAGTAAAAATTAATTCCAGAATGAAATGACAAAAAGAACCACAAGTATAAGAAACTACAACTATAACTTCATTCAATCTTGCTAGTTGCTACCGGTACTCCATTAGCTGGTTGAGCTGCTTATATAAGAGACCACAACTGTAATGTCGTCAAGCTTCCCACCATAATATTGAAACCCTGCTTCCTGAGCTGCTGTTGAGAATGGGGTCTGCCTATGTCTGTCTAGAGCCCTCTCTCTTGCTGAAGCTGCCAATTTCTCAGATAAAGCCTCAGGATTTAAACCTTCTTTCGTCCCTTGAAGAACAATAGATGTTACCTCATTGTTAAATAAATTGTCAAATAAACCATCTGTCCCAGCAACGATCACGTCACCAGGTACCACAGGAATCATAAACACCTGGAAAGGAATATCAGTAGATACACGAGACTTTAAACATACCTCCTTATTAAAGTTTCCACTGTAAATTCAAATTTATTATGCATGTTCTCCGGTCATTACAAAAGAATTTATATGTCAAAGGAAATTCAAATTTCTTCAGCAATTTCTTCGGTCATTTCTTACAAGTAAATTTATAATCTCCTTATGCCTTTAAAGATACTACTTGCTAGGATGAACATACTTTCGGAGATTCAATGATACCAAGAAATCTAAAGTACCTTTGGTACCCTACTATTTACTTTTGTGCCTCTAGTACTCTACTGTTTGCTCATTTCTACCTATAGCGCCGTCTCTGTCTAAATCATCGTTATTCTTATACAATGTATGTGAATTGCACATTTGCTTCTAGACTGCGATTTATACATCACCTCCAACGCCACATGCGGTTTTCTATTGAATTTACACAAAAAGGGTGCTAGAAGTACAAAAAAACACACATATAAGTGCTAAAAATATAAATTGAACATAAGAGCGCTTTGTGCTAGAGATGCAATGATTCACCACGAAAGTGCTGAACATATTTTTGGCCTTCAAATAATTATGAAACCAGAATGGTTTTAACTTAAAATCCGATATTCTGTAGGCTCTGGGTAAGTTGGGGACATAGTTTTGTACAGGATTGCAGAAGCAGCGACTGACCAATATTCAACGCTCCTCTTCTAAACAGCTATAACTACCTAGGCAGCAAAACATTTACGCAACTAAAACTAGGTGAGAGACACGAGTATTGAACACTAGGAGCAAAGCTTTGTTTACTGACCTGACCAGAACTTGGTTGATCACCCCTGGTACTACATTCCAGTTGATATGTGAAATTAAAACCATGCTGCTGCACAGGGGACTCAAAGACGGTACAGCCATCTCTAACTACGATGAATCCACTGTCACCGAGATTAATAGCATGTATACCCTGCTAAAAGCAAGGATAAAAACATTAGCTAAACTTGATAAGAAGAATCAATAATTGCACATTCTAAAACATGGAAACCAAATGTATGGTAGTGTGACCTTGTAGACAGCTTAAACCTGGTAAAACTTTTTGAACAAAGGCTTCTAAAACACAAATTAATTTGAGTAGGGTAATTACATCCTCATAGGATAACACTTACAGTTTTATTTTAACATAAATAAATAGGCATAGCAATATCTAAAAATGAATCTAAATACTAACTTTAGATCAAGAATAATTTTATCCATCTCCATTTGATTATTTTCGTTCATTTTGAGGAGTAGCATGATATACTTCGACTCTTAGGTTTCGGCCGTATGTATATCGGATACTCTGGACACAACACTAATTCCCAAGGCACTTATTTTGTGCCCGACCCTTGGACTGAAATGTGAACACTTTGACCAACTGAAATATCTCAAATGAGATGAGTTTATGATGGAAAAAGAAAAAAATGAGAAGATATAAAGGAGAAATGGGAAAAAAATAAGAAGAGGTGCACCAAGCTACATGTGAGGCAACTTTAGTAGTTGTATCTGCAGTTTCTTCTGAGTTGTTAAAGGAGTGTTGCATGATGGGTTAATAGAAGAAATAGAATAACCTCGTCTTTAAGGTATATGATGCAGGCTGTTGAGGATCCCTGGGCCTTTGTAGCAGAATGCGCTCTAGTCAACACCCTAGCAGGGTCAATGCTATCCTTAGGCTCGTCTAGAATTGCTCGAACTGAATTAGACATTAGTTCACGAGCATATAATCCAGCATTAACTCCAACATCTGCCCAGCCGCCAACACCATCTGCAACACCAATCACTTGCTCATTCACACAAATAAAATGAGCATCCTCCCCGCCTGTTTCTTCCTTATCAGGATGTGGCAGGTAACATGATCCAGAAAGCAGTTTCAATTTTCTCTCCGATATATCGTATCTGCACTCAGAACAAGTTTTTAATAAATAAACAACATAATATCAGTGACCACATAAACAAATGCTTCAGTTATCATAACATAAAGTAATTCACCAGTAAAGTTTACTACATGAGAAAGTTCTAAATGAAGAATCCATATATGAAATGCGTAAAGATCCAAACTGCGATATAATTGAATATGTGTACTCCAATATTTTCGAGTGCCTCTAGTCCAAAAATAAAAAATAAAAAGCTGGTTTATTTGACCTTTTCTGGTCAAATTGACAAAAAAATTGAAATTATTATATTAATTTATTGAATCTATAAATAAAAAATTATGATACAATATGTGTAGTTTCTTACAAATTTTTTATATCAGTGTGCGCTGTATTATTACATAAATTGCATTAAGCAAGTAGTCAATTTGACTAGAAAACCTGAGATAAGCCAAAATAGAGAGTAAATTTAAAATGAAATAAACAAATCAGTTAACACCGAAAACTAGTGACCACCTGCCTAGAGAAAGAAAAACTGAACTTTGCATCTTAAGGATCAATGCAGTACTAAACATAAAGCATGAAAATATTATAACTTGGTCTATAAGTGTGTTTCGACATGGCCAAGATAACTAATTTGTAGGAGTCTAGGATGCAATAAAGAAAAAAAAAGTTTCTGGGATATTGGCAGAATCTTAAAGAGTTAACAAGTCGGACATTTCGAAAGGATAATGTTTACAGACAGATCCTTTTGCATTTACTAAATAAGCGAGCTTACCAAGAAACTGTATAGCAAGATTACTAATTATACACTAGGATCTAGAACATCAAATACCAAGTAAGCAAACACTAAACTGGAAAACAACACGCTAATAAGTACCTAAATTCATATTGCTAACAGATACATTCATTTAGACCAGATCTGCATTGAAATTAAAACATTCAAATTTCATTATGACAATTTGTGCCACAATTAGAAAACACATAATAGAGTAATACTTAAATAAAGTGACATACTGATCAGCTGATACTGTAGTTGCAAGTTGTTCCTTACATGACAGTCCATTCACCGTCATATCCGGAACAAATCCATCCGAGTAATATGGTGAAGAAGAGGCATGACACTTCTTCGGAGAAGTATTGAAGCTAAAAGATCTTTGTGTAACATCAAATATAAAGTACCCATGAAGGGTCTGACGGTTGTTGTGTGGTTCTCTACTTTGCAATCTCATACTCGATCTTCGGAAACTCCTACAACCAACCCTATCATTGAAACAAACCCCAATAGGCTTCACAAAATTTGCAACATTCCCACAACTTGAGACTAAGCTATCCACCATGAGATCTCCGGATGCAGTAGTGGAGCCAGAAGCAGCCATTACAAATCTCCAATGCGAGTATCCTCTAAAATTAAGTGGAAAATACTATCACTCGTCCCAAAGTGCCTTGGGAGATGGAGTCTCACAACAGAATCAGGAGTGCCCAAACAGCAACCTTGCCTATCCAAGCAAAGAAAAATTACACTTAATTATGACGCTGACCAAGTTGCAATCTTACCCTTCTTCGAAATCCCAAAATAAATACAATAATCAGTATACAAACATTTCATGAAGTCATTTCATTGCTTTATAGTTTATACCGAAACCAAAACCAAACATGCACATTACATATTTTTATCCCACTCGAAAGCCGGGAATAGAGAGAGTAAGATATACGCAGACCATATCCCCGAAAGTACAGATGCTATTTCAGTGAAGAACCCGGGAACAAGTACAAAAAACCAAATTTTAAAAAAGACGAATACAACTACATAGAAGCACCAAGCTCATAACTTTGTAAGCACACACAACACATCTCTGTGTGGAAAAATTGAAAATAGCACTAACAGATTTCATGTGCCATATACACTAACAAGCAATATACATCAGAAAATTGCCCTTTTAATCATACTATTCACACAAACAAGATAAACAGATAGAAAATCAAATTAAATTAAGTAAACAAAGCTTAAATAAAAATGGGGTTGGGCCTGGAAAACCTTATCTTTGTAATCGCAGGCAAAACAAGAAGAAGCAAAATAGTTTGTTTATCTACCAGTAAAATAACAAAAAAATTGTATTTAAAAAAAATGAAAATAAGAAAAATGGGATGTTGTCGTAACAGGAAGAGAAGTTCAAGTCACTTTCGGCTTGCTTCCAACTTGGCTTCAAGTCCACTGAATACGGACAACACAAGTAGAGCCCGATATGCCATGTCATCATTTTTCAGAGGTGTTAATTTACGGTTTTATCCTCTTTAGTTTAGTAGAGTAAATTAATTTGATTGTGCTAATATTTATTTTAATAAATTCGTATTGTGAATTTTTAGTCAAGTACGAGTATAATTTAAGCCAGAGTAATCAACAGTGATAGTATTGAACTATTGGTTGACTTCAACATGGCTCTTCGAATTTTTCTTAAGAAAGTTGTCTAGAATGAATTAACTTGCAATTTTATATTTCAGGCATTTGGGGCTTAGAATGTGACAGAGAGTACTCTCGAGTTTCAATTTATTTTATATCATATAACATGTTGCTGGCCTGAGTTGGTGCAAGTTTCAAGCGATACGTGCCCAAAATAATAGATGATTAATAAGCAAATAATGTGAAAATGATGTGCTGTATCAAAATGTTAAATTTGGTTAACACAAAATTTGGGTTCGATTTCCTATAATTACATGATTAAATAAAATTTATTTATTTAATTTAATTTTTTTGATTTCATCCCGGGTTTGATTACCTATAACTACGTAATTTAAAGATTTACTGATTTAATTTATTTTTTTGAATTTCATCCAGTTTTTATTACTATTTTAATCTCGGACTCTTTATTACTCCCTTCGTCCCATAATTTTTGTCTTGTTTGATTTTTGATGATCAAATTGATCGAACTTTGACTACAACTTGTATATTATTCTTTTATAATTTTAAAAATCTGAAATATCCATATTAAAGTAGGTTGAATATACTTTCTAAGCATTTAATTTTTATAATTATTTTTATCAGCTAGTAACAATAATATATATTGTTAAGTTAACTGTGGTCCGTTATTTTTAAATTTCAATATTAAACGGAAATATCATTTCTTAATATATATATATATATATATATATATATATATTACTACAAACTCACTTTAAATATGCCTAAATTTCAAAATTTTACTTTGAATATATCTAAATTTTAAAAAATAAAAATATAATCTCACTTGAATACGGTGGTGTCTAAACTAAAGAATTATATTTGGGATAACAACTACCAACTCCACGAGTTGCTATATTGAAAAAATCTATTATCTATTATTATTTATACTATTATATTAAAGTCAAAACATTGAAAATTTTGTAGTCTGGTCCCGAAAATTTTTGTAGTCTGGTCACTTCATTCATAGTTGTTAGATATTTCTGATCAAATCGATGAGAACCGTTAGATAAAATATTAAAATTATTATATAGAATATCTTTTCTATTTTTCTTAACTAAAACATCTCATTTTCCAAAAATATCGCAGGCAGTTTCATTTAATAAAATAACATAATAAGGTTATAATTGCTAATAACTAACTCATTATTATTTTTAGCCAAAGTGTATATTCTTTTTTAGAGTTAAGTTCCATGGAGACCACCTTTTTTTGTGGAGACCTTTTTTTGTGGAGACCTGGAGACCACATACGTTCTGCAATCAAAATTTAGCAAAATATAATATTTTATAAATTATGTTCTATGAAAATAACTATTTTCATTTAAAATCTTTAAAATTATATATGTTTTGCAACTAAAACATAGCAAAACATATTGTTCTGCGAAACATGTTCGGTTTGCAGAACATTAATGTTTAGTTTGCAGAACTTACACGATTTCAAGATTTTCAATGAAATAGTGATTTCATAGAATATACTTTACAAAACAGTACGTTTTGTAAATTTTTTATTAAAAAATATGATCTATTTTACCAAATTTAGATTGCAGAACATATGTGGTCTCCGGTCTCCACAAAATAGGTGGTCTCCATAGAACTTAACTCTTCTTTTTTATATTTTCTAACTAAAATTTCTACTTTTCTATTTTTCCTAAATAAAACCTCTCATTTTCCAAAAATATCCTGAACAGTTCTATTTAATAAAATAATAATATTATAATTATTAATGACTAACCGATTAGCTTTTTTTTCCAAAATGTATATTCTTTTTTATATTTTCTAACTAATATTTCTCCTAACTAAAACCTCAAAAATATCACGGGCTATTCCATTTAGTAGCATAAAATACTAATATTATAAATCTATCTATCTATCTATACTATATTATTAAATACGAAACATTGAAAGTTTTAGTACCTGTTTTTTGAAACGGTACTTGCCTTATTTAATTGTTTATTTAATTATTATAAAAATTATTATAATTAGTTACCCTTTCAGTTAAAATACATTACCATTTTTTTCTAAACAAATCACGGACAATTTACTTTTCAGCTAAAACATGTTACTTTTTCTATTTCCCTTACAAAAATCCCTCATTTTCCAAATATATCACGAGCAAATCCTTACTTATTTATTTTAAAACCTATTTTAATAATTTTAATTGGCAATTACGTTTATCCTCTTTTTCTAGAAAAATCACGGGCAATTACCTTTTTCAGCTAAAACATGTTATATTTTCTATTTTCCTTACTAAAATCCCTCTTTTTCCAGATATATCACGGGCAAACATTTACTTATTTACTTTAAAATCTATTTTAATACTTTTAATTGACAATTACCTTTTTCAACTAAAACATGCCACCTTTTCTATTTTTCTTACTAAAACCCCTCTTTTTTCAAAAATATCACAGACAATTCGTTACTTTTATATTTTAAAATTCAACGAAAACATGTTACTTTCTATTTTTCTTACTAAAACCCCTCTTTTTTTTTTCAAAATATCACGGACAAACCGTTACTTATTTATTTTAAAATTTATTTTTAATACTTTTAATTATTTAGAAATATTGAACACACCTACTTATTTTTTTTAATAAATGCAATTAATAAAATATAAATAATAAAATTAACAATTATTTAAAATAATCCGTGCATCGCACGGGTTTTAAGCTATCAATACTATTATATAATAGACGAAACATTAAAAGTTTGGTTGGTTGGTATGGTACATTGTGATTTTACTTAATTGCCCTTAATTAACTGTACTTCGTGTTTTTACTTAAATAACTTTACTTATTTATAGAAATATATTATTAAATAATAATATTACCTATTTATAACAAATTACCTTTTTCACCTAAAATACATCATTTTTCTATTTTTTTCTATTTTTTATAACAAATTTCCCTACTTTTCAAATATATCACGGGCAATTACCTTTTTAACTAAAACATGTTTGTTTTTCTATTTTTCTTTACTGAAACCCCTCTTTTTCCAAAAATATCACGGACAAACATTTAGTTATTTATTTTTAAACCTATTTTAATATTATAATTATTTTTTTAAAATTTTACATATTTTAACATGTCTACTTATTTTTCTTAACAAATGCAATTACTAAAAATATTAAAATGTAAATAATCAAATACCTATTTATAACCAATTATCTTTTCAGCTAAAACACATTATATATTTTTTCTAACAAAATCCATCCTTTTCTAAATATATCACGGGAAATTGCCTTTTACAATTTACTTTTTCTATTTTTCTCACTAAAATCCATTCTTTTCCAAAAATATCACAGGAAACACTTTACTTATTTATTTTAAAACGTATTTAAATACTTTTAATTATTAAATTTTAAAACCTCATTTTCCAAATATATCACGGGCATTTACCTTTTTAAAGTAAATATATATATGTTACATTTTTTATTTTTTCTTACTAAAACCCCTCATTTTCCAAAAATATAACGGGCAAACCCATACTTATTTATTTTAAAATATGTTTTAATGTTTTTAATTAATTAAAAGTGTTTAGCTATTTTAACATTCCTACTTATATTTTGCACAGTTATAATTAATAAAATATTAAAATAATAATAATAAAATAACAATCAACAATCCGTGCGTCGTACGAGTTTTAAGCTAGTATTATTAAACACAGGAACATTAAAAGTTTGGTAGTCGGACGAACAAACGGTCGGTACCTAGTGATTTTACTTAATTATCCTTGCTTATTTTTTTTTAAAACTATCACTAAATAATAACATTATTTATAACCAATTACCTTTTTTTATTTTTTTCTAACAAAATCCTTTCTTTTTCTAAAAAAAACACGGGAGATTATATTTTTTTTAACAAAAACATGTTGCTCTTTCTATTTTTACTTACTAAAACACCTCATTTTTCAAAAAAAGCATGGGCAAACCCTTACTTATTTATTTTAAAATATATTTTAATACTTTTAATTAGAAGCACCTTTTCAGCTGAAACGTGTTACTTTTTCTATTTTTTCATTTTCTAAAGAAATTATTATTAAATAATAACATTTTTATAACCAACTACCTTTTCAGCTAAAATACAATACTGATATGGGCAGAAAAATAATCCTAGAAGTGCAATTAATTACGTATTAATTAGACCCAGATTGGTCCAAGAACACGGCCCAATAAACAAGGCCCAAAACCCTGATTATTTATTAAATTCGTAATTAATAAATAAGGGAAATATACAGTTCAGGAAAGAAGTCCAAAATATGGTAAATTCATCAAAGAAGGATCCAGAATCCCAATTAAAAAGAAATAATGAGTCATAGCATTTATCAACAAGGAAAAGACTTATCCGGCAAGAAATTCAATGTTTTTCCATTATCGAAAATGAGACTTATTCGCTAAGACTCATAAACTTACTCTAAATATGAGGCTCCAGACGCCTATGTAAAGGACCTGATCCTACAATCAGAACTACGTCTTTGGCTTGATTCTCAGCACTGATTGAGATACGTAGGCATCTTGTGAGGACCGATTTAGTCTCGAAACGCAAGAACAACCATTAAAGCTCGAAGCTCTCTTAAACCTTAGCAATTAATATACAAGCACGTTTTTTAATCCATAACATTTGGCGCCGTCTGTGGGAAGACAACATCAACCATGGCAAACACACGAAGAACAACTCGAGATACTCAAACTTCAGAGGAGCTTCCTATCACCTCGGAGGCTGATACTCACGGGAATCAACCACCGCCAACTACTGCATTCAAGGGGCGAATATCCCCCTCACCACTACTCAAGGACCGGAGATCCCAATTTCGGTTGAAGGGACGAATCCCCTGCAGATGGTCATTCATGGATCTAATCCACAAGAGACCGCTCACCAGCAACCAATCACGACCTCCTCATTGCTCATGAATGCACCAAGTGATCTCCAACTCCATACTATTGATATCCCCCAATATGCAACTCATACTTTGGGGATGCCAAGTTATGGCATGCCCCCTCGACCCATGGTGGGCGGTAGTGGTCTCAATCCCACTTACCATGAGGCATATGTCCCCCCTTATATACAAGGTCTGGGACCCCAAAATCTACAAACTCAAACTCGAAGGACCCCTTTGATTCGAGATTACTCGGGACCCTATACCGAGGATGAGAATGACTCAACTGGAGAAGAAAGGGATGTTGCACCAAGGAGAAGACGTTCTTCTCAAACAAATCGGGAACAATCCCAAACTACTAAGGAAAGGATTGCGGCCCATGAGGCAGAGGCTGCAAGGCTCAAAAAACTATTGGCCGAAGAGGAAGCGACAAGAACTCAACGAGTCCTTGTGATTAACTTGGACCCAACACCAAGAAGAACCAAGAAGGCTGAAGCCCCAAGGGGTGACCCTAATATTTTGTTGCCCCTAGGAGATCCTGACGATCCTACACCACCATTCACTCAAGACATCATGAAAGCTACCATATCCAGGAAATTCAAGATGCCAACGATTAAAGCTTATGATGGAACGGGGGATCCCGCAAATCATGTAAGAACCTTCTCCAATGCACTGTTATTGCAGCCAACCAATGATGCAGTCAAGTGTAGGGCGTTTCCACAAACCTTGGCAGGCATGACCCAACGCTGGTATAGTTGTCTTCCTCCCAACTCTATTGGATCTTTCAAGGAACTAAGCAAAGCTTTCATCAATCAATTCGTTAGTGGAAGAGTGCATGAGAAAAGCTCTGCATCACTCATGGGAATCCAACAAGGAAAGAATGAAGCCCTAAGGGATTATATCAACCGATTCACCCGTGAGGCTCTGAAAGTCCCGGACTTAGAGGAAAAAGTGGCTATGATAGCCCTGCAGCAAAGAACTATTGATGATCACTTCAAAAGATCATTAGAAAAACATCCACCCGAGAGCATGCTGAAGCTCCAAGATAGAGCCGGAAAGTACATCAAGGCTGAAGAAAGTATGAGAAAGCATGAACCCACTACTGGTGGTAGTGGAAATCCAAAGAAGAGAAAGGAAACACAGGAGTATGAAGTCAAGGAAAAGTTTCCTAGAACATCAAAAAGTTCTGATTCTCCACCTAAGAGAAACAATTTTGGCCCAAAGTTTACAGAGTATGCAAGATTGAATACTCCCATGAGTCAAATTCTGATGGAGATAGCAAAGGAAGATGATCTCAAATGGCCGAAGCCAATGAGGGCTGACATGTCCAAACGGAACCAAAACCAATTTTGTCGGTTCCACAAAGAAGTTGGTCACGACACCGACGATTGTAGACAACTGAAAGATGAGATTGAATTTCTGATACGGAGAGGAAAGCTCAATAAATTCACCAAGGATGGAAATCAAGGGAGTTAGAGAGGAAATTATGAAAGGAAGGACTATGACAGAAGGGACAACGATCAAGATCGAAATCCCAAGCCCCGAGGGCCGGTAATCAACATGATATTCGGAGGACCAACTGCTGTTGGGTCCTCCCGAAACTCAAGAAAGGCTTATGCTCGAGAAGTAATGATTGTGGTCGGAGAAGCACCGAAATGTGCCCGAACAGAAGTATCAATAGGTTTTGATGATTCAGACCTGGAGGGAGTGAAGTTTCCCCACGATGATCCCTTAGTCATCATACCTGTGATAGGGAATTCTGAAACAAAGAGAGTTTTGGTCGACAATGGAGCTTCAGTGGACATATTGTTCCATGATGCTTTTATCAAGATGGGGTATACTGACTCTCAGTTGACTCCCTCAAATATGCCCATATACGGATTCAATGGAGTAGAGTCAAAGGTGGAAGGCACTATCCAACTCCCAATGACAATGGGGCAAGGGCCGAATACGTCAACTCAGATGTTGAACTTCATAGTTATAAAGGCAACTTCGACCTACAATGCAATCCTGGGAAGGACTGGTCTTCATGCGTTCAAGGCCGTTGCCTCATCCTATCATCTGAAAATCAAGTTCCCAACGAGGAATGGAATTGGTGAAGAACGTGGAGACCAGAAGATGGCCAGAAGTTGTTACATAGCCACGTTAAGGCCTGATGGAATCGGGGGGCAGGTTCTCCCAATTGAAGATATGGATACTAGTGACAATGAGGACCGAAGAGGGAAACCGGCTGAGGATTTAATCCCCATTCCCTTAGTCCCTGGTGAACCGGAGAAGGTGACTTATGTTGGGGCATTATTGCCTAAACCATTGAAAATCAAACTCATATCTTTTCTTCAAGAAAACAATGACATTTTTGCTTGGACAGCGGCTGACATGCCAGGGATCGATCCCCAACTGATAACTCACAAGTTGAATTTGGATCCTGAAAGGAAGACGGTGAAGCAGAAGAAGAGAAATTTTGCTCCAGAAAGGTAAGAGGCCATTAAACAAGAAGTTGAAAAGCTTCTGGAGACCGGTTTCATTGAAGAGATACAATTCCCAGAATGGTTGGCTAACCCAGTGATGGTCAAAAAGGCCAATGGAAAGTGGAGGATGTGTGTGAACTTCACTGACTTGAATGATGCATGTCCTAATTGTTTTCCCTTACCAAGGATTGATGCCCTAATAGATGCCACGGCTGGGCACGAGATGCTGAGTTTCATGGATGGCTTCAGTGGATACAACCAAATCAAAATGCACAAAGATGAAATCTCCAAAGTATCATTCATCACCGACTTTGGTGTTTTCTGTTATCTAGTCATGGCATTTGGACTTAAAAATGCATGGGCAACCTATCAAAGGTTGGTGAACAAAATTTTTGGGCACCTGATTGGAAAGACCATGGAGGTTTATGTGGATGACATGTTGGTTAAAAGCCTCGATAAGGCCGATCATATAAACCATCTACGAGAAGCATTTGAAGTGCTGAGGCACCACAAGATGATGTTGAATCCAGCTAAATGTGCCTTTGGTGTAGGCTCGGGAAAGTTCTTAGGCCTGATGGTTTCCAAGAGAGGAATCCAGGCTAATCCCGACAAAATCAAAGCAATTCTAGACATGGAACCACCACGGAATGTAAAGGAGGTCCAGAAACTAACTGGAAGAGTGGCGGCATTGGGAAGATTCATCTCCAAGTCATGAGAGAAGTGTTTACCCTTCTTCAAAGCACTCAAGAACGTGAAAATTTTTGATTGAAAAACTGAAAGCCAAGAGGCCTTTGAGGCCCTGAAGAAATACATGGCCGAGGCACCACTGTTGGCAAAGCCAAAGCCAGGAGAAACTCTTTATTTCTACTTGGCGGTTTCTAACACAGCCCTTGGAGCCGTTTTGATAAAAGAAGAATTGAAGGTTCAGAAACCCATTTACTACGTGAGCAAGATTCTACATGGGGCAGAAATAAACTACTCTACGATTGATAAGTTTGCCTTAGCCTTGATAATGGCCTTGAGAAAGCTACGTCCGTACTTCCAGGCTCACAAGATAGAGGTCTTGACTAATCAACCTCTAAGAAACATCTTGCATAGCCCTCAAGTTAGTGGAAGATTGATCAAATGGGCTATTGAATTGGGAGAATTTGACATCAAGTATAAGCCTCTAACGGCCATAAAAGCTCAGGCATTTGCTGACTTCATGGTTGAATGCACCATTGACAACCAAGAAGTCGGGGGGCAGGAAGTAATAGTGGAATACGAGAAAGATCAAGAGATGAAGTTCAAAGAATATTGGGTGCTCTATTTTGATGGAGCATCAAAAACAAAATCAAGTGGAGCAGGTTTGGTGCTACAAAGTCCTGATGGATTTCTCATAGAGTACGCACTAAAACTTGACTTCCCAATGACAAACAATGAAGCTGAATACGAAGCCCTGATAGCTGGCTTAGGGCTAGCTGGAGCCTTGAGAGTTAAAACTCTGAAAGTGTGTGGAGACTCGAGGCTAGTGGTTTCACAAGTAAATGGGGAGTTTGAGGCCAGAGATGAAGTCATGGCCAAGTACTTAAAACTTGTCAAGGCCATCATGACTAAGTTTGATGAATGCTATGTGGAACATATTCTAAGGGAAGAGAACATGAAGGCCGATGCTTTGTCTAAGTTTGCTTCTTCTGAAATTGAGAACTACACTGGAAGTGTATACTTCCAAGTCTTGAAGACCCCAAGCATCAATGGAAAGTTGGTAGCACCTATTGATGTTGCTAGCTGTTGGATGGATCCCATCAAAGCTCGTCTGGAAACTGGGTGGCTACCCAACGACACTTCAGAAGCACGAAAGCTATATGTGAGAGCACTAAGGTATGCCATGATTGAGGGAATTCTATACAAGAAGTCTTTCATCATTCCTTATCTGAAATGCTTGAGACCCCAAGAGGCAGAATTGGCCCTAAGGGAAGTACATGAAGGAATTTGTGGGCAGCACTTGGGGGACAGAGCCCTTGCTCATAAAGTCACTCGTCTAGGTTTCTATTGGCCAAGCATACTTGCAGATGCTAAAAGCTACGTGAAGAAGTGTGAACGATGCCAAAAACATGCACCGGTGGTTAGACAACCACCAAAGATGATGACATCCATTAACTCACCTATCTCATTCGCCATGTGGGGGATGGATATACTTGGGCCATTTCCGATGGCAAGTGCTCAAAGAAAGTTCTTGATAGTAGCAATCGACTACTTCACCAAGTGGATTGAGGCTAAACCTTTAGCCAAGATAACCACCAAACATGTGATGCATTTCTTCTGGGAAAATGTGATATGCAGATACGGGATTCCACGTATCTTAGTGACAGACAATGGAACTCAGTTCAACAATGATGAATTCAAGAAGTATTGTGATGAGAATGATATCAAGTTACGCTTCACTTCTGTTGCCCATCCTCAAGCAAATGGGCAAGCTGAGGTTGCCAATCGAATTATCCTGGATGGACTAAAGAAAAGAGTTGAACGCTCTAGAAACACTTGGGTAGACGAATTGCTCCCCATACTATGGGCATATCGTACTACTTGTAAAGTCACCATTGGAGCAACCCCCTTTCTGTTGGCATAAGGGGGCAGAGGCAGTGGTTCCAGTGGAGATTACTCACACGTCTCCAAGAGTTGAGGCTTATGAGCCAGAAGAAAATGAAGAAGGCTTGAGGCTAGCTTTAGATCTAATTGATGAAGTTAGAGATGAGGCAAATGCCAAGATAGTTGAACATCAGAAATGAGCATATTTCTATTACAACCTAAGGGTTAAAGAAAGGTTCTTTTGGCAAGGAGATTTAGTCCTCAAAAAGATTGAAGAATCCGAAGTTGGACAAAAAGGCAAGTTGGCCCCAAATTGGGAAGGGCCATATCGCGTTAAGAACGTATTTGGTCGAGGCTCTTACAAATTGGAAACCCTGGAAGGGACTGAAGTGCCAAGGACTTGGCATGCTGCAAACTTAAAAGTCTATTATGTTTAAGTCCTGATTGGACTCACTATTAAGACAAGTAGAAATAAGGTCGATGAAACCAATCCAAGTTTTTAAACTTGAGTATTATGTAAGGGTTGAACCCATTTTCAGAGTTATGAATTCCATATTCTTATGTTTTCATTATATGTTATGAGCATTGCATTCTGATAATCATGTTAACTAAGCATGCAAAATCAAGAATGTAAAAAGCTGGAAGAAAAACAAAAGCTAAGACTTAAATAAAAGTTAAGTTAAGCCCGTAGGGTGGAAATACAGAAAAACTAGTACAATTCATGAATGGCCATAAATAAAACTACAAACTATGCATCACCCCCCTTGTTGCCAGTATATGTCTTCTCCCCTGAGCTAGAGCCAGAAGAATGCTCGTTAGTATCAGGGTCATCAACAGATGTGTCACCAAGAGGTGATGACTGTGTTGCCCAGTAATAATCTATTGTAGAAGGGGGGTTGAATACAATAGTATAAGATAATCGACTTCTTAATGTATATATCACAAATATGAAAGAAAGATAACAGCTTTATTAAATCTGATATAAAACTGTTACAAACTCTCTCAAGAAATTCTGATGTTCTTGAGAGCTGCTAGCTTACAAAAACTCTCTCAAGAAATTCTATGTTCTTGAGAGCTTCTATCTTGATTCATAAATATTCGATTATGTTCACGTTCATAAATCGAAACCAAAACTGTGTTTATATACTACACAGCTTCTCTATCAATGATAAGTCCTAATCAATTACAAAGATTGAAACCTATCCATAATTGATAGCTACATTCTACAAACCAGGAACCGACAGAATAAACTTCCATGTTTAACTAGACTCCAAATATAACTCGAAGTAGGAATCCTGATCAGCTTCCAGTCCTGATGATCAAACCTGATCCCAGTCCTGATATGTATCTTGATCCTGACGACCATGTAATTCTGATGATGTCAGCAATCCTGATCAGTTGAGTCTAGCTCCTGACGATCATTGAATTCTGATCTAACAATCTCCCCCAATCTCATACTTTATGAAATAAAGTATAGATTCCTAAGATTCAATGATGTCAAAAACATATATACAAAATGTACAGTATCTGCAGCAACAACTTATCTGTTTAAATTCTTTGATAGAACAGATTCATCTTCAAGAAGTTGGATAACAAATTTTCTTCTTTTTCTTCAAGAATTTGAATCAGTCTTTCCTTAAGATTTCTGAGTTCTTCATCTTCCTCATTAATCTGGTAGATAGCTGCTCTGAGATTCAATATGGAGCTTTTCTGAAGACTATGCTTTTCAAGTAAAAGATAAGCAATTTCCTTCCCATCAGGATTGAGAGTAAGTTGTGTCATGCCAAAAGTTACTTCTTTAACAGCAGTACCCCTTTGCATTTCCACATCCTGACCTCTTTGATTTAAGTACATGGGAGTATAATTACCATTGAAATTACTGTTTCCATCCAGTCTTCTTCTTATTGTTGACAAAATCATGTCACTCCATTCCTTGCACATTTGATTCTTCGATCTCAAAAGATAATGAACATATTTCAGTTCATGTGTAGTTTTCATCAGCAGATCTTGAATAGATAAAATCTTCACACTACCATCTTTCATGAAGTACAGAAGCTTTTCTTTCTTGTCAAAACCATCATGACAATCTATAACTATATCAACAGCTAGTAAATTGTTCAGGTTTTCAGAAGTTAAAGTACCTCCAATTTCAGTTAAGGAGTAAGGATCAACATATGACATATTTAGATATTCAGCATCCATGTGTCCAATACCTCCTCTTGAATTACTTGTAAATTGCTTCAGATTTGAAAACATCTTTAACCAGAGTGCTTTTGATCTAACCATCCCAGATAAATCAACAACACTTGAAGCGCTTGTAATAATTCCTCCAGACTGAAAATTGATAAGTGTATCACACCTTAGTGTACTAATATGTTTCCACTTCTTATCCTTTTCCTTTTCAAAGACATAGCTTCTTTTCAGTGAAGATTCGTGTCTGCTTGGGTTCCTCCACTTTCTTCTGTTTGAGAGTTTAAGCCTTTGTACATAGAGATTGAAATCTCTATTTGTTGATCTTGTAATTTCACTTCTTCTGGCTTCTTTTTCTTCATCTACTTCCTTGTTGTGAGAATCAACCACAGTAGATAAAATTATCAAATCAATCTCTTGCATAATTTCAGAATCATCAGGATCTTGAATATTATCAGGAACAACATCAGGATTAGATTCTTCAATTTGATTTGTATTGCATAGAGTTGATTTTCTTGATTTTCTTCTCAATTCAGGTTCTTCTTCAATATTTCCATCATCACCAAAAGTAGATCTGTCAGGAACTACTAGAGTTTGAATAGGTTCAGGAATTTCTTCAATTCTTAACCCTCTAGACCTTGTCTGTCTAGGTATTGTTTGGGTTGAAGAACCTCTTCTACTTCTTCTAGCTCCTCTCCTACCTCTGCCTCCTCTACCTCTAGCAGGAGCAAGGTTATTAAAGCTTTCCATCATTTCTCTCTGTTGTCTTAAGAATTCTTCATGTGAGAGATCAGGATATTCTTCACTTACTGTAGAGAGTGCTTTTCTTGCATATAATTGTTGAACTCTTTTATCAGTGTGATATAGAGTAACAATTCTGCCATCTTTTGTAGAAAACTTCTGGAATAAATTTGATGCATCTTCAGGATTATCAATAAAAATATCTTCATCACCTTCAGGAATTGTAGCAAGAGTATGTCCATGACCAGGTGTCAGGATTTGTTCTTCCGTCAGGATCTGAGATTGCACCAACGTTCTTACTGTCTTAACTCCAGAATCAGAAACATGAGTTGACTGCGTTGTTTGACTTTGTGAAGTTTGAATTGTAGACTTCATAACAGCAGCATCAGAGGTTTCTCCTTGTATCACTTTGTCACTACCATCATCTCCAGTATCATCATCATTATTCCTTAATACTAGATCAGGTGTGCATTTTGTCCGACTAACCTTCTCCCCCTTTTTGACATCAGGATTTGACAATAAATTCAAAATTAAGGAAAGAGAGGCTTGAATGTCAGTTACCTTGGTATCTAGAGAATCAATCCTTCTGTTGATAGAGGTTTGTTCAGAAATAACAGATTTCACTTGGGATTCTACTACCCTTAGCTGAAAAGCAGTAGGCACCTTTGTAAAACTTTGAGAAATATCATTCCTCACCAACTTAGTTGAGTTCTTGATAGAATCAATCTCACTTTTTAGGCTTTTGGATAAAAAAGTTGTAGCCTTCAGATGATTCTTCAAGTCTTGATTCTCTATAGATTTCACTGCATCATAGGCATGTTCCAAAGCAGAAGAATAACTTACAGATTCAGCATATCTGTGCCATGAATTGTTCCATTCATTCTGTCTAAGTGCCTCAGCAGGATTAAAGGAAGGAATAGAAAAATCTTGTCTTTGATCTTTCCCAGTGGAAGCATTGCCAGCTATATATGTACTTGATGAACCAAAATTAGTTCCAAGACTAATTTTGAGTGCTGTAGCAAGCTGTTCCTTCTCTTTTCGATTATCATCATCATCACTATCATCAGAGTCACCATCATCAGTACTATGAGTAACATCGGGATCAGGAATAGCTATACCTTTCATTTTATCCTGTGAATCTGTGATAGGATGATCCATTGGTCTTGAACGAAGTGGCTGTATCAGGATAGGTTCAACATCAGGAGCACCACTAGCGTCAGGATGAACACCGTCAGGATTTGATATGCTTGCATCAGTATTTGCTACCAATGGTTCTTGTGGAGCTTGAGGTTCAGAAGCTGCTTCAACACTTTGAGTCAAAGGTTCTTGTGTGCTTCCTTCATTGACAATGTCTTCGACCAATCTTTGAACTTCATCTGCACCAGAAATCCCTTGAGCATTGTCAGGAAATTTCTCAGAAACTGTAGCTTGGCCTGCATCTTCACTTTGAGAAGATGGTTCTTGTGTAGCTGGAATGTTGATGTCTTCATTCTCCCTTTGAGAAAATGGTTCTTGTGGGACCATTCCACGAGCTAAGCCTTCACTCAAACTTTGATTGAGTGGTTCTTATGTGGCTAGATCATCAGAAAGAGCTGCTGAACCACTTTGAGGTTCAGGTTCTTGTGGGCTTGATCCTTTCAGTTTCTTCTGTCTCTGATAGACTAACTCTTCTGCCTTCCTTAGCTTTTCCATTGGATGTTTTATCCCAAGATTGGAAGCAGCACCATACTTCTCCCATTAAATATCAACATGTCTTTTTGTTGGAGAGTCCTGTGCTGGAGAGTCTGAAATATTAACCACTTGACTTGGTGCAGCATCAGGAATACTAACATCAGGATTTGCTTGAGCAGTAGAAACTGATTGCTCATTTAGAATAGAAGTGTCCTGTACATCAGTATCCTTCTTCTTTTCTAAAGGAATATGATACCTGCTTTTTGATAACTTCCTTTTCTTCTATGGTGTAGACAATGGAACCACAGCTGCAGTAGCAGTATCAGCAACTTCCTTATTCACATTCATCACAGAGGATATAGGTAAGTCATCCTCTGAATCAGTCTCATCCCTGAGAACTAATTTTATTTTAACAGAAACAGCCTCACCTCCCTTTGCAGCTTTCTTCACCAGGACCCCTTGTACACCCCCTTGTAACTTCTTTTTAGTGAGTGGTGTAGAGGAAAAATCCTTTGAACCTGATTGCCTTCCTGACACATCAGTTCTAGCTGACTTCTTTGCTTTTACAACTAAAGTCTTTTGAGAGACATTAGAGGTGGCAGTTGACTATTTAGACTGTTTAGGATGAATGCTTGGGTTAGGAACAAGGTGTGATTGGCCTTGCCCCATAGCATTAGAAATTAAACCATAACGAGTAGGTATTTTCCTATGTAAGAAAAACCTAACCTCATCAGGAATAAAAGCATTTCCTATGAAACCAAAATTTTATTTTGATAATCCTGATAAGTGCTTTTTTTAAAAAAAAATGATTACAAAACAAATAGCATAATACCCATGTAACCATTCTTACCAATTACCGAGGCAAAGTAATTATGAGAAACTGAACAGTCGCCTCGATATTGAGAAAATAACCTGCATCCTTAAGACACATTCTCTATAAAATAGAACTGTTAAGCATAAACATCATATATCTATTAAAACACAAACCCTCTCCAGAGAAAAACTTACGAAAACCTTTCACCTTCTTTGTTTTTCAATGGCTGCCAACCAACAACAAAACAACTTACCAGACGAAGAAGTCGAAAATCTCGATGAAATCTGGCAAGAAATGTTCGATGCACTGGCTGAGATCGCAGAAGATAAAGAGCCTCAACCAGTTCCTGACCCTCAGGAACATGAAGCCTTTGTTAATGCAATGGCCGATGTGCTTTGGCACAATTTCCAGCAGGCCAATCCTGACTGGAATCCTCTTGACAATCTCATATTTGTCAATGATGAAAGAGGATGAAGATGAAGATGATGAAGAGCTCGTCCGAGAGCTTGAGAAAAGAAAGAAGAGAATCCGTGATGCTTGTATGTCATGCAAGTTGGAGGCACGGAAGAGTCCCGGTGGTCACGGTGACGATCCGCCTTCAAGTGCATCATCTCCTCTTCTTGTCCTTTAAGGATGGAACAAGAGACAGTCCATTCCTGATGGACTGTGAAGCTGCTCAGGAGCATTCATGCTAATCTGTAGGGCACGTGTTCCTGAGTAGAACAATAGACTAGGAAAAAAATATGTAATTTCCATTTTCATTTGTAATGAATCTTCAAGAATTAATGAAATATGTCTATTTTCTCAACTGTTTTCTTTCTTTACTTGTCTGCAGAATTTGTTAGTAACACTGATATTTGACATATAAAATGACGAATAGTAAACTCTGATAAAAATATAATTGAGAATTAAGACTGAAAACTTAATCAAAGACTAAGTATAAATATTATTTCCAGAGTTTACCAGAAGTGTTGATGACAAATTAGCATAGAACATCTGGTTTTCATACCAGCTTCAATATCTGAGCATCAGGATTTGACCAGTTGACTTCCTGTCAGAATTGCATCCTATCAGGATTTGATCAAAGAAAACATACCTTTCTGAATAACCATCAGGATTTGACAGTTATCAGGATTTCCTCTCTATAGCTTTCCTCAGAAATTCTCAAAATTCATCATTCCAAGTTCATTCACCAATTTATTGAAAGTAGCTTCAGGTAGTGGCTTGGTGAATATATCAGCTAGTTGTTTATCAGTAGGAACAAAGTGAAGTTCAATTGTTCCTTCCAGAACTTGTTCTCTTATGAAGTGATATCGAATACTGATGTGTTTAGTAAGAGAATGTTGAACTGGATTTCCTGTCATTACAATAGCACTTTGGTTATCACAATAAATAGGGATTTTTGAGTATGACAGACCATAATCTAACAACTGATTTATCATCCACATTATCTGAGCACAAAAACTTCCTGCAGCAATGTACTCAGCTTCTGCAGTTGAAGTGGAAATGGATTTTTGCTTTTTACTGAACCATGAAACTAGTCTTCCACCCAAAAGCTGACAGCTTCCTGAAGTACTTTTCCTATTGATAAGCGTGAGCTTTATCATAATATTGTCCTTATATTCAAGTCATTTTGTATTGATTTAGATTTTTATTTAATAAATTATAATGTTTTATTGTAGATATCAAGGAGTTTTAATAAAGGAAGTTTTGGAGCTTAAAAGGAAAGAGTTGGAGATTTATTTGATTAAAATTCGGATTTGATGACCCACTTGCGCAGTTCACACTGTTTGTGCCATAACCGGAGTTCTATAAGTCCGATTCAGACGATTCAACAGCCCATGGAAAGCTTATGAGAAAGGCTTTATTTTAGAAGTGGTGTTGATATCAAAGTCCAGCCGCATCGGTCCAGAAACAGAGCCCAGCAGTCAGCTACGAATTTCTTTATTGGAATTCAATTCTGATTGGGAAACTCCTTGTATTTGTATTAAATAATATAAAAAGCTTTTATTAGAGATATTATTAGATAGGGATCAGACCTAATACAGAGAGAAAAATCAAGAGAGAAGAAGCCGCACAAGAGAGAAGGAGAATCCATCAACGGAGAAGAATTCAGTCATTGAAGACATTCAATTGGCTTTGTTTTCTCTTATCTTTTTATATCTCTTCTTATGAATATGTGTTGGTTATCTTGGGATTGTTTTGATACCTTGATTATGAACTAAAATTATACGAGTTAGGATTTTTATGGAACCCTAGTATGGGATTGTTGGTGTTTTGATAAGAAGTATTGTATGCAGTTCACGGTTTATTCGTTCAAGTGAATCTCATGATATATTATTTGCTATTGTTTGGCCAACTCTAGTGGATAGTTGAGTTAATTATAATACTGAGAGGGTTATAGTTAATTGACACATAACTTGGATGGTGCATGATTATATTTGTTGATATTAATTTTGTGACAGTATAGACATATATTGTTACCTTGCATAGCCGTGTGAAATTGGTGCTTAATTGTATTCTTGAGATTAAATTGGCATAGACATATGTTGGTTTAGTTTATAGAATCTATATCATAGTGATTTCGAAAGAAGCCTATGATCATTGAATTTCTGGTTAGTAGACTGTGAATTTGCTATAGTATTACACTGCTTTATCACCAACATGAACATATTAGGGGGAAGTAATTATCCTGACTTAGCTTCTCGTATCTAAAACTCATCCAACTCTCTTTGTTGGTTTAGTTAGTTTATTTAGTTGTTAATTAATTAGTGTTAGTATAAAACCAAAACTTATCTTGTGTTCCATAACTGAATTGTTAGATATTAATTGCGATCAATACAAATATACAGTCCTTGAGGAACGAAATCTGGTATTCACTACTATATTACTTGTTTGCGATTGTGTACACTTGCACATCTATATTTTACGCAACAAGTTTTTGGCGCCGCTGCCGGGGATTGTTTTAGTTGTTAATTGCGAAGTTAATCATCTTGCAGTTTGGTTTGTTTTGTGTACTTACGTGGATAATTCTAGTTGTTTGTCAGGTTTAACAACATAGAGTTATGTATTTTCCACAAGCGATGGATATGGGGTATGACGAAGAGTGTGCTGCTCGAGATCAAGAATTTATTTCTCTGCAGGGTAGATTATCTTCAGTGTTAGAGATGGTAAAGAATTTGAGCATGGGTATGAATCAGCCTATGTGGTAACCATCAAGTCCACCACAAAGCCAAGATGGTAGAGTTTCGTGTGTTTATTGTTGCGGTGCTCATACTTATGACTAATGTCCTTCCAATCCAGACTCTATTTGCTTTGCTGGTAATCAAAATTGGAGTGATCCATATTCCAATTCTTGCAATCAGTCATGGAGTCAACCTCCGAATTATTCATGGGGCAATGAAGGAGCTTATCTTGGAACTTCATTAATGGACTCTAATTATTCATATTTCCAGCAACCTCAACAGCAAGAGCCTGAACAAGAAGATGAATATAGTTCTCTAAAATCTTTGTTGAAGAAAGCTATAGAAAACTTTGATGTTATCCAAAGTCAAACAGATTCGTTGAGGAACTTAGAGAATCAAGTTGGGGATCTAGTTGATGATATGAGAAATCAAACGCTAGGTTCTCTGCCATGTGATGCTGAAATTTGTGAAGAAGTTCAGATTGAGCATTCTGAAGGTATGTTTGCTGAAAGTGAAAAAGAGGTGGAGGTCTCTCAAACAAAATTAGATCAGGAAGGATATGTAGTGGACTCTTCAACAGTATATGTAGAGGATGTTCTAGTTTCTGATAAATTAGAGCACAATTCTTATGAAGATCCTTTGGAGCAGCCCATGATTTTAGATTCTGGACATGAAAATAATGAAGAGGAGAATCTAACTTTGTTGGAGGTTAATTCACAAGATACAGAGACAGTGCATTATTTCGAGTCATTGGAAGTGCTATCTGCAAAAGTCAAACATCCAAACGCATCTGTTAAAGAACCACCTGATTTGGAACTGAAGTTGGTGTCCTCTCATTCTCAAGAAGTTTATTCGAGCTCATCCCCAATATGTTCAATCATCATCTCAGCAGAGTTACCTCCGGACAATAAAGAAAATTTACTTGAGGTTCTACAGAAGAGCAAGATAGGTATTAGATGGTCGATTTTAAATTTTCGTGATATTGTGTGCCCTTTGGACATTGTAATGGGTTCTCTTGAGCAACAGGGAAGGTTGACATCTCCGACTTCATCCATCATTATCTAAGCAGATTTAGCTCCTGATAAAGAATTATTTTTAGAGGTTTTGAAAAAGCACAAGTCAGGCAGTGGATGGATAATTTCATATATTCGAGATAATATTTATTCTTTGGATATGAAAATATGGAGTGTGGGCAGTGACAAAAGCACTTTTGATGAGCATTGGAGGCTGAATTTTGTTGTCAAAGACGTGGCTCCGAAAAAGATTATTAAATGGCCGTTGAGAGATGCCTTGCGGAATTTTACACTATGGTGTGGAATCGCATCTTAATAAAGAGGAGGGAGGAGCAAGCTTCAATAATAATATTCAACGGGCACTTTATGCGGCATAAGGGGAGTATTTTGAACCTTTCTTTGTATATATATATATATATATATATATATATATATAAATATTTTTTTTTGTATTTTTTTTTAGAATCTTGTTAGTTTAATGTATATTTATTATTATTATTCATTGGGGACAATGAACCGCTTAAGTGTGGGGAGGAGTTTCCAACATTAAAAAAATTAGGATTTTTTTTTCTTTTTAATTTGTTAGATTTTTTTAGGATAGTTGAAAAATAGAAAAACACAAAAAAATTAGAAAAATTAAAAAATTGATTGTCTTGTCAATATAACATGTTAATAAGGATAAGTACACACCATGTAGACTTATTTTGTGAGTGTCATGTATTTGTTTCCTTGGCGTAAAATACCTTGTACATGATGATGTCTTGTATGTGCTTGCGAAATTTCAAAACTTGAATGTATGTCATTGTCAATTTTGACGAGTTTAGCATGCTATCACCTGTGAGATCTCGAGCCTTAATTAATGATTGACGCACTTTTATATCAATCTATATTTATTTTTTTGTGGTGAGTTATTCGTCAGTGTACATGTTGCTCTAGAACTTGCTTTAAACCAGGTCGTGTGCATATTGATATCGTGTATTATGTAAAAATGACGAAGACACTAGGATTAACAGTATTGTCCCAAACAGTACCCTCAACATAGACTTCTTCCTCCAGTTCTCCATTTAAGAAAGCACTTTTAACATCCATCTGGAAAACCTTGAATTTATTATGTGTTGCATAAGCAAGAAATATCCTGATGGCTTCTATTCTTGCAACAGGAGCAAAAGTTTCATCATAATCAATTCCCTCTTGTTGAGAATACCCCTTTGCAACTAGTCTTGCTTTGTTTCTGATTATTACTCCATCAGAATCAGTCTTGTTCTTGAAAATCCACTTTGTACCAACAATTGATCTATTCTTTGGTCTTGGTACCAGTTTCCAGACTTCATTTCTTTCAAATTCATTCAGTTCCTCTTGCATTGCAGTAACCCAATCAGCATCTTTAAGTGCATCTTCAACTTTCTTTGACTCCTCCTTGGATAGAAAGTTATTGTATAGACATTCATTCTGAGTTGCACTTCTTGTTTGAACACCTGCATCAGGATCCCCAATTATCAAATCAGGAGTATGACTTGCAGTCCATTTCCTTGTTGGTGTTAAATTGTTTCTTGACGTAGATGCTCTCCCTGGATTGGTGTTATCTTGATTTGAAGAACTTGCTTGTCTTGAAGCTCCCCCTGAATTATTGTTATGTCCTCCTGATAAGTTATCAGGATCATCACTTGAATCAGTATCTGAAGAATTCTGTCCTGATGATTGAGTTGACTCTGAACTTGTAGTAGAATGTCGTTGCTCCCCCTCAACATTAGCACTACTAGAAGTATCACTATTGATTGCATCATCAGTATTTGCACCATCAGCATCTGGTGTGTCATCAGGATTTGGTGACCCATCAGGATCTGATGTATGGACAAGATCTGATTCACTTTCCTCAGGTTCCTTGGTAGCTTCATTTTCAAAAATCAATCTATCATGAGAGTTTTCATTGATTCCAGCTATCTTCTTGTCATCAAAAGATACATGTATTGACTCCATGACAGTCCTTGTCCTCAAATTAAAAACTCTAAAGGCTCTTGATGCAGGATAGCCTATGAAAATTCCTTCATCAGCCTTTGTTTCAAATTTCCCTAGCTGTTCAGGATGAGTTCTGAGAACAAAACATTTACATCCAAACACATGCAGATGCTTCAGACTTGGTTTCTTCTCCTTGAGTGACTGATAAGGAGTAACACCATGCCTGTTTATTAATGTGAGATTTTGAGTATAGCATGTTGTGTTGACTGCTTCTGCCCAGAAATATGTAGGTAATTTTGCTTCTTCCAACATAGTTCTGCTAGCTTCAATAAGAGTTCTATTTTTCCTTTCAACTACTCCATTTTGCTGAGGTGTGCCAGGAGCAGAGAATTGTTGAATGATTCATTTGTACTTGCAGAACTCTTCCATCTTTGAATTCTTAAATTCAGTACCATTATCACTTCTCAAAATCTTGACTTTGTACTTTGTGGTTGTCTCAATCATTCTCACATGATCCAACAGAACTTCAGGAGTCTCATATTTTATGTGTAAAAAATACACCCAGGTGAATCTAGAATATTCATCAACAATTACAAGAGTGTACCTTTTCTTACTGATGGACATGATGTTGACTGGACCAAATAGATCAAGATGTAGCATGTGATATGGTTCTTCAATAGAGGATTCTGATTTACTCTGGAATGATGTCCTTCTTTGTTTTGCTTTCTAACATGCATCACAGAGTCCATCAGGAGTATATAACACTTTTGGTAATCCTCTCACTAAATCTTTCTTAACCAACTCATTGATATTGCTGAAGTTGAGATGAGAAAACTTCTTGTGCCAATTCCAACTTTCATCTACTGATGCTTTACTGATCAGACAGGTAGGGGAGTCATCAGTATTTGATTGAATGTTGGCTTCATATATGTTACCATGCCTGTAGCTAGTCAGTGCTATCTTGCTTGTTGCCTTACTGACTACTTCACAATGAGTGGAATAGAAGTTGACATGATAACCTCTGTCAGTGATTTGACTAATACTCAACAGGTTGTGTTTTAGTCCCTTCACTAGAGCTACTTTTTCAATGATGACATTTCCAATGATTATATTGCCATATCCCAAGGTTTGTCCAATGTTGCCATCTCCATAAGACACAGTTGGGCCAGCTTTTTCCTCATATTCTGATAACAGGGCTTTGTTTCCAGTCATGTGCACAGAACATCCACTATCCATGACTAACACATTTTTGTTTTTACCCTGCAATCAGAATAGAAACACACTAGTTAGAACATCTAGGAACCCATACTTGTTGGGTTCCTTTTCCATGCAATTTATTAACTTTCACAGCAGAAGACTTTCTGACCTTAGCAGTCCTGACAGGATTTACTCCATCAGGATTTTCTTTGTCAGTATCAGTATTAACAAAAGCATGCTTCACATTGACATTCTCAAAGCTATCAGAATTTGCACTATTTTTAAACTTAGGCAATGGATCATAGAAGTTATAGTACAACTCATGATAATCTTTACAAGTATAAATAGAATGTCATATACTACCACAATGAAAACAAGACTTCTGTGGTTTATAAAATACTGATCTATTCTCAGACTTAGAAATATCAGCATTCTTCTTCTTACTCTTCTTACAATCAATAGCAAGATGATTAGAGTTACCACAGTTAAAACAACACTTTCTAGGTGCATTTGGGATATATTTATAACCATTCTCTTTATTGATCCCAACTTTACCATTCCTGTTTCTCTTAACAGTAACGTCCTCTTTCTTATCTGTCACCTCACAGATTTTATTCTTAAGCTGTTTCTGAGACAATAGACCTACATTCTTAATGACTTTATTCATGACAGGTTTAGACTTCATAATTTTGATTCCTTGAGTAGAAGTAGATCCCTTTTCAAAAGTAGAAGTGGAATCCTTACCAAAAACAAAATTAACAGGAGTAATCTTAGATTTGGTTGTATCTATAACATGTCTATAGGTCTTTCGACTGACTGTCTCATCAATGACAATTTTCTCTTTCAATTTCTTATCCTCATCTGACTTATATCCTAGACACTCTTTCCAATTCTTAGAGGTATTAATCTCATGAAATTTCCTACCAGAGTCTGTCCAGGTTCTGATTTTCTCATTAGCATATTCAAGTTCCTTTTCAAGAGCAGTACATTTGGATTTCATCTCTAAATACATGTGATTAGCATTATCACATTCTTTTTGTACTTCTTGCATACGAGAAAATTCAGCTTCTAATATATCATTCCTTTTTCTAAGTTCAGACATCTCAGATAAGATCCTAGTATTTTCAGCAGTTTGACTTCTAAAGCTAATATGTAAAGACTTTAGAAAACGTCTTAACTCAGAAGCATTATCAGTATCAAAATCAAAGATAGTATTTAGTACCTTATCATCAGGAGAAGTAGTTACATCAACGTTGGCCATTAGAGCATAGTTGACCACCTCAGTATCAGATTCTGAGGAAGAGTCCATCCAATCCTTGCTTGATGTGATAAGTGCCTTTGTCTTCTTGCACTCAGAAGCAAAGTGACCCATACCATTGCACTTGTAGCATCTAACCTTTGACTTGTCAAATTTGCTACCCTTGCTGTCCTTTTTTATATACTTATCTTTGTTTGGATTGAAAGCCTTTTTCTGAAAGTTGCCTTGTCTTCTACTCTTCCTGAACTTCATCCTTCTGAAGTTTCTGACAATCATAGCAACCATCTCTTCCATGTCTGAGTCAGAAGAATCATCATCAGTATTGGCATCAGGATTGCCATCAGTATCTGATGAAGAGTCATCAGGATCTGACTCAGCTACTCTTGATTTACTTCTAGAGACCTCCATAGCTTTTCCTTTTGATTTAGCCTCTGCCTTCAAAGCAATTGATTTTGCCTTGCTGCTTTTCTTGTTCTTTCTCTGTTGAACTTCAAGATCATCAGTTCTTAGCATCCCATAGACTTCATCAAGAGACACAGTGTTAAGATCATACTGATGTCTAATGATCGAGGTCTGAGTGCCCCATTCTTCAAGTAAAGCTCTTAGAAACTTGGTGTTTGAATCTTCAGTTTCATATTCCTTGTCAACTAAAGATAAACTGTTCAATAGTGTCAGAAATCTATCATATAGATCAGTTAGGCTCTCATCAGGTCTTGCATCAAATTGTTCATATTCTTGAATCAAAAGAGCCCTTCTGTTTTTCTTGACAGATGCAGATCCCTGGCACTGAGTTTCCAAAGTATCCCAGATTTCTTTTGAAGACTTGCATGCAATCACTCTATTTGACATGACAGCATCAAGACAACTGTGCAAGATATTCTTTATCTTTGGTTCCCTGAGTACATGAGCTTTTTCTTCTGGAGTCCATTCACTTTTAGCCTTGACCACATAATGTTCAGGTACTGTATCTGTTCGTTCTACAATCCTTGTAGGAATATATGGTCCATCACGAATCCTGTCCAAATAGTCAGGATTCATAGCCTCCAGGTACATCATCATCTTTACCCTCCATGTTGGATATTCTGATTTCTTCAAGATGGGAATCTTCATGCTTTCATACTTGGTTGTCGACATCTTTAGATCGTATCTGATTCAGAATTAAATCAGTTCGCTCTGATACCAATTGTTGCTCAGTAATAATCTATTGTAGAAGGGGGGTTGAATACAATAGTATAAGATAATCGACTTCTTAATGTATATATCACAAATATGAAAGAAAGATAACAGCTTTATTAAATCTGATATAAAACTGTTACAAACTCTCTCAAGAAATTCTGATGTTCTTGAGAGCTGCTAGCTTACAAAAACTCTCTCAAGAAATTCTATGTTCTTGAGAGCTTCTATCTTGATTCATAAATATTCGATTATGTTCACGTTCATAAATCGAAACCAACACTGTGTTTATATACTACACAGCTTCTCTATCAATGATAAGTCCTAATCAATTACAAAGATTGAAACCTATCCATAATTGATAGCTACATTCTACAAACCAGGAACCGACAGAATAAACTTCCATGTTTAACTAGACTCCAAATATAACTCGAAGTAGGAATCCTGATCAGCTTCCAGTCCTGATGATCAAACCTGATCCCAGTCCTGATATGTATCTTGATCCTGACGACCATGTAATTCTGATGATGTCAGCAATCCTGATCAGTTGAGTCTAGCTCCTGACGATCATTGAATTCTGATCTAACAGACTGCAAAGGATCTAAAATCCTCTCATCCTCCTCTAAGTCATCCACTCTAGCCAGAATGCGCTCTAAGGGAGTAGGAGGGTGAGGAGCTGGAAATTCAGCAGCATCAAAAACCCCGTGATGCTTGGCCAAGATAGCCTGAACAGCATCTTCCCATCCTGATGTATGCTGGACTGGGAAAAGAATCTCGTCATGCTTATCGATCAAGTCCTTGTACTCCTGAGAGTCAAGGTACTCTTCAATGCAATCATCCTTGCTCTTCCTCAGCTCAACAAGATCAGCCTGAGCATCAACAAGCTCCTTCTCCCTCCTAGCTAGGGTCTCCTTTAGAGACTTCACCTCCTCCTCGGATCTCTCCAACTTGACCCGGTTGGCCTCAGAAGAGGTACGCCAAGCCTTAGCTTGGAACAATTCCCCCTGGAAGTTGGCATTAGTCTGCCAAAAGATAAGAGTTAAAAAAGTAAAAGTAAAGACTTAAAAGAAAGAGAAGGGCTAAGGTAAGAAAAATACCGCAGCAATAGCCTGAGCTCCCAGATGCTCGACACCCTCGAGGGTAGAATCTGCAACGAAGTCCTTGTAATCACAAAGAGTGAGGGAATGGTATGACCAATCCACATCATGTTTGGACACCCCAGTAATGGTGTCCCTCTTCCTAATACCCCAGTTGGGGCGCCACACTGAAGACTTGGTAGACACAGGAATGTCTGCCTCGCCCACAGGGATCTCAGGAGGGATCAAAAAGCTGGGAACACTAGACTTCCCCCTTGGATCATCTCCAAGCCTGGCCCTCTTCATCCTGGAAGTCTCATCATCCTTGGGCTCGTTGGTCTTGTTTATAAAGGCCGCAGCTGCAAGAAGAAACCAAAAAATGGTTAAAAGAAATTTTCTGAAAGAAAGAAAAATAGACATAAAGAAAAGGGATAAGTAAAATTACCCTTATCAGAAACAGTCGAGAGATGAACAGACTTGAGGACAAACTCGTCCAGTAGTTCCCAAGCCACGGTAGTCCCATTATCCTTGATAAGCTCAGAGTAGGCATGAGATTCCTCCTCATTCAAGACAATATTGTTGGGACTACCATCTAAAACTCTCCCAAAAGATCTACGGAACAGGGTTTCCCAGTCCCCTCCTTCCCAGACAAGATACATAAACTCATTTTTTCACTTGGGGTGATTGTCTGGGATAGATTTTGGGTGAAAAATGAAAGGGAAGCCAACCCTATGGCTAATATATACCCAACCCAAGTTGTTGGCAGAACTATTTTTAAACTGGAAAATCTTTCTGAATAAAGAAAAAGAAAGAGGAAAATTATTGCGAAGGCATAAAACCATAAAGCAGTGAATTATCCTCCAAGCATTTGGGGGTAATTGGCTGGGGTTTATTTGAACATCGGCCAAGAGCCTAGGTATAAACTCATGAAAGGGGAACCTAAGGCCAGCAACTATGGAGTCTTTGTAAATACACAAAGTATTTGACCGCCAGTGACATGAACGGTCACCGGGGCTGGCAGGAACAAGTTTTAAAGGGGCCTTTACCATATACATCTTATTATAGTCCTTACTCCTATCTACCTCATGAAACCTATTACTGCAATCATATGAATCTAAAGCAGACACATACGGGTACTCATCCCCACGTTCATTAATCATATCATGCAAAGACATGTATTTAGAACGAATTGGAATGAGGGTACCTCGTTTGGATGCAGAATTCATCTTTTGCAGGCGTTGGGAAGCACGATCAGCCATCTTAAGCCCAGAAAAAGCCCAGAAAAATCTTCAAATCTTCAAAACAAAACCCAGAAATCTTCAAAGAAATCTTCAACGAAAGCCCAGAATCTTCAAAGAATTCTTCAAATCTTCAAACAAAAAACCCAGAAAACGGTGAGATTCAACGGAAAATCTCGTCGGGAATCGCCTTGTGACAGAACCCTAGCAGAGCTACTCAGAGAGAATTTTAGAGAAAATCTAGCAGAATATCTTTGAGAAATGGAAAGTGAGAAATGAATAAAAACAAGTGAGATTTCACCCTTTTATAGGGATAACAGCCGGTCAATGGGCCGGTTGAAGGAAGGGCAACCGGCATCAGCCGGTATATCCCATAAAAGACTACAGGCCCAATTAATAAATCGGAACAGTTAAAGTCCTGGGCCCAATTTAAGCCCACAACAAATGTGAACTATATATTTGACCATCAACCTGGTCGAAAGAGTTCGAATAAGGCCCAAAATGGCACTCATCTTCGACTAGCATTCTGGTCCAATGTGTTCGACCAAGGCCCGAAATGAGGAATATATTCGACTAGCATCCCGGTTGAATGTGTTCGACCAAGGCCTGAAATGAGGAATATATTCGACTAGCATCCTGGTCGAATGTGTTCGACCAAGGCCCGAAATGAGGAATATATTCGACTATCATCCTGGTCGAATGTGTTCGATCAAGGCCCGAAATGAGAAATCTATTCGACTAGCATCCTGGTCGAAAGTGTTCGATCATGGCCCAAAATAGACGAAAAATTCGATCTCCAATAAAGTCAAAATCCACAAGTATATGTTCGACTAGAATCCTGGTCGAAAGTATTCGACCAGGGACTGAAACGACACCTATCTTCGACTAGAATCCTGGTCGAAAGTATTCGACCAGGAGGCAAAAATGAAGCGAGGTTCGACCAGAATCCTGGTCGAAAGTATTCGATCAGGAGGCAAAAATGAAGCGAGGTTCGACCAGAATCCTGGTCGAAAGTATTCGACCAGGAGGCAAAAATGAAGCGAGATTCGACCAGAATCTTTGTCGAAAGTATTCGACCAGGAGGCAAAAACAAGACAAAATTCGACCAGAATCCTGGTCGAAGGTGTTCGACCAGGACCCAAAAGTGAGGTCGAATTCGACCAGGATCCTGGTCGAAAATGTACTGAAATTTCAAAAATTAATTCATTTTCCAAGGAATTGATGAAAAATCCCTATTCCTATTCTGGGAAAATTATAAAAATTGGTTTAGAACTATATGTTCGTAAAACCGAGCTAGGATACGACAGAAAACTTCGTAGCTCCCGAATAAAATAACTTCTACGATAATCAAAGAGAGATTTTCCTAGAAGTTGGGGGGCAAATGATATGGGCAGAAAAATAATCCTAGAAGTGCAATTAATTACGTATTAATTAGACCCAGATTGGTCCAAGAACACGGCCCAATAAACAAGGCCCAAAACCCTGATTATTTATTAAATTCATAATTAATAAATAAGGGAAATATACAGCTCAGGAAAAAAGTCCAAAATATGGTAAATTCATCAAAGAAGGATCCAGAATCCCAATTAAAAAGAAATAATGAGTCATAGCCTTTATCAACAAGGAAAAGACTTATCCGGCAAGAAATTCAATGTTTTTCCATTATCGAAAATGAGACTTATTCGCTAAGACTCATAAACTTACTCTAAATATGAGGCTCCAAACGCCTATATAAAGGACCTGATCCTACAATCAGAACTACGTCTTTGGCTTGATTCTCAGCACTGATTGAGATACGCAGACATCTTGTGAGGACCGGTTTAGTCTCGAAACGCAAGAACATCCATTAAAGCTCGAAGCTCTCTTAAACCTTAGCAATTAATATACAAGCACATTTTTTAATCCATAACAAATACCTTTTCTATTTTTTCTAACAAAATCCTCTATTTTTCTAAAAAAATCACGGGCAATTACCTTTTTAAACTAAAACATGTTACTCTTTCTATTTTTTCTTACTAAAACCCTTGATTTTCTAAAAACATCCCGGGCAAATCCTTACTTATTTATTTTGAAACCTATTTAAATACTTTTAATTACGGGCACTTACCTTTTCAGCTAAAACATGTTATTTTTTCAATTTTCCTTACTAAAACCCATACTTTTCCAAAAATATCACGGGCAAACATATATTAATTTATTTTAAAATCTATTTTAATACTTTTAATTATTTAAAAAAGTTTAATATGCCTACTTATTTTTTTTAGCAAATGCAATTTAATAGAATATTAAAACATAAATAATAAAAATAAATATTATTAATAACAATCCGTGCATCACACGGGTTTTAAACTGGTATATATAATACAACAACATGGGGTTTGGCTAAATAATTTAATTCATGAATCATTTTGCTCTTTTTTCTACTACATTATTTTATGATTATTTTGATCTTTTAGCATCACTATATTTATTACATTTATTACGTATTATTAATTGTTGTAAAATTAATATGCATACTTATACATAGATACATACATAGATGTGCATATATTTATCTGAATATATATATAGTAATACGTAAATATACTGCATATATATATAACCATATTCGATAACATATATCGTATCTAATTATACTGTTGTTTAAATTCACCGTAAATATTTACAAATTAAAATTTATAAAATTTATATAACAAGCATGCATGTGCATTTTAATTATTTATACCTCTAATAAATCAAACTATACATAATATCTGACATATTTTTAAGTATTATATTTGTATAGTACAAATACGTTTAAATCAACACAAAGATTAAAAAGGAAAAAAAAAATACTCTTTCATGTATATAAATGTAATACAAACTTGTATTAACATTACTTGTCGTATAACTTATAAATTACTACTCTAATTCTAAACATACAAAAAGATTTCGAACAAATTAATAATTTACTCATATATAAAATATGTTCGTGCATTGCACGGACTAAAGAGCTAGTTTACTCTAAACGTATAAACTTTATGTTGCTCATAATTTTATTTTTCCAATTCGATTGATTATGTGGAAAAATTTAAATTTCACGATGTGCTCCCAAGTTTTTTGATAAAGACGAGAATGGAAGAGATTAGGAAATAATATAAGTAATTTTTTTTTTCAATATTCTCAAGTTTTTTATTGATGATGAGAGAAAATTTTGAAAAAGATGATATGAAGCGAAACATTTTAAAAAGAGAAAAAAGATCATGAGGTTACCTTAGGAAGATTACCTGAGATAAACTTATTTTCAAGTACAAAAGAGTGATAGGCAATTTTGTAAACTAGCTTTATTACCCGTGCGAGGCACGGGTTTATTCTAAAATATTTTATAATTTGTCATTAATTTCGGTATATTTGTTTGTGATATATTCATATTGATGGTTTGATTACCGAAATATTTGAAATTTTAAGTTAGCAATGGTTATTGTAAAATTAATATATCTATTTTTTATTATATTTTATTTCTTTAATCGGAAGTTCGTGTGATACACGTATATGATTTGGATGTGAATAGTTTGTTGTCGATTTTCGAGTAAGTAAGTATTTTGATTTTTCTTTACTGCATAATTTGTTCTTTAAAAAACTTGATATGGTTTTATATACGTATTCTTAATTAGTGTTGATGGTTTGGTGATTGAGATATTTGAAAATTTTAAGTTAGCCATAGTTATTTGTAAAGTTAATATTCCTCTTTTTTATTGTATTGTATTCCTTGAATTAGAAGTTCGTGTTAGATATTTTTATGATTTGGATGTGAATAAGTTGCTATTGATTTTCGATTAAGTAAGTATTTGATGTTTTTTTACTGCATATTTTTTTTAAAAAAAACTCGATATGTTTTTACATACATATTCTTAATTGGTTAACAATGAATAACTCTCTCGCAAATCACTTCGACCACAATGAAGATAACATGAAACTATGTCACATTACTAACCATTCGATATCATAAATTTATGTTATGTATATTTATTCCAATATCATTAATATTTTATTACTTTTTAAATAATATATTTCATTTAAAATATCATGTATGTAAACAATAAGTATTAATTACAAAAAAATTAATATACTTTAAAGAAGATTAGTAATTAATGTGCAGATATATTAATATGTAATAATAGTAGAGAATTAATATGAAATAATTAAGGAAGAGGTAATAATGTCATCCTATGATTTAAAGGGTATAATCGTAATTTCACTCTGATTTTTTTGTCTCACTCAACCCCCTAGTTGCTCTATTATATATATAATAGATTAAAAGATAATAGCAGACACATTGAATGCAATAATTGTACAGTTGTGGATATACTTTATTTATAAAACTATTACTTATACCTCTCAAGAAGCCGCTAAACTGATTCGTGATAAGTTACTCGTTTCACCTTACAATTGTCACTTGGCACAAATAATTTAACAATTAATACTTTTAACATTTTATCATAGATATTCAAAAAATTTAAACCAATTTTAGTTAAGATTTGATTTAATCATACGATGACAACTTCAACTTTTTTGTAAAAATCTCCAATACAAACTTTTTTATTAGTATACAAAGAGAAAACTCTTTTGCATTTTTCCGGTTCAATACTTTATATACTAATAGTGTATTTTTCGAAAATGATCAACGTATAAAATTTATTTATTGAAGACGAGATTTATAATATATAGGATCGTAGTAAAACTAAAGTTTTAATCTATATTAGTATCTAAAATTTCAAAACTGCGTATATAATCTATAAGTTGTTAATATCTTATAATGAAGCATTAATAAATGTTAAATGATGAATAAAATCCGTTTTACGCTTATTATATATAAGGATATAATTGGAATGGAGTAAATAGGTTGATAGTTTTAAATTTTAAAATAAAAATTAAAAAAGACTATAATAAGTGATAGTGGCTATAGATGTCAACATTTGTCACATTATCACCTAGGTCATGGTTCAATTCTCATTAAAAACAATTTTTTATCATCAATATAAAATTAGAAGGGTAATTTAGTAATCTATTATAATCAATATAATATTGAAAAGGTAATCAGGAATCTAATATATATAATCTGATAGTATATAGAATTTGTAATCTAATAGTATACATAATATGAGTCATTATATATTTAATACAAATAAACATGATTTACAATATTAAAATATTAATATAATTCTTTTTTATGGATCAATTCCAATTTTATAATATTTTGTATATCTTGCGCGAGTTTTTCTCTAATCTGGTCAAAAATATGATTTTAAGGCATTTGTGAAAATGAATTATCTACCTTATCAAGGAGATTACAAGAAGAGACCAAAATAGAATATAACATATTGAGTATTTGCGCATATTAATAAAGAGTTTTATGATATAACCAAAATTGATATCTAGCATAGTGGTAAGGAATGTCACTTTTAATCAAGAGGTCAAGGGTTCAATTCCCATTAGAAACAATTTTTTTTATCATTAATATAATATAAGAGGGGTAATATATATAATAGATGTGTTAATATTTCTGAAATTACAATAATGCCGGCTGTATTTGTATGAATTTTTTTTAATTTATTCTATTAAAACTCTCAATCTATTCTCAATCTATTCTCTTTTCTTCTTTTAAAACTCGGGAGCACCAAAAAAAAAAAAAAGCTTCAAAATTCTCTCTTCTCCTCCCTTCATTCCAGATTTTGACTCAGGGAGCACAACGTTAATCATCGATTACTTCAATAAAAATACTAATGCGGTTGTAAGTAGTGATTCTTCAATTTTGGCTGTGCTAATAAGAACGCATTACCATAGTCCAAAAGAGAAAGAGTCGGCAAATAAAACACATCCGTGATCCGACATTGTTTGCTCCTGAAAGTAGAAAAATAAAGGCATTTGCCCATGTTTCAAACAAATTAGCTGACCTAACCAATTCCCCAATCTTCTTCTTTTTAAGATGCCTCTACAGTAGGATTCTAAAACATTGCACTTCTGCTCCTTTCAGTCACCAAGTTTCAAGTCTACTTATCCTAATTCTTTTGACAGCCGGTAAGGATTTTTGTAGGATCTAAAACTCAAACTATTGTATCTACTGCAAAAGAAGAATGTATGGTGTAAATTAGATCTCACAATGGACTGTGTCGTGTACTTTCGTGTTTTCGTGTACTTAAATGTAAAACCCATATCCGATCCGTTTTGGATTCGTGTACTAAATTTGAAACACATATCCAATTCAAAACGTGTCGTGTACTTTACGTGTCGTATTCGTGTACATTAACCAAAAATATAAATTTAATTTAATTAAAATTTATATATTATAAAACTATTTTAATTATGTAAATTTTTATGAAATGTGTATTAAATATGTATTACACACAAATTTACAAAATTTATAACTTATATATATAAATGTACTACCAATTAGTCGTGAAAATTTTATTTATTATTAATATATAATTGCTTATATATTTTCTAAATATGCAATACTATAAATAATATATATTTTTAAAATTATATATTTACTTCATTAATTCGTGTACTTTCGTTCCGTGTCGTGTAACTATTGTGAAAACCCAAACCCGACACTAATTATATTCGTGTTTTTTCGTGTTCGTGTACCAAATTTTTGCACCCAAACACTAATTATCCGTGTCGTGTCCGTACCGTGTTCACGTGTCGTGTATCAAATTCCCTGCTCAGGTGTAAATGCACACTTTCTTTGGAAAAATTGTATCTACTGCGATATATAAAGATGATCCGAAATACCACAGTTGATGAGGGCCTCGCGCTTGTAGATTTAAAAACCACACATTATGTAGCATTCCAGACGTATTTATGGGCCCAGTTCTGAGTTGTGGTTTTTGGAAATCTGTTGTCAAATTGTGCTAGTCGAAACCTCCAACATGTGTAACCTTTGTTTAACGTCCTATTTTATCATCCCTGAACCGAAGCCGAGGCTCGATAACTGCTTTACTTATTAATAGCAGCAGCAGAGAGTTTGTATATACAGACAGAACTTGCATATACATATTACAGATCATACATAAGTATTGCTTATGTTTATGGTAATATCTAAAGCTCACAACCAATTTTGTATAGTAGAACTACATCGAGTGGCACAACGTTACATAAAATAAAGGAAAAACCTAATGGGAATTAACTTCTACAATAACATGATTCACGGGAAGAGAACTTAAAATGACTCAACCGGCTATGTGCTTGCTTTGACTCAAGGCATTAGCATTATATGAAATATCTTACCAAATCTAGTTGTGCTATTCCCTGATCCTCCATGGTGTCTAGCTTTTTTTGTGTCCAAACTGCAAATCACTGATGCATTTTGCCACTCCCATCACTTCTCAGTTATATCACGAACTCCTCCCATATTTTTCTCCCGAAAATTCTGCATTTCCATATGAAGGTGCAGGATCAAGACCACCACCAATAGATGTCATCAAGGCCGATAGCTCACCAGTTGGTCCACCACCAGCTGCCATCCCCAATCCCAGTAGATCAAGAGTAGTATACTTCGGATTAAATACAGATGGAGTTCCCATCATTAATTCTTTCAAACCTGAACCCCCATCATACGGTAGACCAAGTCCTAGCCCTACAGCCAATGACGCACTCCCTGACTCAAATTGTTGTCCATTCCAGTGTTGCTGCCCAGAGGAAGATGTAGAAGAAACAACTCCAAGCCCTCTGAGTAAGGATGCATTTGTTGCAGCTGCACCCATTTGAGCTGCTTTTTGCAGTAATGCAGTTGCAGACATTGCTGGTTGTGGTGGAAGGGCATACTGCCGACACTCTTGCCCCGCAGTTCCAAAGATTGACGACCCATGATTGGTTGCGAGGCAAAGGGAAGTTGGTTCTATTGATAAAGATGGTCCCAGGTCATGAATCAGATCAGCTTGAGCCGTAGCATGAACAAAATCAGTAAATCCACTTGCTTGAGAATGCATACTTCCAGACGCTGTAGATGAAGCAAACAAGCTGGCAAAAACGGTACTTCTTGTACTCCCAGTGTTGCTTGAATTGCTACTACTGCTACAGCTTGCAGTCAAGCTAGCCACCTGGACTGGTGTCGCTGTGTCATTTATAATCTGTGTTGATTTGGGAATAGGATCATCTTGTAACTCTGTTGAATCCAAAGCTAAAAAAGAATTAGGCAAGTGGTTAGTTAAATCCGGCAAAGGAAGAAAAATTCATCATTAGTAAATAATTATTTGAAGGAAAAGAAGAGTTCATGATAGTGTTGCTATACTTGCAGGTAAATTATTTAAGTGTCCATTCTACCAATATTTGCTTAGCTTATAGTATCAAAGATATTAAAACCCACATGGGAAACCGCATTTCTCAGTTTATCTGCTTTCCCCAAATTTGAACAAGTTGATGTAAAACATTAACATATGAAGACAAAATAGGTAGCAGACAAAATAGCTCTCCAACATGCTCGAAACAGAATTTGTTGGTCACTAACCAAAGTTCGACCCAACAAAACTCTATTATAGAACAATAGCAATAAATTAGCAACATACAATCACAAAAATTAAAGGTTCCACAAATCACCTGGAGTTTGATCAGGCAAAACGAGAGATATCGCAGCACTTGATGTCGGAACTGAAGGAGGGGATTGCACCGGCGGCGATGGTGGGGATGGATCGACAGTTTGAGGGTCCAGTTCTTCTTCCACACTGGGTGGTGCAACTGGTTCTTTAGCACTCTCCACAGCTAAAGCATCGCAGAATGCCCTGTGTGTGATAAAACTATCTCTTCTGCACATGATGACAAGATAGCTTCTACTTCAGAAAAAACAAAATACAAAAACATACACAAAAAAATAAGGACTTCAGAGATAAAGAACTGACCTAGAAAACAAAGTTCCACAATCACACTTATACTCTCTAGTTCCGCAAATCTTCGAGTGAGCTTTCCAATCAGATTGAACAGCATATTTCTTCGAGCACTTTTCACATTTCCACTTCTTCTCACCATGTTTCCTAAAATAATGCTTCTTTATCCCCGTAAGATCACCCAATGCTCGAGACGGATCATGATGAACACACGACTCCTCAGGACAGACATACACTCGCTTACGAATCTCTTTACTAGACCTCTGCCTTAACTTCCACGGTAAATTATGTCCCCTTCTATGAAGCTGCAAATTCTGATCACGCTGAAACCCTTTATTACAAATTTCACAAACAAACCTATTCGTGGCCATCAAAGTCTTCGGGGACAACGCAATAACCTCAGCATCCGGATCTGCTCACGTAAACAAAAATCAAATAAAATCACATTCTACCCCCTTATCGCCATTCCCATCCCCCCAGAACTCAATTAACTTCAAATTCCACAGATCTCTACAACTATCACTATTTACCATACAATCCAAACATAAAAAATCTACACAACTCACATAAACACAACTTATACACAAATTATCGAGTCGAGTTAAAAAACTCACCAGGCATTCCAGGCAAATTACGCTTCTTCTTCTCCGCTTTCGGGGGAGGCATTTGATTCCCGGAAGACGAAACACTAGCATCACCGGAAACAGCAGAATCATTCACAGCAGTAGAGCTATCCATAATTTCCGGCATGGCAAGTATTCTTGAAAGCTAACAATAAAAAGCAAATAGCATTTAAGCTGAACAATAATTGGGGATAAAAACAACAAAAATAATAAATAAATATATAGGGTTTCAAAGCTTTAACTTACATCCACCAGTCAATCTTGAATTTTTGTGACCCCACCTAACAGCTATCTATAATCATGTTCTGACTCAAACCCAGATAAAGAAACAAGATATTTAACAATACCCACATCTCAAAATCTCTTCTTTATCAACTTTAAAGCTCTCCCCAATTCCGATTAGCCGGAAATTGATTTCCGGTGACCACTTTAACTGAAGTAGAGTTTAATTGAGAGAGATTCTGACTTTCCCAGATAATTTTATTTGTGGTAAGAAATATATGTTGTAATGATCCGGACAGTGGAGATTAGAATAGGAAAGCTGATTGAATGTGAAGCTTAAAAATGGAGAGATGAATTTTGAGCATAATATTTAATTTTTTTTCTAATTTGTCTGCTAAGCAATAAATAAAGTTGAAAAGTTGATATGGTCCACGGCTCAGCTTGAACAGAGTTACTGTTTTCTAATCAGTGGTTGAATTTTATCTTTTGTGCTGAAAATTTACATTGTCTTTTGCCATTTGAAATAGAGTATATGATTGTTTGGACTTTTGGTTAACTAGTTAAAAATATAGTTTAGTTAAAATAGGAAATACTACTAGACTACCAGTGGTAGAAAAGTTACCATGAACAAGGTGGGACTAATGAGTGAGAAAAATAACTAATGTAAAAGTTCGGGATAAGTATGAAATACATCACTTATTGCATTTAAATATATCAATTGAGTCACTCATTATAAAATTGATTCAATTTAATCATGAATTTGAAAATTTGTATCAATTTAATCGTTGAAAATTTGTATCAATGTAGTCATTCTCAAATGATCTTCTTGATACAAAATTTTCAATTAATGACTAAATTGAGTTATTTTTATAATGAGTGACTAATTTGATATATTTGAATCCAATGAATGATGGGTTTGATAATTACTCGTAAAAGTTTCTAAAGTTTTGATCAACAAGACCTTTTCCGGTGAAGGAACTTCTTATGAAAAAATCCTATTTGATAATCCTATTTGATAGGTTAAGAAAGGATGATGGTTACCAACGAACGATCGTTAGTGTTTGCTATGAAAATATGTATTATAAATGATGGACGTCCATGCATACACATCAAAAACTCTACTTTTCGTGTTATGTGTTTTCACAATCAATATTAACAAACATTTGCCCTAAACAACTCCCAGTTAAAAAAATGATAGAGATTTTATTATTATTTTTAGAGTTATTTGTAGCATATGCTATACTTTATGAATGTAAAGGGTATATGCTACAAATATCGATCTGAAAATGAGAAATAGCTGGCAATGACAATTTCATAAGAATATATATAAATAATGATGAAGAGCATTAAATTGATAAATTTGAAATAAGAAAAAGCTAAAGGATTGACTGGAGCATAAATTATGAAATTACAATCATGTTAAACTTTTAGGTTAAACTACCCGATAACCCGCACGAGTCGAGATTAAAATAGTAATCGAACTTGGATGAAATTCAAAAAAAAAAAATTAAATCAATAAATGTTTAAATTACGTAGTTATAGGGAATGAAATCCGGGGTGAAAACAAAGAAATTAAATTAAATAAATAAATTTTGTTTAATCATGTAGTTATAGGAAATCAAACCCGAATTTTGTGTTAACCAAATTTGGTACTTTGGTACCGCGCACCATTTTCAAATTATTTTGCTTATTAATAAAGAGTCCGAGATTAAAATAGTAATCGAACCCGGATGAAATTCAAAAAAATAAATTAAATCAATAAATCTTTAAATTATGTAGTTATAGGGAATCAAACCCGGGTGAAAACAAAGAGATTAAATCAAATAAATAAATCTTGTTTAATCATGTAGTTGTAGGGAATCGGACCCGAATTTTGTGTTAACCAAATTTAATATTTTGATATTTTTCAACATTTTCACGTTATTTTTACTTATTAATAAAAAGTATATATTTTAGTCGACCCTCTAAGTTCTAACATTAACTGAAACTGTCGTGTCTCTTAAGAAACAGCAAAACAGTGGTTAACTCCAATGAAGGTGGCTGCTATGAAACTAAAACATATATAAAATTATAAACAAATTGATAAAGTAGTCAATTGTTAATATTTAAATTAAGTAGTCACACCTTCTCATTTGACTGTTAATTTTTTAATTGAGTATAAAAGTTTATATATTTATTTACATTTATGATAATATTTAGATTGAAAAGGAAGAATATGAAGAAGGAAAAGAGGAGAAAATGGATAACTCGTACTAATAATTTATCAAAATTAGAGAAGAAAATGTAGTATAATATTTTTAAAAATTCTTAACAATACCTAGGATATTCAAACAGTAATTGCTAAGAAATGAAAGGGAATGGAGAAGTAACAGATTTTAATATTGTTGGTTGACTTTAACAAATTTTAGCATTGCCTGTTTATATGGGATTAAAACTGAAAAAATACAAATATGAAATTAAAAAAAGGCTAGCCGGCAATCCATGTCCCACCCTTTATCATCACATGCATTGACTTGGATTCTAACCTAAAATTAATTAATAACTAATGGTTGTTAAGGACTTGAACCTCTTAATTAAGAGTTATATACCTTTCATTTTTTTACACTTTCGTTTTTGATATATTACTCTCATTTTTTTACATACTAAAAATAATAACATTTTATAATATAAAATCCAATCACATTCAGTATTTTCCTCCACTATACCTATTTTATAACCAATTTATACATTAAATATTGATTTCTCTCACCAATTTACTCATTTTTCTTACTTTTTTCTATTAATTTACACTTTTTCTTAACCTCGTCCCTTCAATGTAAAGTAAAGAATTGAGGAGGACGGATGAAGTATTAAAGCAAGGGAATGGCTAAACAAGGGACCTGGGGCTGGAACTCCATTTAAATCATCAGATTCTTCTGCTTTTAAAGTGGTTAACATGATAAGGACCCCTCCTTAGATCTTGCCGACTACAAACACAACTTACCTTTTTTGTGTTTTCTCAAGGGGCATTTGGTATTAGGGTGGCACAGAGTACCTGCCATAGACAAACGTGTTGGTGGAGCAAAAGCTTTGGTAAATAAATATTTAGATCTTCTGGGACAGGTTTTAGATTTTTTAAAGAAATGAAGTTGAAGGTTAATATTTGTAATATTTTAAAAAAGTTTACCATCTTCTCTCGTAAGTTAGTTTATTATTGTTATATTAGAGATTGACATGTCAAGCAAAAGTCCAAATAATGTGTTTTAACGGAGAAAGTTGGAATATAAGATTATAGGTACCGTTTAAATTATGTGATGATTTTAATCCGATTACAAGAATGAAAACCAAACTTCGATATAATAAGTAGTAGAATTTCATTCGCATTCTCATTAACAGGGTTAATTAAAATCTAATGAGTCAACGCGTCATGTATTTATTTTATTATGTTAGGTGATGCCTAGTGCATTGTCTGTTTATGGCAAATCCTTATTTACACTGACAAACAGCAGGTGTTTTACATTGTATGAGATGAGCAAGTATATGGAACCACTGAATTGGGCGTGTACTTAGTTACACAAGCTACATAAGCCCCTTTTCCAATTTGCTACATGATTAGACATGAAAATCTAGACGTAAGCATCAGGGTTTTGGAGAAGGTAGGCTTCGACAACTTTGTACATCATCGGTACCTTTTCTTTGCCTGCTTTAATGTCCTCTTCCTTGAGCATAAAATCGCCATCAGTGTAGTACTTGCTTGTCACCTTAGAGATTGTACCGCCACTTGGTGACGATTCAAACTTAACCTCGTAAGTTATTTTTCGAAGCTTTTCCATCAAGGCATCTCCTTCCAATAACATGTAGTTATATGTGAACTTGTCTTCACTCAGTTGGTCAATATGGTACTTAAAACTATTGAAGTTGCGGCCTACATGAATATTGATGTATGTCAATCAGTAAATGATCTATTCACAATGTTTTATAGGTACCCATATGTATGTGTATAATCATGGCCAGAATTTGCAAGAATGTGGTGAAAAATAAGAGTTAATTAATGAACTAACCATCAATGAAGTTGACTTGCTTGATGCTTCCAGCTCCTCCATCACCTTGAACAAGCTCAATGCTCTTGATACCTCGTGGCAAGAGTTTCGGAATCAAGTTGTGAGAGTCAAGGATGGATGCCTTGATGGAGCTACAGGGGAAGTGTACTCATCAGGGCAATGATTGCAGACTAGAAGAACCCATCAGCATTTGGATTAACAAGTCTTCAATTTCACCAGAACTGCTTCAAATGGTAAAATTACATAAGATTAGACTAAAAAACGTTGCCTTTCAGCTCTGAAGTAGCGATAAATGGAAGAGTGAGATCATACAGAATCCAGCAATGCGATACCATTTATTTTAAAGGGATCAAGCCTGGCATGTCCTAAAGCACTTTAGCAGCACTCTTGCTAATTCAAGGGATTTACATGTGATTTATGAAGTGGTCGGAAACATTTGCGCTTTGTGCATAAATATGTAATGATGTAAGAAGCGCACACATACATATTCTTATATTTGTCCAGATGCAACTCAGTATAATGCCATGTGAAATAATCCTAGATGAATTAGTAACAACAACTAACACCTGAACAGTGAACACATATGTCACATTCAGCAGTATGGCAAGAGTACATTCATTATTTATTAAGGATGCAGATACAGAATATGAAACATAAGTGGTAAATTATGATAGAGGTCAAAACCAGTCGCCTCTCTTTATTCCAAACAGAAAAGAAAAACCCAAACTTTGAAAGAACACGATAGACCATAAGAACAACTATTCCATGAATCCAGGACAGAATAGACCATACATGTGAACCCACTGGGGAGAACAGAAGACATGTCAAGCAACCAAAATTTAGGTGTATGCATCAGGGTTTTGGAGAAGGTAGGCTTCCACAACTTTGTACATCATGAGTACCTTTTCCTTGCCTGTTTTGATGTCCTCTTCCTTGAGCATGAAATCACCATCAGTATAATACTTGCTTGTCACCTTAGAGATAGTACCGCCACTTGGCGTGGACTCAAACTTAACCTCGTAAGTTATTTTTATAAGCTTGTCCACCAAGGCATCTCCTTCCAATAACGAATAGTTATATGTGAACTTGTCTTCACTCAGCTCGTCAATATGGTACTTAACACTATTGAAATTGCGGCCTACATAAGTAATTTTGATTTGTCAATTTTATGAGAACGCATATGTATGTGTATAATCATGACCAGAATTTGCAAGAATGTGGTGATAAATTATAAGAGCTAATGAACTAACCATCAATGAAGTTGACCTGCTTGATGCTTCCAGCTCCGCCATCACCTTGAACAATCTCAATGCTTTTAATACCTTGTGGCAAGAGTTTTGGAATCAAGTTGTGAGAGTCAAGGATGGATGCCTTGATGGAGCAACAGGGGAATTGTACTCATCAGTGAAGCTAGCGAAACCCATGCTTTCTAATAGATGATACTGGTGGAAGTGAGAATGTTAGATAGGATCAGTGGAGAGGTGTTTTGGGTTGGCTTGAAGGCATGGCAAGAGGATGGTATTTATAGGAGAGAAGGAGCTCTTTTTCGAAGTATTTCTTAATTGTGATAAGGAGTAAAGACACCATATGGTTCCTGATAGAATGGTCTTGTGATCATTTGTTAATTTGAATGCATAAGACAAAATTTTGGATCTCAGCATGTTAAAAAGAAGCATGCATACACAGATTCATAATACTTATTTTGACATATATAATACCATCACTTAAAAAATAGTTATAGCATATTACACATTTACATTCTTACCAGGCACTACAAGAAAAACGGCTAAATTCGATAAGAAAAATTCTGTCGAATTTAATTAAATTCGACGGAATTTTGTCGAATTTAACTAAATTCGACAGAAAATGTGTTTGTCGAAAATGCTCGCGTCGAATTTAGTAAATCGGTCGAATTTAGTATGCTAAATTCGACTAACTTTGGTCAAAATTGATATTGTTAAATTCGACCAAATTTGGTCGAAATTAGCACTTCAGGCGCCAAATTTCAAAATTTTGAAAATTTTAAATTTTGGTGAAAAATTCAAATTTTTTAAATTTTGCCGCCTGAAGTGCTAAATTCGACCAAATCTGGTCGAATTTAAAATGCTAAATTCGACCAAATCTGATCGAATTTAAAGTGCCGGAATTTAAAAAAAAACAGCAGCTTCTGCTGCTTCTTCTGCCGGAGTTACTGTTCCGGTGAACCAAAAACATCTCCAAAAATTATCAAATTAACATATCAGTAGGTAAATCCAACGATCTAAATATTCACCTAAACATAATTTAAAAACGAAAACTAAAACCCATATTCCGGTAAACCGAACATTTTCCGATGAGTCAAAACAAATCTGAAAAATTCTCAATTTAATATATGTATCCAAGCATCCGACGATATATACAATAGTCAAAATTGAAAATCAAAAAAAAATTATAATTGTTAATTCCGGCCACCTCAAGAATTTTCCGGCGAAATAAAAAGTGCCCGGAAAATTATGAAATTAATAACTAAGCATAAACAAGCACCAACATACAATCTTGCAGCCTCAAAATCATCAAAAACTTCATCAAACCTCCAACCCGAATTAAACTTCAAATATTACCCAGAAAAATATTTGATAAAAATCAAAAAATATTTATATCAATGTATAGAGCTTGATTTGTAGAATACATACATATATAAATCACTAATTTTGGATGAATAGATTGAGAGATGTGAATTTTTGAAGATTAAATATTATGTATATGTATATGGGGCGGGGGCGGGGGGGGGGGGGAGAGAGAGAGAGAGAGATATTAAATATTATGTATATGTATATGTATATGTGGGTGGGGTGGGGGAATATGAATCGTTGGATGGTGTTTTTTTTTGTTTTAATCAAGGGTTAGAAATTGATTAAAGAAGCACAATCCATGTGCTATGTTGTCCATCAATAACACATTGACACATGTTATCAAACAGAATTTTTAATTTTCTATTCCTAATATAGAGTAAAATAAATATATTATATTGACTAATACTCGTAACTAGTGCTTTGTCACAAATTATTATTTCTATTTTTTAAAAAATATTTCTCGACGATCCAACCGTACGGATGTCAATATAAATCTAATTTAATATTATTCCCAAATTTTCAAAAGATAAAAAATTAATTTGGCCACAGATCTTAGTAGATCATTATTATATTGACTAATACTCGTAACTACTGTTTTGTCACGGATTGTTGTTTCTATTTTTTGAAAATTATTTCTCGACGATCCAACCGTACGGATGTCAAGATATATCTAATTTAATGATATTCCCAAATTTTTAAAAATTAAAAAATTAATTTGGTCAGAGATCTTAGTAGATTACTACTATATTGACTAGTACTCGTAACTACTATTTTGTCCACCAATAACACATTGACACATGTTATCAAACAGAATTTTTAATTTTCTATTCCTAATATAGAGTAAAATAAATATGGATTAAAGTTATAAATCTAATTTAATGTTATTCCCAAATTTTCAAAAAATAAAAAATTAATTAGGTTGGAGATCTTAGTAGATCATTATTATATTGACTAATACTCGTAACTAGTGCTTTGTCACAAATTATTATTTCTATTTTTTATAAAATATTTCTCGACGATCCAACCGTACGGATGTCAATATAAATCTAATTTAATATTATTCCCAAATTTTCAAAAGATAAAAAATTAATTTGGCCACAGATCTTAGTAGATCATTATTATATTGACTAATACTCGTAACTACTGTTTTGTCACGGATTGTTGTTTCTATTTTTTGAAAATTATTTCTCGACGATCCAACCGTACGGATGTCAAGATATATCTTATTTAATGATATTCCCAAATTTTTAAAAATTAAAAAATTAATTTGGTCAGAGATCTTAGCAGATTACTACTATATTGACTAGTACTCGTAACTACTGTTTTGTCACGGATTGTTGTTTCTATTTTTTTAAAATTATTTCTCGACGATCCAACCGTACGGATGTCAACATATATATAATTTAATGATATTCCCAAATTTTCAAAAGATAAAAAATTAATTTGGTTGGAGATTTTAGTAGGAAACTACTAAATCAATTAGTACGGTTGGAGATTTCTGGAAAGATGCGGCATAACCGGACATTTATATTTTATTTTATTTTTTCCCAACACTAGAATGACTACCTATTAACATCCGTACGGTTGGATCGTCGAAAAAATCAATTGAAAAAATTATTCAGTAAATTTGAGACATGTCCAGTTCCTCGAAACAGTACTATTCCAACGTTTCTGGAAAGATGCGGCATAACCGGACATTCATATTTTTTGATTAATTTTTCCCAACCCTAGAATGAGTACCGATTAACATCCGTACGGTTGGATCGTCGAATAAATCAATTAAAAAATTATTCGGGTTTAGGGTTCGGGTTTAGGGTTTAGGGTTTAGGGTTTAGGGCACTCATGGGTCCCACGTTTTTCAATATTATTTTGAATTAAAAATTAATTACTAATTAATTATTCATTAATTTTTTTATTAATTTTTAATTGAAAATTAGAAAAATTAGTAGGGCCCACTATCATAATATTATTTTTAATTAAAATTTTTTTATTAATTAATTTTTAATTGAAAATTATAAAATTTTTAATTTTTAATTTTAAAATTGCAAAAATAAACCTTCGACGGAATTCTGTCACTTTTATAAATGCGACTAAAAACTGTCGAATATAGTTTTGAACGGTCTGAAAAATTTCGGCGGCAATATTCCCACAAAAACTAAAAGTTAAATTCGACAGAATTCGGTCGAAGTTTGAAATCTGAAATTAATATTTTTGGTGGGATTGTTCCCGCTTTTTTTTGGTGGGTTCTAATTTCGACAGTACAAACAATTCTGTCGAATTTAGTATTGAAAATGCAACATAATAAAAATTTCTGTCGAATTTAGTACTAAATTCGACAGAATAAATTCGACAGAAACTAATTGCGACAGAATTGTGTCGAATTTAGCCGTAGTCTTAATTTTCAGCTGATATCTGTCGAATTTGGTGTCTGTCGAATTTATTCTGTCGAATTTAGCCTTACTTTCTTGTAGAGAGGATTCCCACAATCTTCTAATTTTAGTTCAACTATGTCCTGTTTCTCATGTCCTACTCAATGGATAAGAATGCTTGCTCTTCATGGTGAGTCCTTATATACTATGACCCAACACATGTGTTTAACATGATATAAAGGACTTTTATATGATTGTATATTGAAAGAGTTTGGGAATATATGTTCTGGTTCATCACCACACTGCAAATTCTGAAGATTCGGATCAACACCTTGTATTCTTATGATATGCTATATGGGAAATTTTGAAGTCACCACGCACCACCAAACAGAGAACGAGATAGGAGTGGCTGAAATGTAGACAACCATAATCATATCAACACAAATTTCTAGTCCAGATTAATACATATGAAATTAGGCTACATATAAAATGATAATTTATAAAACCAAAACATAAAAAGAACATGCAACAAATTTTAGACTACATAGTACCCATCCGAACCGAGAGTCAGTGACTTCTAAAGCTCAACATAAGTGCCTGAAATGTAAAAGGAAAGCCAATCAGAGAAAAGTGTGCATGATCTGGGCTCTAGAGTCACAGTTGATAGCTAAGAAAAAAACCCCAGCTTTTGAGAAGAACATAATGAGTAGTTGTAAAAGGAGAGTGGAATCAAAAAGGAGGAAGGATTATAGAGAGTACAAAAAAGATTAAGCGGAGTATTAGGTTCCGCATTGTCTTGACTGAAACAGCAAACTTTGTGGGCTGAAATGAGTACTAGAAACAACCAGTCAACCAATTTGTTCAGTGAAGTAATGTTCGGGATAAAAAGCCACGAAATCAAGATTCTTATGGTTAAGCTAAGAAAGAAACGAACTGCAGAATTGTTACAATAGATAGAAGGTGGTCTTTTAGCTATATAACAAGTACAGTATGATGATCAATCAAGCAACACTGGAAGTTTGGTACACTGATTTTTATCAATGTAAAACAAAACATACCGAAAAGGCAACACTCTCTTCTTCATGCATGTTAGCTAATAGGCAACACTCTCTTTTCATATATTTGGTTGTCCTTTGTTTATTTAATTAAGAATGCAGGATAAAAATTATATATAAAAATACCATGTCATACCATTTAAAGCATTTACTCAAATTATATATAAAAATATATTATGTATATTTTAAGAATATATATATAGATTCAGGGAAAAAGAAAATACTCTCGAGACCATTACATAAATATTCATAATACATATTTTTATCACATTTTTTATTAGATATGATTATAAATTTCAATTTTTAAATCAAAAAACGAAATTAAACTCCTTTTTTTAAAAAAATAATCGAAAATTAGTCAAATAGTCCAAAGTGATTCTACAGCAGAATCAAATCTATCCAAAATGATTCTGCAGCATAATCAAATTTAAAATCAATGTTTTTATTCAAATTTTAAATGTTAAATTTTTTATAAAGTTTGTATATGTTAATATTCAGATTATATATTTTATGTAAAAAAAATTAAAATTATTTATGAGATTCTATAATAGAATATATGGTTCTCCCCTATTCTCTAAGATGGTTCTCTCTCGAACAATGACGTACTTATATAAAGAGAAAACGAAGGTTGCGAGGTGTCACATCTCAAATCGCTTCAATCTATTTTTCTAATTTTCTCAAAATTTTGAATTATTAATATTAAAAATTCAAAAATATCTCATTTGTCTTTAAAATCTTTACTAATGAAGGAACCAAATATACGATTTTAATATATTTGCATTTAAAATATTTACTTTTGGAGAAAACTATAAAAACAATTTTATTATTCTCCTAACTTTTTGATTAGAATATATCTCAATTACCTTTTGAATCTTTGCTAATGGAATAAAAAAAAATACATTTTTAATATTCTTGTCTTTAAAATCTTTATTAATGAAATAAACGAAATATACAATTTTCATATTCTCCTAATTTTTTTATTTACGAATATACTTACTAACATAAGAAAATAAATATATATTCGAAAATATCTCATTTGCCTTTAAAATATTTACTAATGGTTGAAACTAAATATACAATTTTAATATTATTGCATTTTAAATCTTTACTATTGGAGAAACTAAATACAATTTTAATATTCTCCTAACTTTTTGATTAAAAAATATCTCAATTGCCTTTTAACTCATGGAGGAAACTAAAAATATATATTTTTAATTTTCTTGTCTTTAAAATCTTTACTAATGACAGAAACTAAATATACAATTTTAATATTCTCATAATTTTTTATTTATAAATATACTTACTTACAGAAGAAACTGAATATATTATTTTAATATTCTCCTGAATTTTTTATTTAAGTCAAAACTTAAAATTCACGAGGGCAGTGAGGCGGGGCTCTCAAATTGCCACGATCTATTTATCTATTTTTCTCGAATTTTTGAATAATTAATTTTGAATGTAAGAAAATATCTCAATTTATTGTCCACGGTCTATTTTGTTTGTCCTAAAATTATTGTCCACATTAATATGGTAAAATATGTGTTAATTATGTTAACTTTTATGAAAAAAAATAAAAAATTATTTGGTAATAATTAGTTTATTTAATGTGATTGAATAAAAACTGAATTTTTGATTGCAGACAATAAAAATGGTAGGGAAGGAGTATATAATTTTGACTTTCTTGGTTGTTTAAAAACTTTACCAATAAAGAAAACTAGGTATACTATATTAATTTTGACTTGTCTTTACTATACGATTCCAATTTACTTACTATTTTTTTTTACCATCTTTTAATCGAGAAAAATAATAAAGGAGAGTAAGGTGGTGCCTCTCAAATTACCTTGATCTATTTTTTTAATTTTCTTAAAATTTTGAATTAATAATATTAAAGGTTAGAAAATATCTAAATTGCCTTTTAAATCTTTAGTAATGAAATCTTAATTACCTTATATCTCCTAAGCTGTCTCGAATTACTATCTTAACATTCTCCTAAAATTTATAACCATATTAATATTCTTTTAAACTTTCTCTTGAACTCAAATTTACCATCTTAATATTCTCATATATTTTTTCTTAAATTTCTTAAATTTATCTTAAAATCAGATTATTATCTTAATATTCTCCTAGAAAAACTATTACAAATTATGCTTTAATAATTTTTTGTAAAACAAACCACGTTTACATATATATTACAAATCATTTTTTAAGTTTTACCTTCTAAATATATCTAGAAGATAATACTTATAAAAAATGCAAGTTTCTATAATATAAAATAAAATATAATTTTTTTTTTCATTTATTTTCTCGAGTACCTATATTTTAAACAATGAAAATTAGAATTTTTACAAAAATATTAAATTTAATTTTTTGATATAACAAAATTCATTAATAGATGATGTAAATTATTTAATAGTTTAGTTTGTTATCTGTTTAGATTTGATAACAACAAGAAAACGCGTCACGATACATGTTCAATGATATATATTATTTGCTAGAATTTAGCATTAATGATATATTGTGTATTTCAAAATAGAAGTTGGAATATGAATTTTGAGAAAAATAAAAATGATAATAAAATATTAAAATAATGAAAAATACTAAAAAATAGTCCTTTTTCATAATTTTTCAAAATTTTGGTAAATGACTATAAATGAAACGGAGAATTCAAAAGAAACCTTTATTTTATGTTATAAATATTATTTTATCTAAAAACATATTTCTTAGAAAAATTTAGAGAAATTATTACAAAGCGCTACGGAACACGGCTTAGTAAATAATTAAAATTTTAGTTTAATTATATTTTAAATAAAAATTTAGATTAATTTAGTATATTTTAATGGAGAAAACTAAATATACAATTTTAATATAATTGTCTTTAAAATTTTTACTAATGGAGTAAACAAAATATACATTTTTAATATTCTCCTAAATTTTTTATTTTTAAAATATTTACTAATGGAGAAAACTAAATATACAATTTTAATATTTGTTGTCTTTAAAATCTTTACTAATAAAAGAAACTAAATATAAAATTTTAATATTCTTCAAATTTTTTATTAGAAAATATCTCAATTGTCTTTAAATCTTTACTAATGAATGAAAATAAATAATCAAATTTAATATTTTTGCCTCTAAAATCCTACTTTTATATCTTTATCTATACTATTATATACATATAGTATCAATTTAATATATATCTTTATCTAAACTATTATATTATATTATTATAATATAAAAAGGAGAAGACGATAGCTGTGAATGGCGCCTTCCAAATTGTTTCAATCTATTTTTTGTAATTTTTGAATTAATAAAAATTAAATATTAGATAAATTCTTTATTTTTCTTGTTATTGAAACTAAAAAACGTTCTCCATTAACCCAATTTATTTACTAATTTTCTTTCCTACCATCGTTCAAGGAAAAAAAACTAAATATGCCATGTTAACATTCTCCTTAACTTTATCTTCAAGTCCATTTCATTTACTAATTCATTCCTACGATATTTTAATGCAGTAAACTAAGTATACTATATTAATATTCTTTTAAATTTACTCTATGAGTCCAATTTATATACTAATTTCTTTTTTTATTATCTTTTAATCGAGAAAAATAATAAATGAGACGATTTGAGTTGTGAAGCGCTGTAAAAATAAAATAAAATATAGAAGTTTAATTTTCATTTCATTTATTTTCTCGAGTACCTATATTTTAAACAATAAAAATTAGATTTTTTTAAAAATACTTAAATTAAAATTTATGACATAATAAAATTGATTAATAGATGATGTAATTTATTTAGTAGATTAGTTTGTTATCTGTTTAGATTTGGTAACAACGAGTGAACTAGAAAACGGGTCAAAACATGTTTAACGAGAGAGATTCATTAGGAGGATCATGTTATTTGCTAGATTTCAATATTGATTTTATATTATGTATTTTAAAATAGAAGTTGAAATATGAATTCTGATAAAAATAAAATTGTGGTCAAATATACTAATATTTGATATAATATATATAATATTAAAATAATAAAAAAATTAAACAATTGTCCTTTTTTATATTTATTCAAAAGTTCAGTAAATGATCAAGATGAAACGGAGAATTCAAAAGAAAATCTTAAAATTATATTAGAAATATTATTTTATTTAAAAATATTATTTTATAGAATATTTTTTAAAAATATTTAGAAATTTTTTTACAAAGCCGTTGTGAAGCGAGACTTAGTAAATTAGCTTATATATAAAAGAGAAGACGGGGGTGGTGAGGTGACGGCTCTCAAATCGCTTCGATCTAATTTTCTAATTTTCTTAAAATTTTGAATGATTAATATTAAAAATTCAAAAATATCTCAATTACCTTCAAAATCTTTACTAACAGAAGAAACTAAATATACAGTTTTAATATTTTTGCCTTTAAACTCTTTACTAAAGGAGAAAACTAAATATACAATTTTAATATTCTGCTAGATTTTTTATTAGAAATTATCTCAATTGTCTTTTAAATCTTTACTAAAGGAGGAAATTAAATATAAAATTTTAATTTTCTTGACTTTAGAATCTTTACTAATGTAGAAAATTAAATATACAATTTTAATATTTTCCAAAAAATTTATCTTCAAGTGAAATTATCATGTTGATATTCTCTTAAACTCAAAATCAACATCTTAATATTCTCACATATATTTTCTTGAATTTCTAAAATTTATCTTAAAATCAGATTATCATGTTAATATTCTCCTAAAAAACTATTAAACATTATGTTCTCATATTTTTTTGTAAAAATCCACGTTTAACTTATAATAGATGTTTTACAAATATATTAAAAATTATTTTTTAAGTTTTAAGTTTTAATTTATATAGAAAATATTATTTATAGAAAATGCAAGTTTTTATAAAATAAAATAAAATAAAATATAGAAGTCTTGTTTTTTTCATTTATTTTCTCGAGTACCTATATTTTAAACAATAAAAATTATAATTTTCAAAAATATTTAAATTAAATTTTATAATATAATAAAATTGTTTAACAGATGATGTAATTTATTTAGTAAATTAATTTGTTATCTGTTTAGATTTGGTAAAAACGAGAAAACGAGGCATTGAGAGAAAACATGTTTAACGATAGAGCGATTCATTAGGAAGAACATATTATATGCTAGAATTTAATATTGACGTTATATTATGCATTTTAAACTAGAAGTTGAAATATGAATTTTGAGAAAAATAAAAATGATGATAAATATACTAAGATTTCATATAATATTAAAATAATGGAAAATGTTAAACAATTGACCTTTTTTATATTTATTCAAAATTTCAGTAAATGACAAAGACGAAACGGAAAATTCAAATTAAACCTTAATTTTTTGTTAGAAATATTATTTTATCTAAAAATATATAAAAAAATTTAGAGAAATTATTACAAAGCTAAGCGCGAATTAGTAAACTAGTATTAACAACAATACATATTATATTTCAAATAAATTAACATTTGTCATATTAATAAAATTATATTAATAAATATATCTTCCAAAAACTATATTAAATATGTACAAATATTTTTAAAATAAACAATAAAAAATAACCTCGATTAAGTAATAATTAATAAAGTAATAACCTCGCTAAAATAATATTTTTTTTCCGGTTCCAATATAATGAAAACAATGTATTTTTACTCTCAATAAAATAATAAACTCAATAAAATAATATTTTCTCCCTATCCTAATGGTATTAATTTAAAAAAATTTGACCGTACTAACAAAAAAAATGAAACATATGAAAAATAAAAAAATGAGTGAAATACACAAGGTAAAAGAAAAAACTAGTCTAAAGTTTGATCTGGCAGTTAAAATAGTAGTAAAAATTTATAAAAGACGGGGGCGCAAGAAACCCTAGTTTTCCAGCAATTGAAACAGAGAAAGAGGTGTAGGCGTTAAAACGATGTCGGATTACGAAGGTGAAGCTGATGAATTCAACAACAACAACAACAATGGATCTCCTCTTTTAACTAAAACTAACAACGGTCCTGCTCTCGATAGTGATTCTAAATCTCAGGTATTAAAACTTATTATGTACTTACTAGTTAAATTAAGTAAATAATAATTTAATTCAGATTTATCATGTGTGCTTGTTGGATTAATTGTGTCAATATATTATGTAATTGATGCCAATTGTTTTTAGGATTTATTATTTAATGTGCATTTGATTTTTCTAGGATTTAATTGTTTGTTTGTTATTGTGTATATATGGATGTTGTTACTTGTTATTAATGCGATTTTTGGTAGGTAATTCATGTCGAATTGGATGTTAGATGTTTTTGTGAATTTGCGATTAAGTTGTTGCTAGTTTGTTGGTGGAATTGTGTTCTAAGTCTATGAATTTGATGTGTAGCGTGGTTCACGAGGTTCTGAGAAAGAGATTTCGAGAAGCAGGGATAAGGAGAGGGATAGAGGACGGGATAGGGAGAGTGGTAGAGATAGGGATAGGGATCGGGAAAAGGAGAGCAGCAGGGATAGGGATAGGGAAAGGAGCAGGGACAAGGGGAGAGATAGAGATAGGGATCGTCACAGGGAACGAGACCGTTACAGAGAGAGGGAACGGTCTGATAGATCAGAGAGGGGAAGAGGTAGGGGTGATGATGATGGTGCCAGGAACTCGCGTGATGATAGGTAGCGTAATACCCTAACTTATTCAGTTGTCAGTTTTGTCTTGTATTCATGTTATTTGTATCAAAATTCGCTTAAATTTGGTTTTTGACTGCAGGAAACGAGACTATGATAGGGACAGTTACAGGGAAGAGAGGAGCAGAAACAAGTCTGAGACTCGAGGTAGGGACAGATCAGAGCACAGATCAAAATCAGGATCTCCAAAATCTCGATCTCGTTCACGCTCGAAAAGGTTTGTTTTATTCTTTTAAGTGGAAAAATGCTGGTAGCACACAAGTCTGTGATTTTTCATCTCTGAACATTGAAGAAACTGTATCATGTATCCTGAAGGGTACTAGTTAAGGCAAATGGCAGTTGTTTACATATTTATTTTTTGCTTCTTCGTTAACTTGTTCTCTAAATTTTTACTATTATGCAGCAAAAGAGTTAGCGGATTTGATATGGCACCCCCTGCTTCTGAAATGTTAGCTGGAGCTGGAGCTGGTGCTACCGAAAATGCATGGTCTAGTTTTGGTAAGAGTAATCACATATTTCATTTCAACTATAGTGATAGAGTTGTCATTCCCATATTTGTTATAAATTTTGTAGTAACTTGGCTAAAAATAATACTGAAACTGAGAGAGTTTTTGGTTTTGTTTTGTCTTTGGTGTTTGTTTTTTGTTTCTTTGTTTTGTCTTATGTATATGAAGCCAATTGGGCTACTAGCACCAGTGTGCAATGCGTGTGAGCCGACTTCTGTAGCCTTTATGTACAAGGAGACTCGGTGCATCAGTTTGACGGGTGATGTTCATCTTCAAACGGAATTGCTAGTTTGGTAGTTTTAATTTTTCCTTCATTACAAGAATGTGATGTATTTTTCCATTATCCAATTCCATTGTAAGAGCCAAAGATTTTGCTCAAATTTCAGAATGATATTGGAATATATTTCTGTCTGTCTTGGCCAGCATATAGAATGAGGAAAGATTCTCTTTAAGAGCAATCTAATCAGATAGACTTTACAGGTCAGATTCCTGGAACCACTCCCACGATTCCTGGAATGTTCCCAAACATGTTTTCGTTAACAACTGGACAGGTATATTCATTAGTACTAAAATACTACCTTTGTGCAAACTGCAAATAATTTCAGTTACTCCTTGTACTTACAAATTGCTGGTCAGTTCGGAGGTCTTCCTGTTATGCCAGTTCAGGCAATGACTCAGCAGGTGGTTATATGAATCTTCTGCCATTTGTAGTAATCACAGCCGTCATAATCTCATATCTACTCATTGTATCTGGATTTAATACAATTAACTTGAACGCTAATTTTTTAGGCTACTAGACATGCTCGGCGGGTTTATGTTGGTGGACTTCCTCCTTCTGCAAATGAACAGGTTTGTTTCTGCGTAATAGACCCCCATCATCTTTTACATCACAACTCAGTTTTCTTGACTATGCTAATCAGCTAAAGATTATAATTGTTGCTTTTTAACATGTTTTCTGTTGTAAGAGTATGATGTCTTGTCAACCATTGATACTTCTAGTTCCCAATTGACTTCTCATTTGAAACTAGTTTTTTTTACATGGAGTTTGATTTATCTTTTGGAAACCACTACATCTCAATTTACTTCTCTTGTTAGGCACTGGTTTCTAAAATAATATTGTTTGATTTATTTGATATATCATATATCGATGGTAGCCGCGAAAACATTTCCATATGTTAGAGCTACTCTCAGTCTATACAAGTGGATTTGTCTTCTCATATCTAGTTGCTTGCTTTTGCATAACTTGAATTTTATTTGTCTTTTCCTTGCAGTCGGTAGCAACCTTTTTCAGTCATGTTATGTCTGCAATTGCTGGAAATACTGCTGGTCCAGGTCAGTAATTATTTATTCATAATGTTATTTCTTTTCCAAGTATCTATGTCTTGTCTGCTAGGTCAAGGGTTCAAAACCCTGGAATTTATGCAACTTATGGTGCTGTGTTGGGACCTTCCAAAAACCTGCTTGTGTGGGACATACATGGTTTGACATATTATATCTTTTCCAAGAGCTTACCTGCTAATGTTAAAATGTCCTATTTTCTATTCTCAGGGGATGCTGTCGTTAATGTTTATATAAACCATGAAAAGAAGTTCGCCTTTGTGGAAATGAGATCTGTTGAGGAGGCCAGTAATGCAATGGCCTTAGATGGCATCATCTTTGAGGTACTTGGGTCATATCTACCTCTCGTTGAGGGTGTGGGGTCACACCAATATATTTTTCTGTTCTATAAATCTGTAGGGTAGGAGCATAGCAATTTAGAGGTTCTGAAGGGTTTAAATCAAGATTTGGTTTTTGCTACCAGTTTATCCTTGTTGTATCCTAAAATCCTGCAACATTCAAGTGGTCTTTTATCTAATTTTTACCTTTAAACATCGTGATCATTTATATTCTTATATATAATTGTCACTGACCTGATTGTCATTACTTTCATGTCCAGGGAGCCCCGGTAAAGGTTAGGAGACCAAGTGATTATAATCCATCCTTGGCTGCTACTCTTGGTCCAAGCCAGCCCAATCCTAACTTAAATCTTGGTGCCGTTGGATTAATGCCCGGTTCTGCTGGTGGGCTCGAGGGTCCTGACCGAATCTTTGTGGGTGGTGTCCCTTACTATTTCACGGAAGTCCAAATTAGGGAACTTCTAGAATCCTTTGGACCTCTTCGTGGTTTTGATTTAGTGAAGGACAGAGAAACTGGTAACTCGAAAGGATATGCTTTCTGTGTCTACCAGGACCTTTCTGTTACTGATATCGCTTGTGCTGCTCTTAATGGGATCAAAATGGGTGATAAAACACTTACAGTTAGGCGTGCTAACCAGGGTACAACTCAAGCAAAGCCTGAGCAAGAGAGCGTATTGCTGCATGCTCAGCAACAAATAGCTTTGCAGGTGAGTGGTCCACCAACTTTTAGAGAATTTATGTAGAGTCCCAATAATAAAAAATTTCGGTGGCAATTGCTGAATTATAGTTACCTGACTGCATAATCGCTGCTTCTTTCCACTGTAATTTAAGCTTCTAACACTGTTATGCTACAGAGGCTCATGTTGCAACAACCTCCTCAACCCATCGGCATTGCCAGCAAGGTTTTGTGCTTGACTCAGGTGGTTACGGAAGATGAACTAAAAGATGATGATGACTACGATGACATACTGGCTGACATGAAAACTGAATGTGGAAAATTTGGTAAGTTTGAGCATACGACAAACCTCTTGCAATACATTTTGATTTGCCATGTCTCTGTTTGACAGCGCTTTGTAGTTCCACATGCTCTGCTAAACAGAATTAGACCCTCTAAGACACAGAAGATGCATTTGAAACCTTTATCAGTCTTGAACTTTCTTTGTATATATGTTCTAGATTTCAAACTCTATATATGTTTATTTTCTGCAGGTGATTTAGTGAATGTGGTTATCCCACGCCCGAATTCCAATGGTGAAGTATCAGCAGGAGTGGGCAAGGTTAGTCCAAGAAACTGTAGTGTCATACCCTTGGTAGCCTCTAGAAACGTAATCCATTTTTTTCTTCAACAGAGGCTATACTGAAAGTGATTGTTTCTCATAGTCTATTGCTATTTTAATGTGTTAACTAACATGAATATAATGTTCTAGGTATTCCTGGAATATGTCGATACTGAAAGTGCATCAAAAGCTCGAACAGGGTTACATGGAAGAAAGTTCGGTGGTAATCAAGTTGTTGCTGTTTTTTACGAGGAGGACAAATACCACCAGAAGGACTACGAGGATTAATGGTGTGAAATGTGCTTTTAGTTTGTCATAGCTCCAGGACCCCTTTTCAGATTTTAACAATCTAGTTATCACTTTCAATTCGTATGCCTTATGGCATTATATGGATAACTAAGTGGCCAGACAATTAAACTCAAAGTTTATGAGTTGGATACATGTCTACTTTCGTGTTAATCCATGTACTTTGAATATTAGTATAATTTTTTTATATATCTGCTTGATGTTTAATCTCAAGTTCATGGTTAGCTCTACCGGTATCCCTGACTGCGAGTTATTAATGCAATATTGCAAAGACAAAGTTGACAAAGTGTGGCTTTTGGTTTATTTTAAAATTTCATAGAATAATTAAATTTTACAAACTGTTCTAGTAAAACATGAAACTTGACATGAAAATGTCTCCGGTGCCGATCGATTTTTTCCCGCTATAATCCTGCGCTTCCTTCGGCTCAGTTTGAGGGGAGTAATGTGAGTAATATTGTAAAGGGGCATTTAAGTTTTTTCAGTTGAGTAAGAGGGTTAAAAGTGTAATTCTACATTTTACAATTCCGTTATTATGTTATTAGGATATAAGACCATCTGAGTCTAAGTGAATAGTTTGTAACAAACATTTCTAGTTTTTGTAAATGGAGATCATCAAGCTTTCTACTGTATGCTAAAACATATCATTTCATCTTTGTTATTAGTAATGTTGCACCATAATGTACTTGCACTTGGTTGTTAAGTACTTATAAATTGTTTCTTTTCCAAGTTTTTATTAATTTCAAATACACAATTTTTTCAAAAAGAATTTATATAGATTTAAATTGTTCATTACGAAATTAAAATTGACATGAATAAAAATGTTAATATTAATTCATGAAGTGAATCATGAAATTTAAAATGACAGTTGTTGATACATGTTAATCGAATTGTCATCCTTCTTGTGAAATGATAATTCCTTTCCTTCAACCGATCAGTTCAGGTTCACAAACCTATAATCGTTAAAAAGTAATTATAATGATATAATGATCAAACAAATGTTATTAAAACTAACATGAATAAAAAGATAAGAAAATTAACTTACACTATTTCATTTCTGAGGGTATCAACCGCTTCGTGATTTGGATTTAGGAAAAACCTTGTTGCTGGAACACTTTTTATACTTGTCAAACCTAATGAATTTTTATCAATGATTAGATTATTTATTTATCTTAAAGTATTATAATGAAATCACTATGTAATCTAACCTTTTTTGCGAATAACCTTGCAACTTGATATGATGACAATGACCGGTTGTTTCAATGTTTCTTGTTGTTGTTGCATTGCTAGGTCAAACTCATTAGCTAGATCATCGTACATTGTAACTTTTTTTGCAAAGCTGTATTGTTTCCAAAATAGGGTACCTTTAATTGTCGAATGGTCTGTAAGAGTATAATACAATTGTATTGAATTTACTTACTTTGTATCGGTGATGACAAACTTTTTGATTATTTTCTTTTGGTTGTTTGAAGAAGTATATTGTTGAATAGGTTCATTTGACTGAATAATTCCCACTACATCTGCAAAATTATTTACGTTTAAGACATGATATAGCAGAAGAATGTATGATGTTATACAACAAAGTTTCATACCAATAAGATAGATTTTGTTGTTTGCAACAGTCTGTAGATCTGCTAGATGTCTGAAGAAGAAGACATTTTCTGGTATGAAATCTGGGAGAACTTGAATTGGCTCTACAATAGTCAGATTGCTCAGTTCTATGAAATTTTTAGCTTCAAAACAAATCAACAAATCTTAGTGTGTAGATTGCTAACCACTATCTTCGCTGCCAACGAAATCATCATCCATATCATCACAACCATTAACAATAGAATGTTCTGCAAAAACAAGATTGAAGTAGGTACAATTACTTCATGAATGTTATAGACAACATAATTCTTTAAAAAATATGTACCGTAAGATTTTAACAATACCAATATGTTCATAGAAAACATCATCCTCTGAATGCGCAACATTTCAGACATCTTCAAATAAGTTCCTACTCAATTTAGGAATTTTTTTTTTTATTGAAACTCACTTTGCTCTTGCTTTGTGTAGATGTTGTTTGTGACTTATTTTTGAAAGTGTCTTTCACTGTAAGAATGCAAAGTGATATAGAATTATATACTTACTGATTCAATCATGTAAAGTTTAACAAAATTTTGTTGCAATAGATATATAGATGTCAAAAGTAATTACCACTTAAATCTTCAGAGGCGAACTGTTTAAAAGTTTTTGAAACAGGAGTGAAATTAGTTAAATTACTGAAAGGTGTTCTCGAGATATTAGATGAACCATTTAATGTGTGAACTTCGTTGAACACGTTTAAAACAATTGAAGTGAAAAAAAATTAAATCAATCTCTAAATATTTCATTTCGATACAACAAAAAAATATCTTCAAAACATCTATAACATGAAGTCATTTCTTTGTGGATATCAGGAATACTACCATATTCACTTGGTTGACTCCAATCTTTTTTCTAAGGAATCAAACGCCTCTTCTTCTTGCCTATTCTAACTATAAATTGACAATACTTAGAAAACATTGCAGTATTCAGTTCATATAAATACCTTTAAACAACAATAATGCTTTTATAACATCATTTAATATAAATAGATTTAAATAAGTATCAAATCATTCAAGTGTTCCGATGTAAACAATCTGAAACTTTTATTGTTATAAGCAATCTAAAATGGAAACACATAAAAAATGCATATTATTAGACATACAAACAAAAAAAGGAAACATAACTGTTACAGTGTTGTTCTTCAGAGGAATCCATACAGAATCTGATAGAACATTCTCCTTGTCTTTACATACATGACCTGTAAACCATTACCAAAAGAATTAAAATAAGTCTGAATCAAGAAAATTCAACATACAAAACACAAATCTACGATATAACAGTATGAAAAAAGTATACAAACCAATATTAGAATTAGATCGAAGATCCATTTTACGAAACAATATAACTCCAACTACAAAACGTAAAATAAGCTTAAAGATGTGAAGAGAAGAAAACTTAATTTGAATCAAGAATTTGAAATAAAGTTGTGCAGGAAAAAAGAGAAGTTAGTAAAACATAAAATCAAACCGACACGTGTGGACATGTCCAAAAGTCTTGTTTTAAATAACATAGATTAAACACCCGGGAAAACATGAAAAACCTGAAAAAATAAGTAGTGTATACACGTGAGAGGAGGCTTGACATTTACTGTTCATTTTGGACAGAAAGGGTACAAAGGTGGCAGCTATTCGTTCAGCACAACTCAATAATATTTCCAAAAAGTAAGGTCAACAAAGGTAAATTTGCAATCAAATAGGATTCAGATTTTATAATATACTCCCCCCGTCTCATAATAAACGTCCTAATTTTTTCAGAGTTCGTTTCATGCATTTCTACACATATAAAAAATATAGTTATGCATATTATTTTTTCGAATTTTTTGTTTTGTATAAAAGTTTGAACATCTTATTTTTATACAAAACAAAAAAAAATATCTACAAACATGTTTTTTACGTGCGTGGAAATGCATGAAACAAACTTGAAAAAAATTAGGACGTTTATTATGGGACGGAGGGAGTGCATAGATGTGCATGTCACGCTGCATTCTAGCAACCATTACCTACAATATTCTCTAAAAAAAGCCTCGAGATCATCACTGACAATCACATACTTTTGATTATAATATTTTTGTTTCATGACCAAGGTTTGCAAGAATCAAACTGATGCTAGATTAATGGCGATCTGTAGCCCTGGAAAATTGTATAAATTGTTCGACAATGAGGGTTAAAGAGACATTACTCGTGATGAGTTAAAGTTGAGTCGGCACACACTTTTAAATTGTTTGAACCATGGATTTTTGCTTAATATTTGTCGATACTATTTCATGGGACTTAAGAAAACCGGGATCAACGTAAGTCAACTCGGCACAGACGAGTGAACTCGGTGCAAATGAGTAAAGGGAACAAGTCCCTCGACTACACATAAAAAGTACCGGTTGATGCTTTTCAATAACTATTCGGGGATGACAAAGAAAAAGAAGGCACCAATGAATACTTGCAACAAAGCATGTAAAATCCAAGAAAAAGAAGAGATTATAGAAGGAGACAAGGGGCAGAAGGTGTTCTCAAACAATGATCTCCCAACTTCTTCCATGATTATCAGAACCTCTGTGTTTGTGATGCATGGAAATTTGGTATTATACAAGGTTATTAAAGTTTCCATGCCTCGGTACACCAGAAACTAGAAATTTTACTTAGTCCAATGGCATGATGTTATTCCCAGACAATGAATCAAGATTGTAGAAGGGGGGGGGGGGGTGTTGAATACAATCTTTAAAATTTCTTTGATTCTTGATAGTGAAGATATGAAATTAAAACAAGAACATAAAAACAAATTAGACAACACAAAAATTAAAAATTCAGGTGGATTGTTTTTGTCCACCTGAGAGATTTTATTTGAAGAATTCTCTGTGATGTTTATGAATAAACACACAGCTGCATACACACTATTCTACCTTCAGTAATTTACAAAGGATATTGCCTTTTGCTCTCTAAATTTCCTAACTGATTCTTAGTTCTAGAATAATGCTACACTTGGTTATATATCCCAAGTTTACAAGGTATTTCAAACAGCCAATAATACAAAAAGTAAATCTGTTCAAGATCCTTGTTTCTCCATTCTGAGTAGTGGTCCATGTGCTGGTAGCTTCCCCTTCTTGGCTGATTGTCTTTTATAAAAATGCTACTTTTGACCATACAAACATAATGCTACTTCTTCTCATGACCTTTCCAGAAATACTGGCTTCCATGCTTTGTGTAGTCTGTCAACCCATGTGCTCTAATTGATCTGTCCCTTTCACAAGTACAGTGTATATCCGTAGAAGCTACTTGAGTTGTATCCGTTGACAGTATCTTGATCATATCCGTAGACAATTAGTACTGTTATCCGTAGACAGTACATTTTCCACATCCGTTGAAGGCTAATTAAGCTATCCGTTGACAGTCAATTTCACTTATGCAAAATTACAAGGCATCAACTATTTACAATTAGCCTCCCTATTCTACATATCTATTAATAGTCAACATGACTTATTCAACCTAACACGACTACTTCAACTTCAACATCAGAAATAAAAAAAACATGTTACATTGAGTCTTATCCGTAGATAAGCTACCCATCTACAGATACTGCAAAAACATGCTATCCGTTGATGGCTACATTTTACTTGTACAATTTTTACTAAGTTAATTTAGTTATCATCAAGAAACAACATAGTTCCTAACAATCTCCCCCAATTTATGCCTGGTTGAGAATCAGAGTTTGAATTGTTTCTTTTGCCCTAGATATTGATTTAGTAGTGTGTACCAAATTCAACATCCTTTCTGCCTCCACATTGCCATGTCCAGCCAAGACTTGATAGGCTGGATCAGGATGAGTAAATGTCTCAGAATTCAGGTTGACTTGATCCAACTCATTTTGATATTCAAGTTGGAACAGTCTTTCCCTATCTGCATCACTGACATTCATTGACTCACTTGCAATGGTTGAGTCTTCCATCCTTATATCTCATGTACCTGCTTTTCTCTCGTTTTCTCTCTGTTCTTGCATCAGGGGCTCCCCCTGGCTCACACCTCTCACACCCTCACCTTCACCTACTAAGGTGGAACTCTTAGTACTCACTTTTACCATACTGGAAGAAGCAGTCTGTCTCTCTTTCTCTCCCTCTCCTTTTGCCTGGTTTCAAACCAGCCTCTCACTCTCATTAGCTTCACTCCTTTCCCTCAATCCTAAAAGTGTTTGAACTACTACTAACTCATCCACACTTGTAGTTGTAATACTTGAAGTTTGAAGTGCAAGTGTGATAGGAGTATCCGTTGAGGTAGTAGAAGTATATGTCAACGGATAGCTGAGTTGGGGCATATCCGTAGACAGACAAACACTTGTCAACGGATGAGAAATATCCGTTGATGAAGAAAATGAAATAGCTCTAGAAATGGAGACTAAGGCTGAATCTGTGGAGATTGATTTTAAATTGAGAGCCACAGATGGAGCCAGAGTCTTAGAAATGATGGATTGGTGGTCCAACAAATCATCAAGAAGATGATGACCACCAATTTCAGAGTGGGGCTTCTCCAAGAAGGTTAATAATGGAGAATCAGGGATAGATGTGTGAATCATATCCACATCCAAAGAGAGAGTGGGTGAGTTTGGTGTTTCTATTTCAGTTTGAATAATTAAAGAATAGGGCTGTGACTCCACATTTACTAGAGCCACATCAAACTGAATTTGAGATGGTGCCATTGGCACTGTGTGTGATCCCTGTGCAACTCTAGATTGTTTAGACCTCTTTCTCCTTGTATAGGCCATGGTTGTATCTGTGGGGCTTCTGGTGTCCCTATCCCTCTTGTGCCGTGTCCCTGGTTGGGGACTATTTTCAATAGCAACATCCTTTTGGGAGGATGCCACTAGGGATGTGATAGATTCCTTTTCAACCACTACATCTTTTTGAGAAGATACAGGGTGGCTAGGCTGGGACGCACTTATCTCACCCTCCTTGTTCTTGGGTTTTTTTTATGTTCACCCCTTCCCTCACCACTCACAACCTCCTTCACACTCCCCTCAAGGGATTGGGTAGATTTTGCAACATGTGCCTTTTGAGAAGCACCTGAGGTTGGCTTTCTGGATTTTGATTTGGAAATTTTGGAGGTGGCCACTTGGGTAGGAGGCTATTGGACAGTTCCAGCCTCCATTGCGGCACTATAAATCAAAGAAGGAACAATAGAGGTAGGAACAGTTGAGGAGATTACCTGACTCACCTGTGCCTCTTGATCTGCATTGAAAATTGGTGGATACACCAATTGAACCTCCTTGTTGTGGTTCAGCCTATTCAAGTCCTCAATGACTCTCTTATTTTGAACCCAACATTCCTTGAAGTTTGCAGGGAATTGGATCACCAAGTTTTATTCTACATGGTTAGCTAGCAACATGAAAAATCTAGCATAATAGATATTCTTGCTTCTAGATGCTTTGTTCCCTAATTTAGCACCTAGTTCATACAGAATTAGGGATCCTAGGTTATAAAAGCTATCACTAAGAAGCATATAAGCAATATCAAGCATAGAGAATGTAAAAACATCATAATTGCTAATCTTACCAGGGAACACCTTAAGAATGGCATCAAAGAAAAAGCTTCATTCTTTGACCATGCCTTTTCTTTGAATCTTACTTAAATTATCAGTAGGTAAAGCATAGTTAATCAAATTCAGCATGTTAACAATATCAGTATCACTATGCTTTTCTAACCTACTATTATCAGGCAAATTTAAGCAAGCAGAAATAATGTCACTATTAATCACATGTTCCTTACCTTGAAGAACGAAAGTAATGGTAGCATTGACATAATCAAATACAGTTGATTCCCATATAGCTTCAATTACCACAAAATAAAGTATGGGGGCTTCGAACATAGCCTTTGAGAGCTTGCAGTTCTGGAAAAACCTCATCATAGTGTGATATGATGCGTTTTTCTCTTCGAAGTCCACCCGAGCTGTGAAATTGTTCTTCTGGTATGTGAAGCCAGTGAGTGACATTGTTTTGTTGGTTGGTGCCATTGATGTAAGCTTTGAATTGACAAAGAGAAATTTTTGCTTTGAGAGAGAAGAAGGGTTCTTGCCTTAGTGAATTTTGAAAAAGATAGAAAATGATTAACTGAGAGTAAAATTTAATTTATACTCCCCCAAAATAATTCACTAATAAAATCAGAATAATTGAAAGAAATTATCCGATTGGGCAAGAAAGTAACCGTTTAAATGTAATGGATTAAAAAGTAAAGCCACGAATTTACTGTAATTACATACACGTACTGTACGCATGTAACTACGGATAAGATTGTGACTTTAACGGTTACGATTAAACTAAACTATCTATGGATAGGATTTTACCTTTTGGGATTCGACATCCGTAGAGGAGAAAAGTGGTATCCGTAGACAAAGAAAATCCAGTGTCAGAAATGACCATCAACAGATAGGGGTATCCGTAGATGGAGAAATTTTGACTTAGACAAAATTCTTCTTTTTCAGAGAGTTTTAATTCTCATGAAAATCATGTTGACACTGGTTGCATTACAAATTATCAGACATTTAAATAAACTAAGAGTAGTTAAGCATAACTAGCTCACTTACCAACCTTGAGAATGTTGATTCATCAAGTGGCTTGGTAAAAATGTCTGCAATTTGCTGCTCACTTGGAACAAAATGTAGTTCCATTGTACCATTCATCACATGTTCCCTGATGAAGTGATACTTTATGCCAATGTGCTTGGTCCTTGAGTGTTGCACTGGATTCTCAGTTATGGCAATTGCAATAGTGTTGTCACAGAATATTGGAATCTTATTAACTGTTAGACCATAGTCTATTAGTTGATTTTTCATCCAAAGTATCTGTGCACAACAACTTCCAGCAGCAATGTATTCTGCCTCAGCTGTAGAAGTAAAGACAGAATTTTGCTTCTTACTGAACCATGAGACAAGCTTGTTTCCTAGAAATTGACAGGTGCTTTTTGTACTTTTTCTGTCAATCTTGCAACCTGCATAGTCTGCATCTGAATAACCAATTAGATCAAAGACAGATTCTCCAGGGTACCAAATGCCAAGGTTTGATGTTCCCTTGAGATATCTGAAAATCCTCTTGATAGCAATTAAGTGAGACTCTCTAGGATCAGCCTGAAATCTAGCACATAGACATGTAGCAAACATAATATCAGGTCTACTAGTTGTTAAATATAAAAGTGAGCCCACCATGCCTCTATAGCTTGAAATGTCCACACATTTTTCCTTAGTATTCAATTCAAGCTTAATGGTTGTTGGCATGGGTGTTTTAGCAGAAGAGCAATCCATTAGATCAAACTTCTTTAGTAGATCAAAGATATACTTAGTTTAACTAATAAAGATTCCTTCTTTCACTTGCTTAACTTGTAAGCCAAGGAAATAGGTAAGTTCACCTATCATGCTCATTTCATATTTACTTTTGCATAAGTTTGGCAAACCTTTTGCAAAGCTTCTCATCTGTAGACCGAAAGATTATATCATCTACATAAATTTGAACAAGTATACTAGAGCCATTAACATTTCTAAAGAAAAGAGTTTTGTCAATACTACCTCTAGTGAAATGATTCTCTAAAAGAAACTGTGACAGAGTGTCATACCAGGCTCTAGGTGCTTGCTTCAGTCCATAGAGTGCCTTGAGTAAGAAGTAGACAAATTCTGGATAATTTGGATCTTCAAAACCAGGAGGTTGAATGACATACACCTCCTCTTCCAGTTCCTGTAACGCCCCCAAATCCGGGGTCAAAGGATTTGGTCGTCACACTAAAATCTCAATTAAAAACAACCTGTTAAACATTAAACAAATTCAAATATACATCTGCGACCCCAACTAAACCAAGATCTTTTAGGTTATAGTGCTAGAAACAAGAATCCAAAATTTCACAAACTTTAACTTCCTTTTACAACAATTCTCTTTGCACAAATTCTAAAACACTAGTATAACTTCGATAAGAAGTATACCAGGCAAACTAATCTTATACAATATAGTAATTACTAGAAATCAACTTTATACAATAACCTTACTCTAAATCCAAATGCTCTACATCAACTCGTCTTCCCAACATCATCTTGACTCTTCTCATTCCATAGTTATACGATTAAATACTGTCAATCTACCTTTCACTGGAGGGTTAAAAAGGTGAAACAAGCAAGAGTGAGCCAAAAATGCTCAGCCAGTGCGATAGAATATAACTCTGAATATCAATGTATGATTCAATAAATATGAGATTTAACAAAACAGTACAGAACAGGTATTAGGAAATTCTCAATGGAATTTAAGAACAATGAAACTTGATTATCGATACCAACACATAACTTTAAAAATAATCTAATACATATAAGTAACTTTTCTCACTTTATCATCAAAATAATGAATTGGAATCCATTCGTTCACACGAGCTAAGCCGACGATCAATCGCTCATAGCTCGCCAACCAAACTGTGGTACACAGTAGGCTCATCACATATTGGGGTTCCCCGGGCATTTATCCGCCCCACGACACTTATTGCTATTGGCCAAAATTCATCTCTCGACCGTCGCGCGGTCATGCATTTCCAACCATCGCGCGGTCATGCATTTCCAATTCACGGGTTCCATATAAAACCCTAGTTTTTCAACAAATCTCAGTTTTCACCCTTATCGGGCTCACAACTCAAATCACAGTTTTACCCTTATCGGGTTCACAACTCAAATCACAGTTTTACCCTTATCGGGTTCACAACTTAAATCACAGTTTTACCCTTATCGGGTTCACAACTCAAATCACAGTTTCAACAAAATAAGTACACTTTTCTCATTTAACATGGCAATATGAATCTGATAAGTAAGAATACCAGTCAGAGGATTTATTGAATACTGAAAGAAATAGTTCAAGTCCTTCAAAAAGTATACTTATAACAGATAAGCCTTACATTCTGAAGGAAATAAACCGGATTATACATAACATATATAAGTTCGAATACTGAAAGAAATAGTTCAAGTCCTTCAAAAAGTATACTTATAACAGATAAGCCTTACATTCTGAAGGAAATAAACCGGATTGTACATAACATATATAAGTTCGAATAAGGAACTGAATCTGATAACTGCATTAACAAGAAATAATAATAATAATAACAATTGCAGTTCAGTGTAAAAGAACCCACACTTGGAAATTAAGTGAAGAGTATAAACACTCGCATAATAATAATTCAAGAGAATATTACTCGAACAATACGTGAAGGGTATAGACACTTGCCTGATCAGCGATAATAATTCCTGGTCACTTTCGTTCGTCAAATACTTCTATAACATAAAAATCAATATTCAAGTCAACGACCTCGTAAACCTCATTTTATAGTAATACTGACATATTCTTATCTTAATAAACCTTTATAAACATGTCAACCACAATCTAACCATTCAACTAGGTCTTGGAACATTTATTCAAAATTATAATTAATAATCAGGTTTTTCACATAATTCACATAGCACATATCGTCACTTAATTGTGATAAATAAATCACATAAGTCTCGTAACATCTAAGAATTTAATTTTAGAAAATATTCGACTCTCGTTTCAAAGAATTTTAACCTCAAAATATTTTTAGGTCAAAAATCGGACTATTTCTCCCCAATATAAATATTAAAACAATTTAATCAATTAATATAAAATTAATTGACAATTTCCAAATACTCAAACTATTTTTAAATAAATAAACCAAGCTAGAAAATAATTAAACTTAATTTTAATTAATTAAGTCTAATTAATAATTAATTATTAAGAATTAACTGATTAAAAGAATTAATCAATTAATAAAATAAATTAATAATCAAAAATAATTAAAATAATTAAATTTAATAAATTTTCGAATTTAAATAAATATTTATGAATTTATAAAATTTTCTGAATATTAAAAAGTATTTTTAAATCAAAGATATGATTTTTAGAATTTTTAAAACCATTTTTCGATTTATTTTAAAAATAAAAATCCAGAAACACTTTTTCTGGGAAAGCAATTAGGGTTTTTGGATCAAAACCGGGTCGGGTCAACTTTTGAAACGGGTCGTGAAGAACAGTTCTCGGGTCGCCAAGAACATGTCACCGGAAACTGGGTTTCCCAGTTTCCGGCCGACGTCCGGCCACCGGGAACTGCTCCAATCGCAACCAAAACACGGGGTTTTGATCCTCAGCATCCCCAACAGTTAGTTAACACCGAAAACGGCACAAAACGAACCCAAAACAACTCAGAAACTTCCCCCCCGCCGGCGAGCCGCCGCTTTCCGGCCACCTTCAAACGACCACCAAACTGAAAACTAAAAACATGAATCGGTTCTAAATGAAACGATCTATATAATGACGGTAACCAATTCAAAGGCCGATCCCTGCAACTAAAAATCCGGCAAAACTCAAACCAAGTCCGGTAAACCTTAACTTTCCGATATCATCGATTTCAAGCTCAAACATCACGTTAAAAATCATTAAAATACTCTACATCACATAACAAACATGATTAACCCATCAATCATCAAGAACAATCAACCACCAAGAATTTCCCCAAATTAATAATTCGAAATAAAAAGTATAAAATTAGAAAAATTCGAATCCTTACCCAAACTGAAAACTGATGATGGATTATGATAGAGGATGAAAAGGGCTTTGATTTGGTTACTAGAACTTTGAATTTGGAATCCGATAACACCTTCGATCTTTGATTCGATTACGAAGAACACGAAGAACTCGATTAGGGTTTTCGGGTATTTTAGGGATAATTATCGATATATTATGATTTATTATACGTAAAATAATTACGATTCGTCTATTTATATTTAACGGAAAATAATACCCCAAACGATATTTTTGGTTCAATATTGATCCGTTGGATCGTTTTTATTCGAATATAGCGTACCGGTTACAAAACGATAATCATCAAAAAGTACGGATAATTGCGAGAATAATTTAATACTATCTATATGTACGAACCAAAATATCTTTATAACAATTACTCAAAAATATCCCCCGTCTTAACGAATGAATTATTGGTACGAATGATGTACCAATTTCCCGAACAATTACGAAACGAACGGAATTCTTTGTTCAAAAATTTACGATAACTTTAAAATAAAATAACTCACTTTTTAAATACCAGTCTAATTACCTCAAAATTCATGTAGCATTTATGGGACAAACACATATGATCATTTAACGAAAATCTTCCCACATTTAAATACAGAATGTATTTAAATCCACAACTAACGTAAAAGAAATTGTATTAAACTCTAAAAATATACCCACGGTTTCCCGGTTCTTACATCCTTCCCCCCTTAAAAGGATTCTGTCCCCAGAATCAGCGTAAGTAAACAAATGAGGGTATTTGTCTCGCATTTCGCTCGTGATAATTCCATCGCAAATTCTTCGTTCATTAAGGTAAGGTAAATTCCTTCCAACCTGGTGGCATACCTTCAAGATTATTAGAGATAACAAGATTCATGATATTTTGAAGTGAAAAGGTTCTGCATCATAGCAAATGTCCCACAATTGTGGTTACCAAATTTACATGTTCTAAAGCGAACAGTATTGGAAATAAAAGAATCACTGAGAGATCAATTCGATCACATGAACTCAATGTTGCGTGTCTTAATTAAGACATTACTAAAGGCAATTAGCCTTCTTGTATTGCACAACACACAAGTGACGGCGTCCCATCAGACTTCTATCACACAGACAGATAGTCCTTGTGTCCCCTATAAATAGGGTTGTTCGTCTCAGCTGGAGTAGAGAAATATAAAATGAGTCTAAAGTCAAATTAACAATCAATTGATGAGAAATTCTCAGATACACACCTTGGATTGAAACTGAGTAAATTCCCAAAAGTGTTACTTCAGAAAAGAGGAATAACCAGAAAAGAAAGTATCGAACAAAAGTGTTCCATTACAATAAGAGTGATTCACCCCCGAAGAATGAAAGAGTTGAAATTCATATAACAAATTTTCAACAGGCCTCAAAATATGAAATGGATATCATAACAACCTCTGATGCAATTGCAACCATGATTGATCAAGAGTATCAAATACAAAGTCAAAAGGTGGAATATATTCACCAACACAAGTTTCGCTTAAAGGAATGTCAAATATTTCATTAGGATAGGAATGTATTACCACGGTCTCCACATATGCCTTCCATGTCGACTCCTTCGATAGCTCGTTATCCGATTCTAAGCCCTTATTTTCCACGTCGTAAGGTTATCAATATCGTACGTTGTCGTCGACTCGTAATAGTTCTTGAAGATTCCGCCGTAGACATCTACAACCGTAAGAAGTTTTATCCAGCTTAGCACAATCATCTCAATCGAATACCCCTATCTTAACTCACTCATTGGTACTATATCCAATAGTCCAACACGAACTCTAAATGAGCTCTGACGTTCCTTATATAACTATATACACTCCTACGCACTCTCGTTTCTAGTTTTACTATAACCCTGCTCTGATACCAACTTGTAACGCCCCCAAATCCGGGGTCAAAGGATTTGGTCGTCACACTAAAATCTCAATTAAAAACAACCTGTTAAACATTAAACAAATTCAAATATACATCTGCGACCCCAACTAAACCAAGATCTTTTAGGTTATAGTGCTAGAAACAAGAATCCAAAATTTCACAAACTTTAACTTCCTTTTACAACAATTCTCTTTGCACAAATTCTAAAACACTAGTATAACTTCGATAAGAAGTATACCAGGCAAACTAATCTTATACAATATAGTAATTACTAGAAATCAACTTTATACAATAACCTTACTCTAAATCCAAATGCTCTACATCAACTCGTCTTCCCAACATCATCTTGACTCTTCTCATTCCATAGTTATACGATTAAATACTGTCAATCTACCTTTCACTGGAGGGTTAAAAAGGTGAAACAAGCAAGAGTGAGCCAAAAATGCTCAGCCAGTGCGATAGAATATAACTCTGAATATCAATGTATGATTCAATAAATATGAGATTTAACAAAACAGTACAGAACAGGTATTAGGAAATTCTCAATGGAATTTAAGAACAATGAAACTTGATTATCGATACCAACACATAACTTTAAAAATAATCTAATACATATAAGTAACTTTTCTCACTTTATCATCAAAATAATGAATTGGAATCCATTCGTTCACACGAGCTAAGCCGACGATCAATCGCTCATAGCTCGCCAACCAAACTGTGGTACATAGTAGGCTCATCACATATTGGGGTTCCCCGGGCATTTATCCGCCCCACGACACTTATTGCTATTGGCCAAAATTCATCTCTCGACCGTCGCGCGGTCAGGCATTTCCAACCATCGCGCGGTCATGCATTTCCAATTCACGGGTTCCATATAAAACCCTAGTTTTTCAACAAATCTCAGTTTTCACCCTTATCGGGCTCACAACTCAAATCACAGTTTTACCCTTATCGGGTTCACAACTCAAATCACAGTTTTACCCTTATCGGGTTCACAACTTAAATCACAGTTTTACCCTTATCGGGTTCACAACTCAAATCACAGTTTCAACAAAATAAGTACACTTTTCTCATTTAACATGGCAATATGAATCTGATAAGTAAGAATACCAATCAGAGGATTTATTGAATACTGAAAGAAATAGTTCAAGTCCTTCAAAAAGTATACTTATAACAGATAAGCCTTACATTCTGAAGGAAATAAACCGGATTATACATAACATATATAAGTTCGAATACTGAAAGAAATAGTTCAAGTCCTTCAAAAAGTATACTTATAACAGATAAGCCTTACATTCTGAAGGAAATAAACCGGATTGTACATAACATATATAAGTTCGAATAAGGAACTGAATCTGATAACTGCATTAACAAGAAATAATAATAATAATAACAATTGCAGTTCAGTGTAAAAGAACCCACACTTGGAAATTAAGTGAAGAGTATAAACACTCGCATAATAATAATTCAAGAGAATATTACTCGAACAATACGTGAAGTGTATAGACACTTGCCTGATCAGCGATAATAATTCCTGGTCACTTTCGTTCGTCAAATACTTCTATAACATAAAAATCAATATTCAAGTCAACGACCTCGTAAACCTCATTTTATAGTAATACTGACATATTCTTATCTTAATAAACCTTTATAAACATGTCAACCACAATCTAACCATTCAACTAGGTCTTGGAACATTTATTCAAAATTATAATTAATAATCAGGTTTTTCACATAATTCACATAGCACATATCGTCACTTAATTGTGATAAATAAATCACATAAGTCTCGTAACATCTAAGAATTTAATTTTAGAAAATATTCGACTCTCGTTTCAAAGAATTTTAACCTCAAAATATTTTTAGGTCAAAAATCGGACTATTTCTCCCCAATATAAATATTAAAACAATTTAATCAATTAATATAAAATTAATTGACAATTTCCAAATACTCAAACTATTTTTAAATAAATAAACCAAGCTAGAAAATAATTAAACTTAATTTTAATTAATTAAGTCTAATTAATAATTAATTATTAAGAATTAACTGATTAAAAGAATTAATCAATTAATAAAATAAATTAATTATTAATCAAAAATAATTAAAATAATTAAATTTAATAAATTTTCGAATTTAAATAAATATTTATGAATTTATAAAATTTTCTGAATATTAAAAAGTATTTTTAAATCAAAGATATGATTTTTAGAATTTTTAAAACCATTTTTCGATTTATTTTAAAAATAAAAATCCAGAAACACTTTTTCTGGGAAAGCAATTAGGGTTTTTGGATCAAAACCGGGTCGGGTCAACTTTTGAAACGGGTCGTGAAGAACAGTTCTCGGGTCGCCAAGAACATGTCACCGGAAACTGGGTTTCCCAGTTTCCGGCCGACGTCCGGCCACCGGGAACTGCTCCAATCGCAACCAAAACATGGGGTTTTGATCCTCAGCATCCCCAACAGTTAGTTAACTCCGAAAACGGCACAAAACGAACCCAAAACAACTCAGAAACTTCCCCCCCGCCGGCGAGCCGCCGCTTTCCGGCCACCTTCAAACGACCACCAAACTGAAAACTAAAAACATGAATCGGTTCTAAATGAAACGATCTATATAATGACGGTAACCAATTCAAAGGCCGATCCCTGCAACTAAAAATCCGGCAAAACTCAAACCAAGTCCGGTAAACCTTAACTTTCCGATATCATCGATTTCAAGCTCAAACATCACGTTAAAAATCATTAAAATACTCTACATCACATAACAAACATGATTAACCCATCAATCATCAAGAACAATCAACCACCAAGAATTTCCCCAAATTAATAATTCGAAATAAAAAGTATAAAATCAGAAAAATTCGAATCCTTACCCAAACTGAAAACTGATGATGGATTATGATAGAGGATGAAAAGGGCTTTGATTTGGTTACTAGAACTTTGAATTTGGAATCCGATAACACCTTCGATCTTTGATTCGATTACGAAGAACACGAAGAACTCGATTAGGGTTTTCGGGTATTTTAGGGATAATTATCGATATATTATGATTTATTATACGTAAAATAATTACGATTCGTCTATTTATATTTAACGGAAAATAATACCCCAAACGATATTTTTGGTTCAATATTGATCCGTTGGATCGTTTTTATTCGAATATAGCGTACCGGTTACAAAACGATAATCATCAAAAAGTACGGATAATTGCGAGAATAATTTAATACTATCTATATGTACGAACCAAAATATCTTTATAACAATTACTCAAAAATATCCCCCGTCTTAACGAATGAATTATTGGTACGAATGATGTACCAATTTCCCGAACAATTACGAAACGAACGGAATTCTTTGTTCAAAAATTTACGATAACTTTAAAGTAAAATAACTCACTTTTTAAATACCAGTCTAATTACCTCAAAATTCATGTAGCATTTATGGGACAAACACATATGATCATTTAACGAAAATCTTCCCACATTTAAATACAGAATGTATTTAAATCCACAAATAACGTAAAAGAAATTGTATTAAACTCTAAAAATATACCCACGGTTTCCCGGTTCTTACAGTTCCCCATTCAAGAAGGCACTCTTGACATCCATTTGATAGACTTTGAAATTGGCATGGGCTGCATATGCTAGGAATATCCTTATTGCTTCCAATCTAGTAACAGGGGCAAATGTTTCATCATAATCTATTCCTTCTTCTTGAGAATAGCTCTTAGCAACCAATCTAGCTTTGTTCCTTGTGACAATGCCATTTTCATCCATCTTGTTTCTGAATACCCACTTTGTACTTATAACACTTCTGTCTTTAGGTTTGGGTACCAGCTTCCATACCATGTTTCTCTCAAATTAGTTTAGCTCCTCTTGCATAGCTAATACCCAATCTGGATCTAAAAGAGCATCCTCAACTTTCTTTGGTTCTTCTTGAGAAAGAAAGCTGCTGTATAAACATTCATCCTGAGTAGCTCTTCTAGTTTGGACATTTGAGGATGTATCACCAATGATCAGTTCAAATGGGTGATCCCTTGTCCATTTTCTTCTTGTTGTAGGTGTAGGTCTTGAAGATGTAACATCATTCTCATCAGCATGATCATGTGATGTTGATCCTTGACTCAAAGAAACTCCCCCTGAGTTTATTGGGGTGGTAACTCTGTGTTGTGATCCACCTACGGATGCTCCATTTTGGCTTCCTACGGATGCTCTATTTTAGCTTCCTACGGATGCTCCATTTTGGCTTCCTACGGATGCTCCAATTGTCCCATCTATAGATGGCTCATTTGAACTTGAGTTATCCATATTTGAGATAATCATTCTTGGAGGTACTGATTCATCCACATAATCATCATCTTCATGATCATAATAGAGACCTTCTACCTCATTCTCAAACCTGAGAGTTTCATGAAAACCCTCATCAGTAAGACCTTGAATTATGGTATCATAAAAAACAACATGTACAGATTCCATAACAATGTTGATTCTGTGATTAAAAACCATGTAGGCTTTTCCAGCTGCATATCCCACAAAAGTGGCTTCATCTGCCTTTGACTCAAATTTTCCAAGATTTTCACCTTGATTTCTCAATATAAAACATTTGCATCCAAAGACATGTAGAAAATTCAAGGATGGTTTCCTTCCTTTGAGCAGCTGATATGGAGTCATTCCTTTTGCTTGATTGATCAAAAAAATATTTTGAGTGAAACATGCAGTGTTAACTGCTTCAACCCAGAAATAAGTGGGTAACTTTGATTCTCCTAGCATTGTTCTAGCAGCCTCAATTAAAGTTCTATTTTACCTTTCCACCACCCCATTTTGTTGTGGTGTTCTTGCTACAGAAAACTCATGAATGATTCCATTCTCCTCACAAAACAGCCTCATTGTTGAATTCTTGAACTCAGTGCCATTGTCACTCCTGATTCTTCTTACTTTGAGATCAGGATGATTGTTAGCAACCTTGATGTGATTGATTATGATTTCACTTGCCTCATCTTTGGAGTGCAGAAAATATGTCCATGTAAATTTAGAAAAATCATCCACAATCATAAGGCAGTATTTTTTCTTTGAAATTGACATGAAATTTACTGGTCCAAACAAATCCATGTGTAACAGCTGTAGAGGTTGCTCAATTGATGAGTCCATCTTGTTTCTGAAAGAAATCTTCTTTTGCTTCCCTTTCTGGAAAGCATCACAAAGTCCATCCTTGGAAAATTCCAACTGAGGAAGTCCTCTTACTAGGTCTCTTCTTACCAGATCATTCATTGACTTAAAGTTCAAATGTGATAGTATTTTGTGCCATAGCTGTAATAACCCAAATTTTTGGTAAAATTAAAACTTTTCTTATTATGATTAAGTGCATCAGTGAATAGTGAATTTGGTGGATGAATAGTGATTTTGAGGATTAAGAAAAAACATTCATGCCACCTATGTACGAGACGTAGTGTGGATATTCCGAAGTCATATTAGTGATCTACGGAGTAAATAAGTGTAGGCAAAGACGATCAGAATTCAGAAATTCCAAATTTTATTTTGGTGTAGTATTTGACCGGGCAGTGAATTATATATTATTATAATCAAGAAATGAGATATTAAATTTGAGGATTTGAGGATTTAATATTTTGGAATTTTATTATATTTGATTTGAGAATTTAGAACGAAAACCGCTGATACTTTATAACGAGATTAAACGATTAAGCAAACGAATCGTGGATTAAGGATTGAAATTATAACAAGATTAAATATCCTACATGATCATCAAGAGAATTATATCACGTGGATTCAAGGATTTAAACAAAAAGGAAGCTAACCAAGAGTTAAGGAACTCTATAAAAAAAGAGATAGAGAATATTCGAAGAAACACGAGAACATTTTCTAAGAACAAGGAATAAAGAGGGAATAGATAAGGGATGTTGGAGTTAATATTGATTTAAGGGATTGTGCCACAGTGGAGTAATAAAATGCAACATATAAGCTGTAACGTATTGATTTTATTAAAAGGACACCAAGACGATCCAATTGGTGGAAGAAGAAAAACCAAGGTGTCATGCATGAAAGTCAACCAAAAAGCTAATGGTGTATTTGCAACATTGGCAAAAATGGAGTTGTTTGATGAGAGGCCAACACTTGGACTAATGAGAGAGCAACAAGTGGACCAATGGGTGGTTAACAACACAAAAGAAAAGATGCATCCAAGTTGAAAAACAAAACAAAAGTAAGATGAGCAAAAGCTCTCCAATCTGCCAAACAAGAGCACAACTCAAAGAACAATTCATATCTCCACTTCTATCCATCCATAAATCACCAAATTTTTACCGTAGCTTCTCCACTCCATGAGTAAGGTTCTTTAAAAATTTCATGGCAATCCAAGTAGTATAGCTTAGTCAAATCCATGCTCAAAGTTGGGGTGAATAGTAACTCCGAGATTGCTAAATTGTTTTCTTGTTTTGTTCTTAAGGTTTAAGCTATATGAGGACTATCTAAGGCTTGTTAAGTGTTTGTAAACACTTGGTAGTGTTTCTAGAGCTTCCAAGAAGGTAAAACCCTAACCCACCTTTGAGTTTTATATGAGTTTTGAAGTGGTTTTGATGTTCATGTAAAGTTAAGATCATGATTCAGTGATTTAGTGATTATTTGGCCTTGTTTAATGTGTAAAATGATGGGTGTTGGATTTGAGCCTCGCCACTGATCTTAGAGGTGTATGATGGTTGTTTGTTGGTGTTAAGGATGTATGGTATGTCGTAGTGATTGGTTTGGAGTGTTCGTAAAATGGAAATGCTCGATTTAGAGCCGTCGTAATGCCCATTTTTTTTGTACTGCCTTGACAGTAGCCACCCGAGACCATAACTGTGTCTAAAGAGTAAGAACTGCATATGATTGTGTAGATATTGTTGTCTAGTTTGTTTTTCCGAAAGAATCATGTCAAAAGAGTTTACGGTTTTTGAGTTATGGTCGCTTTAGTAAAAGTTGTTATGAAATTGCAGAAACACATCAACTTCATGACTGTGTTTGAGACCCTTACAAGTGCTTATAAAATATGAGATTTCGTGGTAAAGTGATAAGATCAGTTGGCAAGAGGTGTGCGAAGGTTTCGAGTCCAAAAGATTATTTTTCGATTTTATAAAAATGCGACAGCAGAGGTTGCGCAAGTGAAAACCACTAAGAACCCGACTTAGAAACCAATGTTATAAATGGTTAAGTATAACTTGAATTTGAGGATCGATTTCGAACCAAACTTACGACTTAAGTATTTGACGAGTAGCATGGACCTAGTACGAGGCTAGATTAAGCCATTAAGTGCTATGATTGTGATTCGCTTACGTGTTTAAGCATTAAGTTATAAGTAGATTATTTAGGGGAATAATCGTACGTTTTCTTTGACTTTGTCTAGATTGTCCGACATCGTCGCGAACCCCTACCACTTCTCGAGCATCAGGAAAGTTTTCGAAACCTATGCTTACTGTTGTTGTGATAATAAACTGCTTTCATATATGATATGCAAATGAGTAGTATACATGTTTTATTCCCAAGTACATTGCGATATATAAATTGCATGCTTGTCTTCGAACTGCTATATATAGTGATACTCGAGGTTATGATTTTATTATGGGCTTCTAAGCTAGATATGGGATATTAGTTAGAATCCAGGTTTTTATAAATGCCCTAGGTAAAGGGCGTATGATTTTTATTCTTTAAACCGGAAGTAGTTATATTTTCTGTATATGTTAAAGATTATTTTTTCGATAAAGAAATCGGGCAACTGTTATTCGATGATTATTTATTTAATGAATATTATTTTGAATATTCATTTAATCATTATTTATTTAATGAATATTATTTTGAATATTCATTTAATCCTTATTTATTTAATGAATATTATTTTGAATATTCATTCAATCATTATTTATTTAATGAATATTATTTTTGAATATTCGTTTAAGGTTTATTTATTTAATAAATATTATTCGATTATTTATTAAATACTTTTAACATGTTTTAAAATGAGTTATATTATTTAAAGTTTATCCTCGACCTTCAATAACTATGAAGGATATTCTAAGCTGTATTATTAATTATTTTAAATCAAGGGGAGGTTCCCAAACATTGTTTTTCCATTTAAATCTATCTTTTAAGAGGATTTAAATACTCGCTCAACTACCAAAAATATGGGAAACCTGATTTAAGTGACTGCTACTCATTTTAAACTCTCAACTCAAAACTGTCAGGGGACAGATATTTTCTCGGAGCAATTTAATTGCTGCAAGTCAAATGTTGTGTTACTACCTCAACGATCGAGGAGTAAATTGATGAAACAACTCGATATCCATTAACAAGCAATAGCTTGGGAAATATTGGAGAATCTTCCTTTCCAACCTAGATATGACTACTTAGTGGAGTCGTATCAACAAGTATTACACATGGGGAAAGGAGTACGATCTTTACGTTTCAGAGTCATGGATTTCATCCGAACTAGGAGCGGTATAAGAGGTCGAGTTGCGCCGACCCATCCATTTTTATTGCCCCAAATGGGCCGGGAGATTCAGAAAGGCGGTAGACAATGTCAGGCTGTCGTGTTCTTCCATCTACATGTAGAAAACATTTTTAGTTGTACGACCTGCTACTGATCATAGTGAGGTTGGGACAACTGGCGTGGTGATTAATCCAGTATTGGTTCATCATCCAATTTTGGATATTCCTGCAACATGTATTGGGGAGACGAACCGATCATGTTGGCAGGGGGTTGAAAAATGTTCAAAGATGAAGTTACAATAAATCCTTGCAACTTCATCTTTTATTTTATGAGTTATGACTCTGATAAAACCTTACTCAGATTATATATGCATAAGTGGGTTTTGGGTTACGGAACATTATATGAAATTTTCCTCGTAACTTCATCTTTTATATCATATGACTCTGTGGATACCTTACATAACATGAGTTATGGTAAGGGAGTTGTTTATACTGAATCACCTTATAACTTCATCTTTTAAGTTATATGTTGATATTCTGCTTACATAGCAGATATTTTCGGAAAGGTTATATTGGTTTACTTTGAAACCTTATCTTTTATATTATACTAGAACTTTGTTCATAATATAGTAAAAGTTTGCAGAAATATTATGAAAATGATATTTGAAATACAATAATGGTACTGTTTTTGGAATACATTCCGATAAGGAAATAATTTCAGTATCGAGATATTTTGACAAATTATTGTCTTATACCCGCTTTATTCTGGGTTGAGTTAAAGGCAGGATTATGCCATACTTTTATTACCTTGCTGAGCTATCTCTCACTCTTTCTATTGTTTTATAAATATTATATAGCAGCGAAGCAGGGTACCAAGGATTCGGCGCACATCCCTCAAGCGAGTGGTAAGCGCAAGGCATTCTCATGAGCAGTTTCTAACAGTGATCCTGGAAGTAGTGTGAACCAGTCAGATCAAGCTGAAGCTTTTGGTATTCATCTTATGTATAGATATGAATGGTATGAGAGGGTGGTGAGTATTACAAGACTAAGTTAGTAATGTACCATTACTTAGGAGTTGTATCAGTAGCAAATTCAAAAGACATTTGGGTATTGTAATAAAGATTATTTATTCCACAATTGTGGTATTTGTGTCGTTTCTGAGACTCTAACCTGTGTGTGTGTGTGAGAGAGATATACATTGTGGGGTCATAAGCAGATGAATTGTGTCTATTGTGAGTAAAGCAGGCAAGGCAAGAAGTAAGTGGATCGTGACTACTCTAAATCCCTGACCCCGGATTTGGGGCTGTTACAGAAATGGTATCAGAGCGTTAGGTTACCGTCCTCAGAAACGATAGGAGATCGAATCTTACAATACCCTTAATAATGATAAGAACATCTAGAGCTCAAATTGAGTTCGTAGTCGAGTTAGAGGACATGACCATGACTGTTTAAGATGAAGCCCGAGAGGGGACTTCTTCTGGGAAACCGTACTTAGGACTTCATGGTTAGTCACCTCGATTCGTATGAGTTATAGATTGATGGGATTCTGAGATACCAGACCCTGAGGCCTTCGAGTAGGCAGTTGATGATGTTCATATGGAAACATGTTTGACACTGGCATTTGAGAATTTTGTGCATACATAGCATTCATGTGTGGTATACTCCATGTCATTTATGGCATTGTGAATGCATTCATATAAGGATTTGAGACAAATGGCATGTTGGCATACAAATTGGATGTTTGATCAGTGTGTGCAGACATGTTATGCATAACAGGCATAGGCATATTGGGTACATGCATTGGCATTTGAACATATGAAGTTTTAACAGTTTTGCAATTGGTAGATAAATGATTAACACTACCACACTTTACACAAGTTTTCCTAGGAGCATACTTGTCAGGTGTATAGTTGTTATGTTTGTCAATCCCTACCTTACTATTTCTGTTCTTTTTCTTTTTCACCTCAGCCTTGACCTCTATATTCTCAACCTTGTCCTTCAATTGCTTGTTGGACAAGTGACCTATATTGACATTCTCAGCTTTGGTTTTGCTACCTTCTCCTTGAACAAAATTTTTGATGGTTGGACCATACTTTTTGTTCAGCTTCTCAAGTTTCTCTTGACTAACACTAGATGTACACTTCTCTGGATAAGTCACTTCCGTAGAGGTGTTGTCCATCAACGGATGCTTACTATCCGTAGGGGTATTACCCATCAACGGATGCTCGCTATCCGTAGAGGTGTCATCTCCTAGATTCTCAACATCTAGTTTCTTTTTATCTTTTCTTGCTGATTCCTTGTAGAATGTATCCACACCTTGAGCCTTAATAATGTTTGTGGCAACATTCATGGAATCAGTCCATCTAGCTATTGTTTCATGTTCTTTAGCTAACTGTGCTTGGGGAGAATTTCTTCTCTCTGAAGCACAATCAGTAAATCATCCTTGGCAACTTGACACTCTACTCTCATTTTCTTAAAATAAATAAATTGAGTTTCCAGAACTACATTCCTATCACTTAAGAAAAGATTAACATCTTTAATCTTGGTGTTTTCATTAGTAATTGATTTAAGAGAAATACGCATATGATACAATTCAGTGGACATGTCATTAATTGCACTATTGCATTCCTCAGTAGAAAGCTCAGAGAGATTGGTGGTAATTACCTGATTGGATGATGAACTAGCCTCCTGCTCACTTGAATCAGCCATCAGTGCAAGGTTCACAAATTCAGTGTCCTCCTCAGAGTCATTCCCATCTTTAGCCCAGTCATAGTCCTGTGTTATGAATGCTCTACCCTTTTGCTTGAGAAGATCAAAGTATTTCTTCTTGTAATCAACAGGCTCAAACTTCCTGTCACTCTTCTCAGCCTTTGGTTTTCTGCATTCATTGGCAAAGTGACCTCCCATTCCACAATTGAAACATTTAAATTTGGACCTCTCAACAAAGTTCTTGTTTGTTTGAGAGTCCTTTCTGAATGGTTTGGACACATCAGGATTTCTCTTGAACTTGAGCTTTGAGAATTTTCTTGACAGAAAAGCTAAGTGTTCATCTAGCTCATCCATTTCCTCTTGATTGGAGGGCTCACTTTATTCAATCATCTTTCCTTTGCACTTTCTTTATTCAGATCTACCTTCACAAGCACTCTGGCCTGGTGTAGTTTCAGCAGCTTCTTCTTTCATGTCCTCAGCCTTTTCACCACTTGCTACTAAAGCAACAGATCCAGTTTTCTTTTGGACCTTCTCAATTTCTTCATCCTGCTCCATTTCCATCTCATATGTTTTTAGGGTTCCATAAAGCCTCTCAAGAGTAAAGTCCTTATACTCTTGAGTGTTTCTCAAGTAAACAGTCATAGGCTTCCACTCCTTTGGCAAGGCTCTGAGAAATTTAAGATTTGAATCCTTGACTTGATACACTCTTCCAAACAACTTCAATCCATTTAGCAACTTTTGAAATCTACTAAAAGTATCATTCAAAGATTCTCCACTCTTGAAGTGAAAGTGTTCATACTGTTGTATGAAAAGCTGCATCTTGTTTTCCCTTATCTGCTCAGTCCCTTCACATATGGTTTGGACAGTGTCCCAAATCTCCTTTGTTGTAGAGCAGTTAATAACATTATCAAACATATCAGAATCAAGGCCATTGAACAAAATATTCATGGCCTTCTTTTCTTTATGAACTGCAATGGCATCCTCAGGAGTCCATTTTGAACGTAACTTTGGAATGGTGCTTGGAGCTCCTGCAGGTTCTTGAGCTATTGAGGTGTTTGGCTTCATTGGTACATGAGGGCCATGTTCTATGCACTATACATAACCTTCATCCATAGACATTAGATGTAGTCGCATTTTTACTTTCCAGTGAAAGTAGTTTTCTCTATCAAGAACTGGTTGACTCCATGATCCTTCTGACCCATGATTCAGTTGTCTTTAGATCTTTAAACTTCTTGTGTGTTAGAAGCCTACTCTGATACCAATTGTTATTCCCAGACAATGAATCAAGATTGTAGAAGGGGGGGGGGGTTGTTCGCACAAAATCACGCAAGCGTACGCGGTCAACAAGTAATATATATGAAAGTAGAGTTCGTTCCCACAGAGACTACTTTGGTTACTATAGTTATGCACTTATGCAACAATGTATGGCTATTGTTCAATGCTAAGACAAGTATCAAGTTTGTGTTTTGATTAACTAAATTAACTATTCCACTTAACAAGAATTTAATTAACTAAAGAGATTGCTGTTTAATTACTTATGAGAATAAACATGGGATCCTAACTTCATTAAATACTTCATCTAGAGTCTTTTGTCTTTAATCAATGCATGTGACGGTTGTGATAACTAATCGGATAACACAAAATCAGTACACGCTACCTTTCAGTATACGCATACCAAACCACTCAAACATCCACAAAAGATATAGAATTTAAGCAGACACCAATTATGCTTAGACCCTATATGTCTATAAGATTTGAAAACATAACGGTTTAACGAGCAAGTTATCCATTCAGATTACATAGGGCATGTAAGATGGTTAAAATCACCTACGAATCATGCATGACAAACATACACAAACCTATGCTAGCATGGCAAGTTCTAAACCTCTATATCCACTTTCGCAATCAATATAGATTAACAAACAACTTAGATGTTAGCTACACATCCAAGAAGAATAAGCACAACCAAACTAGGATATCAATTAGCCATCACACACACATCTTTAAAACAATTAACTACTAAAATCCATAAATAAATCCGTTAGAATCCCACGACAACGATTAGTTCATAATAGAACCGTTCATCATCGTGGGTTCTGATGAAAACATGATAATAATAAGTCTAGAATACTGAATAAAGTACTAGAGATAAGGTTTAAGAAAAACAAAACCAACGAGAATCCAAAGTATCGCCTAATTAGAAGAATACAAAGAAAAGATGAAAACTAGATCTTCGTAATCAGCCGTCTTCTTGTTCTCCTCACCGGTGGATGGATATGTATGATTGTATGTCAATGTATATATCATAAATCGTCCACCAATAGTTTATATAGGCCTTAGAGTTGATTGGTCATCTGCTGTTTCCTTTTCTGAGTTGAAATTGCCTTTTTCCAGAATGTTTCAGGAGTGGGCGCGCCTGGTAGGGCGCGGGCGCGCTTGGATGGACTTCACCTAGGGCGCGGGCGCGCTTGGAAGGGGGTGGGCGCGCCTGACCTTCTGTCAAATTTCTTCCTTTTGCTTTTCCTTGACAATTCATGCTCTCTTCAACTCCGCAACCTCTTGGCTTCCTCAACATTGATCAAATAGCACCACATAATCCTAGAAACTTCACCACACTGCTGACGAAGCAACTCTGTATACACTAACACAAAACAAATCAAAAACACCATGTACTTGAGAACAAACAATCAATTTAAGCCGATTTAGGGCGTTCCAAGTGAATATGAAATCCACTTATCACACCCCCAAACTTAAACCGATGCTTGTCCTCAAGCATAAACAGACTCTAAATACAATGCAATGCATGAATGCAACTAATATGCTAATGCAAACGATCCCCTCAGACTAACCATAACAAATCAACAAGTCAACATCTCAAAGAATGCAATCTTCCAAACAGAACTTGACCAAATTCCCGTATACTAACAATACAAACACAGAAACGTGCGTGTGTGCGATGCTCATCAATATACTCCCAAACTAAATCAAGACCATATCCTGTTCTTCATCAAAACAACCACAAGCTTATAAACAGAATGAACTCTAGACACAAGAAATCACTAAAAGACACCTCCATAATCCGCTTGAGTTAGACAGGAATTCATGCTTTATTACAACACACATGCTTATTTGACCGTACAATGGATGAGACCCCAAAAGGCTTATACAATAATACCCATGTAGCGAGCGTTAGGTTAGTGGATCCCAGACCGGAAAAGTCTTAGGTCACTAGGCACAAAGTCCCCTAGAACTTAATTGCTCGAGTATTAAAGAGCTCACCCTGATCAATTCTGCATAAACGCAACTCTTTTTTTTTTCTTTTTTTTTTTCTTTTTTTTTCAACAATTTCGGAATGAGTGCGCTTTGCTTTTTTCTCATCCCACCCTAGACTACTCATTTTTTCATGAGCGGCTACTAGCCATTTGACGCCTAGCCTTTATTAACAACTAGCATGAAATCCCTGGTTTCCCCCAAACTTAGACTTAAGTGCTTCTTCAATTTCAAGAGAATAGAAGACATTCTAAATATAAGCAAGTGATTAAATTCTAACATCCAAACAAGCATGGTCTGATCAAATCTAAAAGCAATCAATGAGACTTATGAAATAAATTTTGTTTCTAGCATGCAAGTCAATTTCATAGGAATTTAAATCAACCCTCTATTCATCATCACCACACTCCTCTCAACATCGACTCACCAACAGAAATAGCCAAGTCCTACTGGATCATGAAATATGCTATACAAATGCAACTAAATGGACTCACATGATAGATATAAACACTAATGCAAACAGAATGGTCTATATGACCTAAACATGCAATACTATGAATGAAACTACAACTACCTATGCAATATGAGTCCTATATGAACACACACACACTAACATTACCATTCCTTAATTATCACCCCCAAACTTACAATATTCAATGTCCTCATTGAAGGTAATAAAAAGGAAAGATGCAGAGAATACCTAATCATCAGCAGGACCACCCTCCTCGGGTGGTGTATCCGGTGGTGGATAAACAGAATCAGCTCCAAAGGTAGGCCAAGCGATATCAACCCCATTAGCTCTAAATGCAGTACTCAAAGCCTGAGTCAAATCCTGATCAAAACGGCTATGAATGTCATGCATGGCGTGTATACGCCGAGTCAACCGCCTATACCGAGCATCACCAAAACCAGACCTATCAACCTCTCGCTGAATCCCAGATGGATCCTAGGAGGAAACAACACAAACTCTTTTTTGTCTTTTCCCCCCCCTGTGAACAGTGCCCCACGCGCGGGCGCGCTCCTGGAGGGCGCGGGCGCGGGCGCGCTCCACTTTCTGCCCAAAATTTTTTTTCTGTTTTTTTTTAAACAATACTACATAAATGCGTGGGTTGCCTCCCACGAAGCGCTTGTTTTACGTCAATAGCTTGACGTGAATCCTTTTTCATCCAGTCGCAAGAACGGTGAACGTCGACTCACGGTTCACCATATTACCAACGTCATGCTTCAGTCACTGACCATTAACCTTGAACGCTTCGTCCGGAAACTTATGGAAAATCTCTACTGCATCATGCGGAAATACTGTTTTGACCGTGAACGGTCCCGACCACCTCGACTTACGTTTTCCTAGAAAAAATCTGAAGCGAGACTTGAAACGCAGAACTAGCTGACCAGACACAAATGAATGTTTCACCACCCCTCTTTCACACCAGTCCTTAACCTTCTCCTTATATAGCCTGTTTCTCTCGTAGACTTTACCATACCTCAATTGATCCTGCAGTGGTTGGAGTTCAAGTGTAGGAGCTTCTTCCATAGATGGTTTAAGTCGCTCCTGAGAATTGTTCAGCTCTGCTAATCCACGAGATTCGAATGGCGCATCAATTTTTCTTTTCCATGGAGGTGCATTCAACAACTGAAGTTGCTCTGCTCTTTCTTCATCTTCGATATCAGAATCCCCTATCAAGACTCTCTCCACTGTATCTAACTTCAGCGGTTGTTCAATCTCTGTATTGACGACAGAATCGAACATCTCCAATTTAAAGCACTCTTCTTCCTCAGTTGGAAATTTCATTGCCTTGAACACGTTAAAAGTGACCTTCTGATTTTGAACCCTCATTGTAAGCTCTCCTTTCTGCACATCGATCAAAGTTCGTCCTGTAGCCAAGAACGGTCTTCCCAAGATAATAGGAATCTTCTTGTCTTCCTCAAAGTCCAGAATAACAAAATCAGCAGGAAAAATGAGCTTATCCACTTTAACCAAAACATCCTCTACTATACCTCTAGGATATGTGACAGACCTGTCAGCCAGCTGCAAAGACATGTTCGTAGGTTTCGGTTCAGGTAAACCAAGTTGCATGAAGACAGACAACGGCATCAGATTAATACTAGCTCCCAAGTCACACAAGCACTTGTTGAAAGATAGATTGCCGATGCTGCATGGTATGGTGAAACTCCTTGGATCTTTGAGTTTTGGAGGTAACTTCTGCTGTAAGATAGCACTACATTCTACTGTCAAAGCAACGGTTTCCAACTCTTCGAGTTTCAACTTCCGAGATAGAATACCCTTCATGAACTTTGCGTAGCTCGGCATTTGTTCAAGAGCTTCCGCAAAAGGTATATTGATATGCAACTTCTTGAATACCTCCAGAAATTTAGCGAACTGCTTGTCCAACTTCTGCTTCCGAAGACGTTTAGGGAATGGCGGAGGAGGATAGACCTCCTTGGTCTCGGGATTCTGCTTCAGAACAGATTTCTCAGTAGAAAGGTCACGCTTTTCCGCTTCGTTTTCCCCCAAACTTGCTTTTTCCTCTTTTTCTTCAATTTCTGGCAGAATGTCAGGCGCGGGCGCGCTCCCTAGGGCACGGGCACGCTCCACCTTCTGCTGGGAATCCAAAGATTTTTCATTTCCTGCCGTTTCTGAGTTCTGGTCACTCGTAACCTTTCCGGATCGCAAGGTAACTTCTTTTACATGTTCTTTGACTTCTCTTTTGCCAGGATTAGCTTCCGTATCACTAGGGAGAGTTCCCTATGGTCTATTCAACAAGGCATTGGCAATCTGACCTATTTGATTCTTCAGAGTCTTGATGGAAACAACTTGGCTCTTGCACATTAGCCTCAATTCCTCCAATTCAGACTTTTCATTAGACGACTGACCAACGTTGCCTTGAGACGGTTGTTGAAAACCTGGTGGTTGATATGGTTGCCTTGGAGCATACTGCTGCTGAAAACCAGAAGAGTTGAATGGCTTAGCTCCAAATTGTTGACCTTGATACTGCTGATACGGTTGTTGTGGCTGATTCTGACCACCCTAATTGTTACTCCAGCTGAAATTAGGATGATTCCTATTATTCGGATGATAGGTGTTAGGCACTGGCTGCTGTGGTCTCTGGAAATTGCTCACGAACTGCGCCGATTCACTAGATATGGCACATTGAGTAGTGTCATGAGCACCTGCACATAGCTCACAAACACTAGCCACCTGCTGAACTCCATAGTTAGTCAAAGAATCCACCTTCATAGACAAAGCCTTTAACTGAGCTGCAATAGCAGTAGCTGCATCCACTTCCAGAATTCCTGCTACCTTGCCTTGTAATAACCTCTGAGTTGGATTATGGTATTCATTAGCAGCCATCATCTAAATAAGTTCATAAGCCTCATCGTAGCTTTTAGCCCAAAGAGCTCCACCTGATGCCGCATCAAGCATTGGTCGTGATTGACCTCCCAGACCATTGTAGAAACAATTGATCACCATCTAATCAGGCATTCCATGATGAGGACACTTCCTAAGCATCTCCTTGTAACGCTCCCAAGCTTCACATAAAGTTTCTCCAGAATGCTGTGCAAACTGAGTAAGAGCATTCCTGATTGCTGCTGTTTTAGCCATCAGGAAGAATTTAGTGAGAAACTTCTGAGCAAGATCCTCCCATGTAGTAATAGAACTTGCTGGTACAGAGTGCAACCAGCCTTTAGCCTTATCCCTCAGAGAAAATGGGAAAAGTCCCAGCTTCACAGCATCTTCTGACACTCCATTAAACTTGAAGGTGTCTCAAATCTCAATGAAATCCCTAAACTGAACTGAATTCTGCACCATCTGAATAGTGCCAGGCTTGATTTCAAAAGTATTAGCTGCAATAGCTGGCCTGACAATGCTAGACTGAATGTCATTGATCTTTAGCTGAGAATAGTCCTTCAAAGCCTTCGTTTCTGCTGCTGCTGGTTCTCCCATAACTAGACTTAATTCAAGTTCTTCTTTCCGAGATTGAGAACGTGTTCGCATACACGCTCACTAGAATACCTGAAACTCACCAAACAAAGTAAAATTGATGAAAGAATAATCCGAGTCAGTGAACTTTAACGACCACTAATGACAAGCACATAAACTATATAAATAACAACGAGTCCCCGGCAGCGGCGCCAAAAACTTGTTCGCACAAAATCACGCAAGCGTACGCGGTCAACAAGTAATATATGAAAGTAGAGTTCGTTCCCACAGAGACTACTTTGGTTACTATAGTTATGCACTTATACAATAATGTATGGCTATTGTTCAATGCTAAGACAAGTATCAAGTTTGTGTTTTGATTAACTAAATTAACTATTCAACTTAACAAGAATTTAATTAACTAAAGAGATTGCTGTTTAATTACTTATGAGAATAAACATGGGATCCTAACTTCATTAAATACTTCATCTAGAGTCTTTTGTCTTTAATCAATGCATGTGACGGTTGTGATAACTAATCGAATAACACGAAATCAGTACACGCTACCTTTCAGTATACGTATACCAAACCACTCAAACATCCACAAAAGATATAGAATTTAAGCAGACACCAATTATGCTTAGACCCTATATGTCTATAAGATTTGAAAACATAACGGTTTAACGAGCAAGTTATCCATTCAGATTACATAGGGCAGGTAAGATGGTTAAAATCACCTACGAATCATGCATGACAAACATACACAAACCTATGCTAGCATGGCAAGTTCTAAACCTCTATATCCACTTTCGCAATCAATAAAGATTAACAAACAACTTAGATGTTAGCTACGCATCCAAGAAGAATAAGCACAACCAAACTAGGATATCAATTAGCCATCACACACACATCTTTAAAACAATTAACTACTAAAATCCATAAATAAATCCGTTAGAATCCCACGACAACGATTAGTTCATAATAGAACCGTTCATCATCGTGGGTTCTGATTAAAACATGATAATAATAAGTCTAGAATACTGAATAAAGTACTAGAGATAAGGTTTAAGAAAAACAAAACCAACGAGAATCCAAAGTATCGCCTAATTAGAAGAATACAAAGAAAAGATGAAAACTAGATCTTCGTAATCAGCCGTCTTCTTGTTCTCCTCACCGGTGGATGGATATGTATGATTGTATGTCAATGTATATATCATAAATCGTCCACCAATAGTTTATATAGGCCTTAGAGTTGACTGGTCATCTGCTGTTTCCTTTTCTGAGTTGAAATTACCTTTTTCCAGAATGTTTCAGGAGTGGGCGCGCCTGGTAGGGCGCGGGCGCGCTTGGATGGACTTCACCTAGGGCGCGGGCGCGCTTGGAAGGGGGTGGGCGCGCCTGACCTTCTGTCAAATTTCTTCCTTTTGTTTTTCCTTGACAATTCATGCTCTCTTCAACTCCGCAACCTCTTGGCTTCCTCAACATTGATCAAATAGCACCACATAACCCTAGAAACTTCACCACACTACTGACGAAGCAACTCTGCATACACTAACACAAAACACATCAAAAACACCATGTACTTGAGAACAAACAATCAATTTAAGCCGATTTAGGGCGTTCCAAGTGAATATGAAATCCACTTATCAGGGGTGAATACAATCTTTAAAATTTCTTTGATTCTTGATAGTGAAGATATGAAATTAAAACAAGAACAGAAAAACAAATTAGACAACACAAGAATTAAAAATTCAGGTGGATTGTTTTTGTCTACCTTAGAGATTTTATTTGAAGAATTCTCTGTGATGTTTATGAATAAACACACAACTGCATACACACTATTCTAGCTTCAGCAATTTACAAAGGATATTGCCTTTTGCTCTCTAAATTGCCTAACTGATTTTTAGTTCTAGAATAATGCTACACTTGGTTATATATCCCAAGTTTACAAGGTATTTCGAATAGCCAATAATACAAAAAGTAAATCTGTTCAAGATCTTTGTTTCTCCATTTTGAGTAGTGGTCCATGTGCTGGTAGCTTCCCCTTCTTGGCTGATTGTCTTTTATAGAAATGCTACTTTTGACCAGACAAACATAATTCTACTTCTTCTCGTGACCTTTCCAGAAATACTGGCTTCCATGCTTCGTATAGTCTATCAACCCATGTGCTCTAACTGATCTGTCCCTTTCACAAGTACAGTGTATATCCGTAGAAGCTACTTGAGTTGTATTCGTTGACAGTATCTTGATCACATCCGTAGACAGTTAGTACTGTTATCCGTAGACAATACATTTTCCACATCCGTTGAAGGCTAATTAAGCTATCCGTTGACAGTCAATTTCACTTATGCAAAATTAAAAGGCATCAACTATTTACAATTAGCCTCCCTATTCTACATATCTATTAATAGTCAACATGACTTATTCAACCTAACAAGACTACTTCAACTTCAACATCAGAAATACAAAAGCATGTTACATTGAGTCTTATCCGTAGATAAGCTACCTATCTACGGATACTGCAAAAGCATGCTATCCGTTGATGGCTACATTTTAATTGTACAATTTTTACTAAGTTAATTTAGTTATCATCAAGAAACAACATAGTTCCTAACACATGATGGTTGCGGAAAAATACAGGAAAGCAGTTGTGACTTGTGACATGTCCTGGAAACAAGAAAAGACATTAAACAAGCAGCATGTCGTAAAAGCAAGCCAGAACGCACGACCGTCATAACAAGATAAAATGGACAATTTTGGGAAAAGAGCAGGCAATCAACTTTGCCTTCGGCTGAAATATTTCCAAATAATGTCTATATCTGTGAAGTTGTGTGAGTGATGGTGCTGATAAGCACAACTGTTGGCTGAATGCTGCGGCAGAATGCTATGCAAGAAATCAAGTCAATAATCTGATATTCAACACCAAAAACATTATCAAGTAGTGCTTAAATCACCTGGAAAGAACTTGAGTCACCATACTTGACTCCAAATTACCTTGCCACGAAGTGAAAAAAAAAAGATTCTAAATGAAGCCATAATGTTAGGAATATGTTGTTCTTGATGATAATTATAAAAACACTTAGTAGATTTTGTGTTAAGTCACTTTTGTAACTGTCAACGGAATGAGTCTCATCAATGAAACGAGTAATGTAGCAATTGCACTGTACAATACTTCACTGGTTGATATGCATTTGTTGTAGGTATTAGATAGGTTTTCCAAGTCATGTTGACTAAGTACTAGATAGGCAAAATAGGCTGGTTAATTGTAAATATACTATGCCTTGTAATTTTGCCTAAGTGAAGACATGTCAACGGAATGAAGAATGTACCATCAACGGAATGAAGAATAAAGCTATCAACGAAACACATCTCACTGCTATCAATGAATCATTATCACTTTTCTGAATAGTTGACAAAGTGACAATGACAGTTTTCTGACAGATCAAAAGGTGATGTAGAAGTGTACTTTGCATTGGGAGCCATCAAAATGGACACTGGGAATGAGGAAACATTCCAATTTCCAATTAGGTTCTTGAGTGTGATCATAATAAGCATGAAGACAAAAGACAAGATCTTCAAGGACCATTGGACAAAAGGAATGAAAAGCAAGCTACTGGTGGTTACCCTTAGTACATTTAAGAGTAGCCAAAAATAGCATTGTAAACTTGGGATATATAACCAAGTGTAGCAGTTCATTTTATAGTAAGTGAGTGAGATAGAATAACTTTGTATTAGCTTCTTTCAAGAGCACTCTCACTCTACATTAGGAACTGAGCAGCTGTGCTACGTTTGTAACACAGATTATTCCCGCAATAAAAACATCTCAGTTGGATCCTCAAAACATCCAACTGAAATTTTATATTTGCTTGTGTTTTTATTTTCTGTGTTAATTTATTTTAAAGTTGTTTTAAGTTTAAAAATATCTAGAATTGTATTCAACCCCCCCCCCCCCTCTACAATTTTGTTAGGTCATTTGGGATTAATAATTGGTATCAGAGCAAGCTTCTAACATACAAGGAGTTTAAAGATCAAGGCCAAAACAGAAACCATGGTGAAGAAGGATGCAGGTGTAAAGATACCAGTTCTAGATAAAGACAATTACTTTCACTGGAAGGTAAAAATGCATCTACATCTCATGTCTATGGATGAGAGATATGTAGACTGCATGGAGAAAGGTCCACACGTTCCCATGAAGTTTGCATCTAGAGTTGGACTGCCTGATGATGCCGAAGATGTGGAAATTCCAAAGCCTGTCTCATAATGGACTCTTGAAGATGTTGCAGAAATCCATAAAGATAAAAGAACCATGAACATTCTTTTTAATGGTTTGGAGCAAGAGATGTTTGCCAATGTTATCAACTGTACAACTTCTAAAGAAGTATGGGACACTATAAGAACACTCTGTGAAGGAACTGAGCAGGTAAGGGAGAACAAAATGCAACTCCTCATACAACAATATGAACACTTTCATTTTAAAGCTGGTGAAACCCTAAACGATACATTTAGTAGGTTTCAAAAGCTCTTGAATGGATTAAAGTTGTATGGGAGGATCTACCAAACCAAGGATTCAAACCTCAAATTTCTTAGAACTCTTCCAAAAGAGTGGAAGCCTATGACTGTTTCTCTTAGAAACACTCAAGAATACAAAGACTATACTCTTGAAAGGCTTTATGGAACCTTAAAGACATATGAGCTGGAAATGGAGCAAGATGAAGAAATTGAGAAGGTACAAAAGAAAGGTGGATCTATTGCATTGATTGCATCTGTGAACCAACTGGAAGATGATAATGAAGAAGCTGCAAAAGCCACAACTAGTCGAGCTAGTTGTAGGAGTGATGTTAGCAAGGGAAAAGGCAAGATGACAGAAGAAGAAGAAGAACCAACCAACTTGGATGACTTAGATGAGATTGATGAACACATTGCTTTTTTTTTCAAGAAAATTTTCTAAGTTCAAATTCAAGAGAAACTCAGAAGCAAGGCCACCAAGGAGAAACTTTCAACCTAGCAAAAATAATTGGGTTGAAAAGTCTAAATCTAAATGTTTCAACTATGGAATGATTGGTCACTTTGCTGGAGATTGCAGAAAGCCCAAAGTTGAGAAGGGCAACAGGAAATTTGAGCCTGTTGATTATAAAAAGAAATACTTTGAACTTCTCAAGCAAAAAGAAAAGGCTTTCACGTCTCAGGAGTATGATTGGGCTGGTAATGGTGAAGATTCAGATGATGATGTTGAGTATGTCAACTTGGCTCTAATGGCTAACAATCATGAGCAGGAAGCAAGTTCCTCAAGCAACCAGGTAACAATTACTAATCTTTCTGAGCTTTCTAAAGAGGAATGCGATAGTACAGTTAATGAAATGTCTAATGTATTATATAATTTGCGTGTTACTCTTAAATCACTTACCAAAGAGAACTCAAGAATTAAAGAGACTAATTTGCTCTTAAATGATAGAAATGCCATGTTAGAAGCACAACTCATTGAGTTTGAGAAAATGAGATGTGTCAGTAGGGATGCTAAGCAAGAACTTGAGAAAGTGTTAAAAAGGGAAGAGATTCTTAAAACACAACTAGAAATAGAACAGAGAACTAGAAATAGAACAGAGAACGATTGCAAAATGGAAAGATTCCAGGAATGTTGCTAGCAACATCATTAATGTTCAAGGTATGGAATCTTTCTGTGAACAATCATGGAAAAAGAACAAAGAGAAGCTAGGGTATGCTGTTGAAACCTTAGAATCAGAAACAGAGTCAACAAACAACAATGGTCATTCGTTGAAGGTTGATATGTCAACGGAATGCATCATTCCGTTGACAGATGAACCATCAACCGATCATATTGTTTCATTGACAAAGGAAAAGAAAGAAGAACTCACTAGACTTAATAACAAGTATGGTCTTGTCACCAAGAACTTTGTTCAAGGTGAGTCTAGTAAATCAAAGAAAGTTGAGAAGCCTGTTGAGAGAGCTAATGTAGGTCACTTGTCTAACAAGCAATTGAAAGACAAGTTAAAGAAAATTCAAGTTGAGGTTAAGGGCAATAAAAAGAATAACAGAAATGGCAAAGTAGGGATTAACAAACATAACAATTACACACCTGATAAGTATGCTCCTAGAAAAACATGTGTTAATTGTGGTAGTGTTAGTCATTTATCTGCTAATTGCAAATCTGTTAAGAAGCATACTAATGTGAAAATGCCTAAGCCTGCAATGAATACCTCTATGCCTGCAATGCCTGTTATGCCCAATATGTTTGCTCCATATGCACAGTTTCAAAATCCATATGCTAGCATGCCATTTGTGTCTAATCCATACATGAATATGTTTAATGTACCACAAATGCCATGGAATGTGAATAACATGTTTGTTCCTCCAAATATGCATGCCATGAATGAAAATGTGAGCAACCCTCAGAAGTCAACACCAAAGGTAAAGGTTGATTTAACTCAATCTGAGCCCAAGGTGAAAAATGATGTGAAGAGTAAATCAAAGTCTAACAAAACAGGACCCAAGGAAACTTGGGTACCAAAATCAACTTGATTTGGTTTTATTGTGTGCAGGGAGACAAAAGGAATCTTTGGTACTTAGATAGTGGTTGTTCAAGACACGACTGGTGATTCTACCCTGCTCACAGAGTTCCAGGAAAGAGCTAGCCCTTGTATTGCTTTTGGAGATGACATCAAAGGCTACACTAAGGGATATGGCTTCATTTCAAGAGAAAATGTCATCATTGATGAGGTTGCATTGGTGGATGGTCTAAAGCACAATTTGGTTAGTATCAGCCAACTTTGTGACAAAGGATTTTTAGTTACTTTTTCAAGAGAAGCCTGTGTTGTTTCTAAAGGTGGAGACAACAATGTGGTAATGACTGGATTCAGAAGAGGGAATGTGTACATTGCTGACTTTAGTAGCACAAGTCCAGACACCATCACTTGTCTTTTCAGCAAGGCAAGCAAGGATGAAAGTTGGCTATGGCACAAGAAATTGTCTCATTTGAATTTCAAGGTTATGAATGACTTGGTGAGGAAAGATCTTGCTAGAGGAATTCCACAGGTCGAATTCACCAAGGATGGTTTGTGTGATGCCTGTCAAAAAGGGAAACAAAAGAAGGCATCATTCAAAAGCAAGACAGAGTCATCAATTGTCCAACAGCTTGAGTTGCTTCATATGGATCTGTTTGGCCCTGTAAATGTCATGTCCATTTCAAAGAAGAAATACTGTCTTGTGATTGTTGATGATTTTTCTAGATTTACAAGGACTTTCTTTTTGCACTCCAAAGATGAGGCAAGTGAAATCATTATCAATCACATCAAGATGGTAAACAATCATCTTGATTTCAAAGTAAGAAGGATTAGGAGTGACAATGGGACATAGTTCAAGAATTCAACTATGAAGTTGTTCTGTGAGGAAAATGGTATTTTGCATGAATTTTCAGCTACAAGAACACCATAGAAAAATGGTGTAGTTGAAAGGAAAAATAGAACAGTTATTGAAGCTGCAAGGACAATGCTAGATGAATCAAAGTTACCAACTTATTTTTGGGCTGAGGCAGTTAACACAACTTGCTTCACTTAAAATTTTTCTTTGATTAATCAAGCCAAGGGAATGACCCCTTATCAACTTCTCAAAAGAAAGAAGCCACTATTGGATTTTTCTTCATGTCTTTGGATGCAAGTGCTTTGTTCTGAGAAATCAAGCTGAGCATTTGGGGAAATTTGAAGCAAAGGCAGATGAAGCAATATTTGTGGGATATGCAGCAGGGAAAGCTTACAGAGTCTATAATCTCAGAACTAACATTGTTATGGAATCTGTACATGTTGTTTTTGATGATCTCAAAATTCAAGGTCTCTGTGATAAAGGTTTCCATGAAAGTCTTTCTTTTGAGAATGAGGAAGGAGATCAAGTGAATCATGTTAAGGCTATTGAGAAACAGTCTAAAGTTGTTGTGTCTAGCACAGATGAAAGCAGTAGTGAAGATGAAATTGTTGCATTAAGATTGAAAAGAATAGCTGCTAGCAGACCAAATGGTCATTCCGTTGACAGTCATGGTGGAGGATTCGTTGACATACAAAATGAGCATTTCGTTGATAGTCAAAATGGGCATTCCGTTGACAGTCATAGAAATGCTTCTAGGAATGATCACTTAGGGACAACAAACTCAGGGGGAGTTTCTCAAGGACAAATATCTAATCAAGGCAATCATGATCATGAAGCTACATCTTCTAGAGCTAATCTACCTCCCTCAAGGAAATGGACCAAAAATCATCCCTTTGAACTCATCATAGGGGATGTTTCTTCAAAAGTCCAAACTAGAAGAGCAACTCAAGAGGAATGTCTATATAGTAGCTTTCTGTCTCAAGATGAGCCAAAGAAAGTTAAGGATGCACTTCTAGATCCAGATTGGGTTTTAGCTATGCAAGAGGAGCTAAACCAATTTGAGAGAAACAAAGTTTGGAAGCTGGTGCCCAAGCCTAAAGACAGGAGTGTTATAGGCACAAAATGGGTGTTCAGAAACAAGATGGATGAAAATGGCATAGTCACAAGGAACAAAGCTAGATTGGTTGCTAAAGGCTACTCACAGGAAGAGGGAATTGATTTTGATGAAACATTTGCTCCTGTTGCAAGACTAGAAGCAATAAGGATTTTCCTAGCCTATGCAGCCCATGCCAATTTTAAGGTCTATCAAATGGATGTGAAGAGTGCTTTTCTAAATGGGGAATTGGAAGAAGAGGTGTATGTGAGTCAACCTCTTGGTTTTGAAGATGATGATTTTCCAGAGTATGTGTACTTTCTCCTCAAAGCACTCTATGGTTTGAAACAAGCACCTAGAGCCTGGTATGACACACTTTCACAGTTCCTTCTTGAGAATCACTTCACTAGAGGTACTGTAGATAAAACTCTTTTTCATAGGATTGTGAATGGCTCTACTATACTTGTTCAAATTTATGTAGATGACATAATTTTTGGGTCTACAGATGAAAAACTTTGTCAAAAGTTTGCCAAGCTTATGCAAAGTAAATATGAAATGAGCATGATGGGAGAATTAACTTATTTCCTTGGTCTCCAAGTGAAACAAGTTAATGAAGGCATTTTCATTAGTCAAACAAAGTACATTCATGATTTGTTAAAGAAATTTAACTTAATGGAATGCTCTCCTGCCATGACTCCCATGCCTACTACAACTAAACTTGAATTGAATATTAAGGAAAAATCTGTGGACATTTCAAGTTACAGAGGCATGGTAGGCTCACTTTTATATTTAACAACTAGTAGACCTGATATTATGTTTGCTACATGTCTATGTGCTAGGTTTCAAGCTGATCCTAGGGAATCCCATTTAGTAGCTATTAAAAGGATTTTCAGATATCTCAAAGGAACACCAAACCTTGGAATTTGGTATCCTAGAGAATCTGACTTTGAGCTAATTGGTTATTCAGATGCAGATTATGCAGGATGTAAAATTGACAGGAAAAGCACAACAGGCACCTGTCAATTTCTAGGAAACAAGCTTGTGTCATGGTTCAGCAAGAAACAAAACTCAGTTTCTACCTCCACATCTGAGGCTGAGTACATTGCAGCTGGAAGTTGTTGTGCACAGATTTTATGGATGAAAAATCAACAACTTGATTATGGATTAAGAATTGAGAAAATTCCTATTTTATGTGACAACACTAGTGCCATTGCCATTACTGAGAATCCAGTGCATCATTCAAGGACCAAGCACATTGACATCAAGTACCATTTCATTAGAGAACATGTTATGAATGGTACTGTGGAGTTACATTTTGTTCCAAGTGAACAACAACTTGCAGACATATTTACCAAGCCACTTGATGAATCAACATTCTCAAGATTAGTAAGTGAGCTAGGTATGCTGAATTTCTCTTAATCATTTATGAGATTTTTGCAAGTATACATTGCAGCCAGGAATTTGCTATGATTTTCTGTGAATTAATTTTCTCAAGAAAAAGTGAAATTTTGTCTAAGTCAAAATTACTATGTCAACGAATGTCTCATTCCGTTGCCAGTCTTAGCATTTCTCTGGGTATTCCGTTGACAGCATTATTATGTCAACGAAATGCAGTTTTATCAACGAAATAGACGGGACCTTAAACGCCCAATTCTAATCCGTTGATATAGCGCTGTTAATCTGAACCGTTGAAATTTGCACGTCTTTTTACCACGATCTATGCATACACCCCTGTAAGTATAAATCATGGTCGTATTTTAACTGTAACGGTTAGATTTTTAAGCCAATCCAGTAATTTATAATTATTATTGGACTTAATTTTTTGAGAACTTTTGGGGGAGTATTTAAGAAATTTACTCTCTTTAATTGAATTTTTTATCTTACTCTCTAAATTTTCAAAGGCTTTCTCACTTCTTCTCTCTCAAAGCAAAACACAGTTCGAGCTTTTCTTTACTCAACAATGGCACCCATAGTTAAACTCATGTCTGCTGGAGGGTTCATTTATGAGAAGAACAACTCCATCCCATTTGTTGTCAAGGAAAGCCCGAACAAAATCTTTCACAAGATGATGGATTTCTTGGTGAACTGCAAGCTCAGTTATGCGATGTTTCACTCCACTCCACTTTATAATGAAATCATAGAGGAGATTTGGACCTCCTGTGAGTACAGTGGGACTAACTGCACTTTGCAATTCACCATTCACGGTAAAGAGTATATTGTCAATTCAGATGTATTGCAAGCATGCCTTCATATTCCTGAGAATAATTGCTTAGCTTTACCCACAAATGCTGAAATTGTTAACATGCTTAATTCAATAAATTACTCTTTGCCAACTGAGAATTTAGGTAAAATTATTAGGAGAGGTTTGGTAAGGGAGTGGAGTTATTTAGCAGATGTTTTCATTAAAGTATTCTCTGGTAAAATTAGTAATTTTAATGCTTTAACTAACTCCATTCTAATTTTGCTTACCATGTTTCTCACTGATAAGTACTATAACTTTAGCACTCAATTGATGTATCAATTGATGTATGAACTAGGTGCTAAGTTAGGAGATAAGAAATCTAGGAAAAAGAATATTTATTATGCTAGATTTCTAATGATGTTGGCCAACCATGTTAGTCCAACACCATTAGTTATCTCTAACCCAAATTCCAGGTTTGATTGTTTTGTCCAAGAGAAGAGGGTGCTAACAGACATCTTGAGGCTCAATCACACTGGTGATGTCCCAATGGTGTATTTTCCAGTTATTGAGGTAACACTTTCTCACCCTGTAAATTTAAATGTTACTTCAGTTTCTTCTTCTGTTACTAATGTTGTTGCAATGGAGTCTGTAGCTGTGACCCACCAGGCTCCTGCCCCTGAAACTAGACCTAAATCCACAAAGTCTAAATCTACCAAGCCAACCTCAGGTGCTTCTCAAAAGGCACCTGTTGTAAACTAGACTACACAACCTAAGGGGAGTGATGCTGGTGTAGTGAGTGGTGAGGGAATGGGTGAAAATAAAAGAAACCCCAAGGATAAGGTGGGAGAGGTGAGTGTTTCCCAGACTAGCCCCATTGTGTCTTCCCAACAAGGCACAATGAGTAACATGGACATTAGCTCAAGTCTAATTGCATCCTCTCAAAAGGATGTAGTTATTGAAACAAGCTCTCCTCCAAGAGCACACATCAAAAGGGTAAGGGACACATCTAGCCCCCAAACATCTATCTCCCAATACCAAAGAAGGGTAAGACAAAAATCACAGGTCACACAGGGTGCACACACACTAGAAGCAACAATTCCAGTTTCTCAAATTCAATTTGATGTAGCCCCAATTTTTACTCTGGGCTTACAGTCCCACTCCCTCAATATTAATATTGAGACACCTCCACAAAATTCTCCTACACAGTCATTAGATGTGGATATGATCCATTCATCCATTTCTGATTCTCCAACTCTATTCTTGGAGAAGCCCCACTCTGAAATTGGTGGTCATCACTTGTTAAGTGATTTGTTGGGCCAACAATCGTCTTTTTCTGAAGCTACAAGAGGATATGTGGAACCATCTCTAAAGTCAATCACCACAGATTCTACTGTAATTTCACTTTCTCAAACTCCTTTCTTGACTTCATCAACGAAACAGTCTCTTTCGTTGACAAGTGTTTCTCCATCAACGGAATCCATTCCGTTGATAGTTCAAACTACCATTCTGTTGATAGCTCATTCTGCACCTATTATTGAAAATCCAGTTGTTCACACAACTAGTTCAGATGACCTAGTGGTAGTTGAAACACTTTTAGGAATGAAAGGAAGTGAATCTGAGAGGTTGGCTTGCAGCCAGGCAAAAGGAGAGAATGAGAGTGAGAGACTGGCTATTTCTTCCAGTCAGTAAAAAGGAGAGATTGAGAGTTCCACCTTAGTAGGTGAAGGTGAGGGTGTGAGAGGTGTGAGCCATGGGGAGCCCATGATGAAAGAAAATAGTGGAGAGAGAGAGAAGAGACTATAGAAACTCAAAGGAAGAAACCAGCCATTGCAAGTGAGTTAATGGAGGTTAGTGAGGGAGAAAGAGAATTGTCTTTCCAAGAGCATTATCAACAAACTCTGGATAACATTTCTCTGAATCCTGAAACCTTTACTCACCCTGTGCCAGCTTATCAAATCTTGGCTCAACAGGGCAATGTGGAGGCAGAGAGCACACTAAATTTGATTCATACAACTGCATCCATGATGAGGGCTAAGGATGCACTTGCCAATCTGTCTCCAGGAGCTGGTGGAAGTGATCAGTTTGCTGATTTTTCAAGTGATGATGAGAGTCTTGATGCTGATTTCCAAGGGGTGGCATCCACTACACAGACTGGGACATCTGTGATGCCTCCTAAGCCAAGATGGCTCTATCAAGATTCACTTGGATATCAAGGGTTGGATGCTGCAATTTCAAGGAAGTATAATGAAGCTTACTTGGCTCATGAGTCTGCACCTCCAAATGAGAAGAAATTCTACAAAGCCATTCTGGACTCTCTAGAAATCCAGAGGCTACAAATGCTACAGACAAGGATTGAGGCCAGGGAAATCAAGGATCAAATTGCAAGCTTCAGGGACTCCAATGATAGGAGATTTGATGAAAGACTTCCACTTCTCACTATGACCAAAATGGACAAATTCTTCCGAAGGGATAATGAGGTGGCAACCACTTTGAAAACCCTCACTAATAGGGTGGACAAAGTGGAAGCCACATTAACTCATATGCAACAGGCACAGGAGAAGCAAACTCAGCTTTTGACCCAGTTAGTGGCAGCTCAGGGACTCCCTCTCATCACTCTTGATGATAACAAAAAGGGGGAGAAATCAAAGGAGCTAAATGTTCAAGTCACAAAAGTTATGGTCCCAGCCATTTCTTTACCACAGGAGCCACTAGCTATGGGGGAGTCTATCAAGGGTAAAATGGATGGAATTGACCTAATTCAACAAGCATCTATGAGACTACAACTTGCAGCATAGATAAAAGAGCAATGGTCTAGTATAGATGCACGGGTTAAGAAGATAGCTGAAACTGCAAGAAACAAACATCCATCAACGGATCAAGCTACTTCTACAGTAACGGATGAGCCCATCCCATCATCAACGAATGCCATGGTATTAGTGTCAACGAAATTGGAGCCACAGACTAAATCCTCATATGATCTAAAGCCTCTTCTACATGGAGTAATTCCTGGTCCAAGGAAAGAAAAGGGACAAACTTCATGTATTAGAGATGTGGACCCAACTACCTTTCAGAGATGCTTATCTTCAAAATCCCCAACTAAACCAAAGGGCAAGAATATTGCTAGGACTTTCTATCCTCTTCCATTTCCAGATGAGCTCAAGATTCTGAGTGAACTTATTATAAAATGCAAGGAAAGCAATGTGCCTGAGATCAGGAATCAAAGAGCAATAGTCTATAGGAATGGACAAGAAATCTGTGTTTGGGCTGGTCACCCAAATTTTGCTGAAGCTAGAGCTGAGGAATCAGCTAGGGCAGACATGCAAGCTCTTGCAGTTGCCCAAGATCTAGATGAAGAGGAAAGACAACAAGAAGAAAGAGCTAGAGTTGAAGCTGTGCAAGCAAAAAGAAAAGGTATAAGGCAACCCAAAACAAGAGCTAAAAGAAACTTGGCTTTTGATAAGGATGATTCTCAAAGCACTGTCACAGATGCACCTCTAACAGCAATGCCTTCAACCTTTTCTGATGAAGATTGTGGAGCAAAATTAGCTTGTGATCCTGAACATCCAGTTAATTTTCATGATCAACCAATTGAGCCAAAGGAGGAGCCAATTGAGTTTGATGTAGCTAATTTTCCCAAATTTCTGGTTGAGATGGAATCAAGGAAGAAATCAAAGAAGAGGGCTACTAAGGCTAAACCAATTCTTGTGAGAAGGCCACAGGTTGAAAAACCACCTCCAAACCCAGAAGACTTTATCTATATTGCAGATATAAGGGAGGAGTCTGACTTAAACCTATATCTTGATGACTTGGTGGAAGTGAGAGGAATTGGAGCTACTCATAAACTACCAGAGAGATTAGTGTTTGTCTACAAGGGTGGAAGGGAACATATTTGGCCTCTACACAGAATTCTAGGAGAGGATTATCAGACTTTGCTAGTGGTGTTCAAGTGCTTAAAGAAAGATTTTGGGTTCACCAAAACTGCTAAGTCTGAGGTTGTCTCCAAGATATGTCAAATAAAAGCTAGCTGGAACAAGCCTAATGCACTTTCCGGAACTCTAAAGGTCCCTCAAACAGGAAAGAAAATTCATCTCCAACCCTATTGGATGATGGTATTCAGAGACAAGGACAACTGTAGGAGATTCTTCAGAATAGAGGACCAATTGGAAAAGGCATCTAATGAAACTCTTAGATTTATGCAATCCAAGTTGGGTGATCAAGATGAAGAAGAGAAGATTTTCTACAGGAGGCTCCAAGCTCAAATTGAGGAGAACAATGCCAAGAAGGGGAAGAAAACAAGGCCATAGAGACAAAGATGGTAAATCTGCTCAGGCTAGAGGAGCAACTCTGTGCACTTGTGTTGTAAGATTTTCTACTTTGTTTTCAATAAATTTTAAAGTATCATGAATCTCAATGCAATTTCTACTTTTGTAATTTGTAATTTGTTTAAGTGTTTTTGTTATCATCAAGGCTCTTGATTTATGGCTGTTATTCTATCAGTCATAAATTGGGGGAGATTGTTAGGAATATGTTGTTCTTGATGATAATTATAAAAACACTTAGTAGATTTTGTGTTAAGTCACTTTTGTAACTGTCAACGGAATGGTATGCTTTGCAGCTTTCGTTGACAGGTAGCTCATCAACGGAATGAGTCTCATCAACGAAATGAGTAATGTAGCAATTGCACTGTACAGTACTTCACTGGTTGATATGCATTTGTTGTAGGTATTAGATAGGTTTTCCAAGTCATGTTGACTAAGTACTAGATAGGCAAAATAGGTTGGTTAATTGTAAATATACTATGCCTTGTAATTTTGCCTAAGTGAAGACATGTCAACGGAATGAAGATTACACTATCAACGGAATGAAGAATGTACCATCAACGGAATGAAGAATAAAGCTATCAACGAAACACATCTCACTACTATCAACGAATCATTATCACTTTTCTGAATAGTTGACAAAGTGACAGTGACAGTTTTCCGACAGATCTAAAGGTGATGTAAAAGTGTACTTTGCATTGGGAGCCATCAAAATGGACACTGGGAATGAGGAAACATTCCAATTTTCAATTAGGTTCTTGAGTGTGATCATAATAAGCATGAAGACAAAAGACAAGATCTCCAAGGACCATTGGACAAAAGGAATGAAAAGCAAGCTACTGGTGGTTACCCTTAGTACATTTAAGAGTAGCCAAAAATAGCATTGTAAACTTGGGATATATAACCAAGTGTAGCAGTTCATTTTATAGTAAGTGAGTGAGATAGAATAACTTTGTATTAGCTTCTTTCAAGAGCACTCTCACTCTACATTAGGAACTGAGCAGCTGTGCTACGTTTGTAACACAGATTATTCCCGCAATAAAAACATCTCAGTTGGATCCTCAAAACATCCAACTGAAATTTTATATTTGCTTGTGTTTTTATTTTCTGTGTTAATTTATTTTAAAGTTGTTTTAAGTTTAAAAATATCTAGAATTGTATTCAACCCCCCCCCCCCTCTACAATTCTATTAGGTCATTTGGGATTAACACATAAGAAGTGTACTTGTTGGCTTGTTGCTTACTTACGTGTTGCCAACTTCTCAGCTTTTGTTTACCAACAAAGAAGTATGTCGCACATGAAAGAAGTAAGAAACATGAGGCAACTAACAACTAAAAATCATGGCTTCCTGCTTCACAATCTCTGTTGGATCGAATAAAATTAGTGTAAACTAACAAAATTTAATCCACCCGTGGAAGTTAAGGTCTGCATGTGCAATGTTCCGCATCAAAGGTATGAATATCGATTGATCAGAACTAGATTCATGTTTTGGTGTCTTTGTGACTGTTAATTTACTGACTAAAAGTTATGATAGCACATCATATGCTTTGTTAGTGCTGAATTGCTGATAACTTGCCACAATATTTAATTAATATTATATTTTAGCTTACAATTTGCATCTCCAAGTTAATATCTATGATATGTGCTTTATGGAATGGTAACTGGTTAATGCGAAATAAGTGAGCTATATTCACATGCTAGATGTATGGCACATGTCTGCAAGTATCCGCCTTGATAAAAAAATTTAGGGTTCACATGCTTTAACATGTGATAGATTCTTGCCTCTTGATGGGCTCTGGAAAAAATAATTTTTGAAAAACAAGATTTGTCATAATTGAACAAGCATTAATTTACAATGTGCATATAAATTCGAATTTTTGTTTCTTGTATGATATGTGCAAAATGTCACCAAGTAGATGTATTTATCAGAAGACTATTAGCATGTTTATGTTTGGTGAAAGTATATATCATGAATCACGATTAATCTTCAATGGGTTACTTGGGACATCATATTTCCTAGGAAAACCAAATACTTGTTCAGTGCTGTTATTTGGTTAAAGTGTGGACAAACTGGAGCTGTAAAATAGTTGTGGAAAAGAGCCACAAACGTCCACTCTACAATTTGCAAACGAATTGCAGAGTGGCTACGTATGAATTGAAAATAAGGCCTGGTATTAGAAGAAAATATAAAGAACTAGGATACAATTCAAACATCAAAAGCTGCTTTATACCAAGATACGTTAAAATCTGCTACAAGACTACCTAGAGTTGCAAAACACAAAAAAATTACATATGTGGCAGCGGGGAATTTAAGCTCAAATGAGGACATGGCGATATTTATCAATTACTCATCTCTAAGAAGAAGGTTGAATAGTCAATTCGAATTAAGCAACTGTGACATGGAGAAGAAAATCGAAAAATTGAATAATGCCTAACTTTTCAGAATAAACTACTCTCATTTCTGAAGTACAAGGCAATGAGTCATATGCCAATAGAAAGATCTTGAAGTTTAGTTGTTTATGTAACAAACGGTTTGTAAAAAGCTATTTTCTACATGTTAACGGAGGAATTTGGTGATAACAAATTTTGGGGATTGATGGAATAACGAAATTGTGATAATGGGGGATTTTGGGTTTTTGGATGTTTGGGACTGGACTTGAGAGGTGTCTCAACTTGTTAGATGTGTCGGATCCTATTCCAAGATGCCTGCGTACCCTATATTTATAGAGATCAAGCCAACACAGTTCTGTTATAGGATTGGTTTTTAATCCCTTTGATTATTAAGGATGTATTGGGAATTAGTTGATTTTATCTTTTTAGATTTAGATTCAGGTTGTGATTTTCTATAATTAATTAGATATTTTCCTTGTTTCAGAGAGAGGAAATAATTAACTTAGGAATTAAGTTAATTATTAATAGATTAATATTGGGAAATTAGGAGATAATTTAGGTAACCGAAAATATGGCGTAACACTACAGAAATTTATAAATTTTTTGGTGAAGGGATGTCCAGCTGTCCAGACTTGCGACAATTATGTGAATCTATATGTTTCTAGCAAAGAAAATGGAACACAAAAGAAGCCCAAAAAATGGCTTATATCTGCAATCCTATAAGCTATTACCAATTCGCCAGAATCGCATATGAGTGTCAAAATCAAAGAGGGTTTGCACAAGCTGTGATTGGAGGTCCCATTATAACAAATGAAAAGGAATGGTAATTCCAAAGTTGTTCATTTCTAAAAAGAAGGTGGGTTGTCTCAATAGGGAGAAAAGCTGGTAAGTCGGTACAGACGTGCCTACTCCTTACGAACGACAAGAAAGTTAATAGAAGAAAGATGAAGTAACACCGATCACAGAGAAGCTGCGAGCATAACCTCAAGCCCAGGCAAGCGGAAGCTCAAGCCCAGGCGAGCTTCAAGCTCATGCCAGACATATATAGAGCAAATTCAAAAAAAAATTGAAATAAAGAAATGTCAGTTGTGTGGAGTC